>PDGT01000001.1:10099519-10208273 GCA_003671415.1 Megathymus violae
TTCGCGCTGGCTCTTCATCATGGCTTCCATGGCTGTTAATAAGGAGGCCATATCGAATCCACTCGAAGTAGCCGGCATTGATGCAGCGAGCGTCGGTGTTGGTGTGCTGGTTTCAGAGGGCGTATCCGCAGGTCCAACGGTGACCTCCCTTCCGACGCGGTCACGTCCAGGCGTCTCCATACGCGTAGCATCCACTGCTGTCTGCCATCGCGTACGTACCCCGTCTTCACCCTGCGGTACAACAGGCATTCCGCTTCTGTCACCAATTGTTACGTGTCAGGATCCGTAGGCTCGAAAAATGCCACAATTGTTCCGCAGAGACTTTATTTTTCTTCACACACACTTCACAATCACAGTTACACTCGTAGATCGCAGGTATTCGCTTCGCAGGGAGAGAACTCTTCACATCGTATCTGGAGACCGAATGCCTTGTGGCCGACCCTGCCCGCTATTTATATCGATTTCCGGGCTTCCAGATCCTTCCACGCCCTTCGTGGAAGTTAACAACAGCAAGAGGAATTCCCGGAAATCGACATAACAATAGCGGGTCAGGTAAACATCCCCATTTCGGCCCTCATCTACGGTAATCTCGCCCCTTTTGCTTGAGGCATACGGGCAAAATTGGCCTGGAGTGACCCAGGTAGTTTTTATTACTACCTGGGTTTCTCTTTTATTGCCTCTATTGTTTGCCTCTATTGTTTGTCTCACCGTAACGGTCGGCCACCCTTCTAGAAACTTCGTAAGCCTGCCGACTTCGAGAAGCTTCGTAACAGTATGTTATTATGCGACAGTTATTCCAATGTTATTTGGTGGTATGGATTATGATTACTAGAATCAAATTAAAACATGATTAATTTATTAAAATATAGGGATAGTAACTTCTTAACTTCGAACACTGTCTTGTTACAAAACTAAAAACAGGAAAGTATATAATTATCACTTCACACAAATTCATAGCTATTTATACGTATTTTTTTTATATAAATGTAATATTTTTTTTACAATGGTTGTGCAGAGTGCATAGTTGTGCATAAATAACTTCAAAGAAACTTGTGAAGAATGTACATGTTTCATGTTACTTTGATGACTAAGCTTTTTATTTATTTTTAATTATCTTTTGATTTTGATTACAATTTTTGTTTTGCTTAAAATAAACGATTAATGTGGTGGACACTTGTAGTATTCATTGATTTTGTAAAGAATTTTAAAGGAAGTAAAATAAAACTTACTTGAAAAGGTCATATTTGTTTTTAGCAGCTACTAAGCGGGACATGGTGTCACTTTGCTATGCTGAGTACGAATATTGTCAACTACTCAACGCTTCAACAATGTCTGATCATGAGTTCTGCTAATATGAAGTGTCGTCAATGCTTCTACTTACTGCCTCATTGGACGATTTGCTAATTTCTTGATCGTTTACTTGTTATTATCACTTTAATATGTATATTCCACTATTTAGACGTCTTTGACAACTCTCCCACAAACGATACTTATTACAAATCCACGAATCAAGCGTCATACAGAAATCAAGTAAAATTATGTTTGATCCCCAAAGAATGAACGAAACACGTGTAGTACGTAACATTTTTGTTTAAATGTTCGATTATTTTATTGCTCAGGTGAGTTTGTATTGATAAAAATTATTGTTTCAAAGCATGGAACTGATTTTCATTTGTAATCAACTTCGTTTGCATAAATGTCTTTGTTTCACATATAAATACTCAGGGCTGGATTTTTCTATAGGCTACCTAGGCTTCAGCCTTGGGCCTCAAAATCAAGAGGGGCCTACCAAAGTTCATACGTTCACTGATTGCTATGGAAAATATTGACGTGCCTAAAAAAACAAAACCTATTGATATCCTGACGATTGAAAGGGCCTCTTAACTGGAATAGTCTAGGGCCTCTTTTCATCTAAATCCGGCACTGATAATGCTTAATTCTTAGTAAAACATTGGGGTGTTGATTTGTTTGTTGTTTGGATTTTTTAATATTATTATTTTATGTACTTAAATAGCGAACTTATGAGTTTATAACAGTAGATGAAATTATTTTTGTTACATTACTTAACCTGTTGGCTGTGATACACAAAAAAGAACAGAAGAAGTGATAAGTTAACACAACGACAAGTAATAATCCTTTATTTATTTGTACCCTTCCATGAATGGAATACGGGAAGGAGAAATCAATGTTAAGTTCCTTTACTTTAAGGGGTTTTGCAATTTTGTAAATACACAACAATATGTAAAACAAATAGAAGCACCAATAAAATAAGTTCATTTAGTTACAGCTGGAGCATAATTAATAATTGTCATAAAAATAAAGAGCTTAGCGGCTTACTTTTAGGCATTGATAGACGAAATGAAAAGTGTTTCCATTACCCCAGTGGACTCCAACTTTATATAATAGCTACTTTATGTAAACTGCGATTCATGGAACGAATGTAATGGCATAAATGGTTCTACTGAAATGGAATTAATATGATTGAAATATTATATTAAGACTTATATAGTCTATCAGAACTTTTACTCGTGTCGCGTCAATTTCTGAATCTTGTGACGGACAGAACCATAACAAAAAATGTAACTCTATCGGCTTTATACACCGTAGATAACTTCGATAGTAATTGCGCAAAGTAAAAAAAAAAACTTATTGTGGACCATTATAAAGATATACCATCAATTCCGCGCCTATTGTTAATAATAATTGTAATAAGACTGAGCCGTATGATGATGAGGATGAAAAGCTCAATATTGTAGAAATTAAGTTTCCGATTTTAATTATTAATACCTTGACAATTGATTATAGAAAATGGATTACATCAGAACAGTGGTAGCGTACTTTTTAATGTAGGTGTTCGGCACAGGAGACTCAAGTTCGAATCCTGCACACACTGCAATTTCTTTTATGTGGGTAGTACAAATAAATTATCACTAGCTTCGCTGTAAGAAAAAATAGCGAGTAAACCCGCATAACCGAGACTTGATCATATTTTTATCAAAGGTATGTGAAGTCTGCCAACCCGCACTTGGCCATTTTGGCAAACAACAAACTTAACCCCTCTCATTGTGAGAAGGGACCAAAGTCACAGAGTGGGACGATAAACGACGCATGCAATAAGCGATGCAAAAAACGACGCATTATAACACAACTTATAGGCAAAAGATATTATAGTATAGATGAATACATTAATGAAAAGGATGCCTGGAAATAATAGTGTAGAAACCAGTTCCACACAGGTTTAAACTCCTGTAACTACCATGTGTTGTTTAAAAGATGTGCTGAGGAGTTTCTTTCGCCGTTTCTTCTCCTCATTGTTAAAGCATCTTTTCGAAACGGTGGTAAACAAAAAAATGCGAAGATTGATTAAATATACTTTAATTTGTGATGATTAAGAATCAAATTAGTTTAAGAGATAAAGATTAACTAACGATTGAACAGTTGGCCTTTTTTCTTTTTAAAATTTTGAGATTGAAAATACTTTTTATTCCATTAAAAGCACAGATAAGTTAGTTCATATGACTCCTGATAAAGATGATGGAGATGGCACGTGAAGAAGAAGAAAATACAGTGAATGCAACAAAGACGACAGAAAATCTAAAAAAAATTAAAAAGAATGTTTGAAAAAACTTAACTGAATTGAGTAATTATAATAATGAATTGAATTAATTATTGTACCAAAGGGTAAAACTGCAAATCCCTGCTCCTAAGAATTGGCCTTAAGGCAATATTGCAAAATAGTGGAATTATGATTATATCGAATTGCATTGTATGGAGATTTGTATATGTTACGTAAGAAAATGCAGAAACCCCTTTTGTATAGTATTTTTAAAGAGCAGTGCTTTAGAAAAGCAGAAATAACAAAAAGAAAAACCTATTAAGTTTAAAGTAATGCAGGACACGAGTATATATAAGCAGATACGAGTAGACAAGCAGATGAAGTAAAAATCCGGATTAATAGAAAAGACATAGTTTGTTGAATTTGATCAAGAAAAATACCATTTCTAAATATTACACTTGTTTCTTTAATTTTATTTAAAGTTGCAATTTAGGTTTAAGTTTATTTATATAATTAAGGTATATTTAAAAACATTCTTATATTAAAGCAACTCCAAAACATTACAAACGCAAAAATAAAGTGATTTAATTAGCTGGTTTTTATTGAGATTTTGTATTCTGCCCGCGTCGGTGTTCCCGGTTACATACGATGTGGGAGTCTTCAAGAGGAGAGTGAATAGGCTATTATAAGTTACTGCGTTCACAATCTTAGAGTTCATCACCACTTACCATCAGGTGGGATTATTGTCAAAGATTAACTTATTTTATGTAAAAAAAAATTAGAATTATTTTTTGTGTAATTACCTATTTATGATGGCAATTAATAAATATTCTTAGCAAAAAACGAGACTAAATAAATAAAAATAAGAAATTCATTAAGATCACGAGTATTTGAAATGGTGAAATTTATAAATCACGAAATAGAAAATCAAGCAGACTGTTGTAAATAAATTCTAAACAAATATAAGACGAAACAGAATTGACCATTCAAACGGGCAGAGCCTCCCCTTAAAACGTTCACCACAAATATAAGTGTGTAAAGACTTTTTTTTTTTTTTTTGCGCCCAGACAATTTGAAAAGGGCTACCCTCCGGAAAGCGGGGGAGGGGGGTGGTGAATGCTTTATACATACCAGCGCAGCCGGCTGCGCTGGTTATGTGGGACTCCCGAGAAACCTAGGGGCTACCCACTAAACACCACCCGAGACTGGCTTTGGCCTGGAGGCCTTGAAGCCGACATCTGATGCGACCCCCTTTAGGGAAAGGGGGCGCTAAGTGTAAAGACGAGCGCTCATCGTCTTATATAGGTGCTTGGCGGTGAATGTCCGCCATCCCCTCCTCTTAACGGATGTGACGTCACTTTGCTGCTAACAATATATATAACACATGTACCTATTCTTATATGAAAAAAATAGACTGATCATAAATATTTAATTTTTAATAACGTCATAGTTTTATTATGGGTTATCAAAGGACTTTATACTTTTGCAATGTTAAGGTCACAATTGATATCTTTGTTGAAAGATTCAAATTATTTCAAAACTTATTGCATATTATTCCTTTATTTTCGTTTTGTATCGACACTGATATAAACAAGAAGAAGGATAAAATTAATGAAACTGTTTAAATTTATTGTTATACACATTACTCATTTTTTGAACTTTAAAATCATCACACCCAAAATGTATTCTATTGGAATTATGCCAAGCTTCACACAAATTACTGTTATGTGCTTCAAAAAATCATGCATCATCATCATCAATCATCCATAGCTGTTTGGTAACACAAAGCTTGAGCATGTAAAATTATATTTGAAATTAATTGGTCTACACAAATATAGCCTTAAAATGTTATTTTTAGTAAGGGGCATGTTTAAATTAAAAGTAAACTGAATATTATTATTATTTTATTTGCTTATATACTAAAGTCAATAATTATTTTACAAAAAGTTAAGTTGGATTCGAATAATTATATAATGCATATCACAAAGTTTAAAAGAGGCGTCGAGTCCACGTTAATAAAGATACACAGTAAAAATATAAAAGTAAACTAAGCAGGGCGCTGCGAGCGCAAGCGAGGGGGCGCTCGCGACGCCCTCACCCGGCGGTCCTCCGGCGGCGCGCTGGAACCCACAGAGAGAAGAGCCGTCACCGCTCGGCGCCAGCGGAGGAGCGGGGCGCAGACTAGGAGCTCAGCGCTGGAACAGCGGGTTTGGGAAGTCAGGCGGATGCGGGAGAGGCGCGGGAGGTGGGCGGGCGCGCCGCCACGCCACCAGCCAGCAGGCCACGGCCGCAGCTACGGCCACTAACGCTAAAAGCGCCGTAAGTGCTAGTGCCACAGCCAGTCCGGCGGCCGACACGCAAACATCGCCGCCGGCCGCGCCGTTCACACCGCCCGATCCGTCGCGTTGGCGGGCAATCTGCGACGGGTTGCGTCGCTCCAGCGTTAGGATCTGGTTGGACTCGACAGTCACCTCTTCGCGCATTTGGCCCAATAAGGGGCCGTCGCCATCGATCGAACGTTTTCTTCGCTTGCCAAAAGCGTCGAAGCCTCGACAATTGACCTGGGGATGTAGAGGATGAAGTAAATTACCTGACCTGATGATTATAAACTAAGAACTGACGGTTGCAAAGTTTTTTACCGGTTGACATTTTCCGAAGCAAACGCGTATGTTACACTGGAATCGTATGTTATCGCTACTGGGGAACTTGAAGGCGTTAAACGAGGCTCGAAGAGCGCTGCCATCATCGCTGCGTTCCCATTCGCCGAAGATTGCGGCGTCAGTAGCACAGCCATCCGCGTCCGTCACAGTGTACTCGTTCTCTATGTTAGTAGACACCTCGCTGGTCTTCGCAATACAGCTGCGTGCGAAACCACCGTAGATACCTAAAACAAAATTGCGTTAGTTTTCACAAATGTGAAATAGTCTACTACTAGTCATTTAACTTTTACTAATTAATACGTACTTGAGGGCTGAACGTCAACTTGAAGGACGAGGTTTTCTCCAATTTCGGCAGAGCTTACTTCGTCTCCGCTGCGGGATACGATTCTCATTGAGCAGGTAGGTGGCGGACCAGTATTGGCGATCGTACCAGCAGTTGTTAACATAGATACGTTGAACGCCAATGTAACATTTTGCTCGCCAGTCTGGTAGATGCACTTGATGTGGAATGCCTTGGCGTTTGTTGTCACTAGTTTTGGATGCTTTTGCATTACCAGTACAAAGCTTGCTAGTCCCTGGGGGTAAATGAAATTATATGTTTGGATTAAAGTATAACTAGATATGAAAATATACATATAATTAATTTTTTTTTATTTTATATTTTTGTACAGTAAAATTACAGGAAACAAAATATGTATGAAAACTTTGTACAATGACACTTCTTATTCCTAACAAAATTAATGCACACACACACACACATACACATATATACACATGCCATATACCATAATTTAAAAAATATAATACATATCTCTGAAGTAATTTGTAAATTGAAATTATAAATGGAAATGTACAAGAATGACTACTTAATTTACGATACAGAAAAATCAACATTATAATCCATAACTTCCCACTGCTAGGGTCTTCTTTCGCAATGAGTGGAGCCATAGTATGCCACGCAGGCCTAATGTGGATTGGCAGACTTATATATAGATCGCTCATGTTAAAAAAGCGCTGTCGAAATACCTGTACAGTGAGTGATTTATCGGCCTAATTGTTGGTAAGAGGTGAGGCGCGACAGGAGAATAGCCTATGCCGACTAATCTAGCTAAGCTAGCTTCCTGCTCTTAGCTGATGTTTCGTTTCCACGAAAAAATACATTCGCGTACAGAAGTTGTTAGTATTATGATTCTAAAATGATTTATGATGTATAAAAGTCCGTTTAATAATCGACTTTTTAATAACTTGATCCCAAGACATTTTTCTCTACAATTTATAAATTATATTAGAATATATTACACTTATAAACCTTTCGGAAGAAATTTTCTAAATGAAAGCGAACACCACATCAAATTTCGTTGGGTAGTTTAGGAGAACTAAGCGAACAAACAGACAGTATCACACGAATAGTGACTTTTTTAATACTATTTAGAGAAACAACAACCTCGTACTTTAGCGCGCGATTATACTCATACGCAGAAGTGGCCTCACCACTGTCGCTTAGCGCTCTGTTTACGTGACGCGAACTGTACTTATGAGAGGATTATGGAGAACTCTCAGGTATGTAGGTTTCCTCACGATGTTTTTTTTCATGGAAAATAATAATTTAAAAAATTACAGGTGCATCCACAATTCGAACTCAAATCTCCCGTGAAAGCGACTGACATTTAAATCACTAGGCTACCACTGCTATTACAGATAAATAAAAGTTAATATTTTTTGTTAATTAACAAAAATGATACTATGTAAGAAATCCGAAAAAGTAACGTACATTGACATGCACGAGTCCACAGTCACCGAAATGAACTGTGAAGTCGACAGGACTTTCTTGATATTCCGGTGTTTGAACGACAAGTCGACATCGTTCGTCTTTACTGTATCCCTTTACATATAGCACTCCGTTAAAGTCCTTGATTTTCAAACTAACTCGTACACCATCAGCTAAACAATGAACCTGAAGAAGTAATGTCACAAGTTTATAAAATACTTTCAACCGTAAAAATATTTTAATGTTATGTCGAAGGCATTCCTTTACGCCATCTTACCTGCATGTCTGGTATTGGGAAATCAGTACGATAATTGATTGTAGTGGCATTACAGTAGAGTCTCGCGTTGCCGACGTAGCCCGTAATGCAAGTGCAGCGTGATCGATGACCTATGGCGTCGCAAGTTGCATTCATGCCACACGGTTCGGCTTCACACGCATCTACACATTTTCCATTAATGCAAGCAGA
This sequence comes from Megathymus violae, assembly GCA_003671415.1. Classification (NCBI taxonomy): domain Eukaryota; kingdom Metazoa; phylum Arthropoda; class Insecta; order Lepidoptera; family Hesperiidae; genus Megathymus; species Megathymus violae. The sequence continues at coordinate 10,107,970 of PDGT01000001.1, forward strand.
ACGGTCATCGCAGTCGGTGTCAGCGCGACATCCAATGGGCATGCACTTGTCTCCTCGCAACACGAACCCGCGGGTCACGTCGCACACACAGCGCCCGCGAGAGTCTATCAGGCGACCCTCGTCTTCTAGACATGGTATGCAATCGCCGTTTGCATCTACTCCTTGTCCATTAATGCATGTTATGATAGTTGCTGAAATAATAGTTTAATTAATATAGGTATAATGTGTGAAAATTGTCTTTTTTACGTTTTCATTTCGATGTTGAACTTACGTTTATATGGTGTGCATTCGACAAGAGCATTTCCTCTATAACCAAGCAAACATTCACAGATCATAGTTCGAACAGGAAGCGTGTTGGTAATTTTGCATTCGGAATTGATACCGCATGGTTTTATCTCCAGGCAGGGGTTGACGCATTTGCTGTTTAGACAGGCAGTGTTCGAAGGGCAGTCCACGTCGGCGTTACAACGCGGCTCAGTTTTGTTGCAACCTTTTTCAGTGCTTTCATACCCGGGTGGGCAAACGCAATATAACTCGTGAAGGTGAACTCTACATTCAGCGGGCTCAATGCAGCTGTTGGTTGTGCATGGTTCTACGCATTTCGAATTTATACATGATTTTTCCGTTGGACAGTCAGTATTAGCACGGCAGCTGATAGGTATACAAGCTACAGAAGGGTTACCGACACTGCCTATCTTGCAACGACAGGAAGCACGGTGTTCTATTCCGTAACATTCAGCAGATTCTCCACATATACTTGCTTCTACAGAGCAGGCAAGTATGCAACGATTGTTGATACATGATTCATCATCAGCACATTGTGAATCGCCTTGACACCTTACATCATAGCATCCTGTCCTTGGGTCGCCGACGTACCCAGGTCTGCAGGCACACACGGGCTTGTGGTCTTTTATTTGGCAGTCAGAATTCGGTCCACATTGACATGGATTCTTACAAATTGATGTAACACATGCATGATTTGAGGTGCAATCGTTGTCAATTTCACAAGCAACTTCTAACACTGGTGTGGATGGGCGACATACTCCTCCACCGCTACTGACATATCCGGGAGGACAGGTGCATAGCATTGTGCGAACTGGTAATGTCGATGAGACTTCACATTGTGCTGGTATAGAGCATGGCTGAAGTGCTGTACAGGGGTTGACACATTTCGAAGACAAACAAGCTAATTTTGCAGGGCAATCACCATCTACATAGCATTCAGGTATAATCTGTGGTCTACAGTCCACATAAGGACTTCCAATGAATCCTCGTTCACACTTACAAACCGCGATGTGATTTCGCACAAGACAAATAGCATGGTTCCCACATATATTTCTACCGTGACAGGGATTAATGCATCTATGAGCGTGACATTGTTTATCTTGCTGACAGTCGCCGTTAGATCTACACTCTATAGGATTGCAGCCTAAGAAGGCATCACCTTCAAAACCAGAACGGCAACGACAGAATGGGCGGTTTCGTTCTACGTAACATTCCGCATTCGGTCCACAAGTACTATTTAACAGACAAGGACTGACGCAGTTGCCGTTAACGCAAGCTTGATGTAAATCACATTGTGAATCTGTACGGCAGCCGACTGTACGACACGCGTGGTATGGATTTCCGTCGAATCCTTCACGGCAAGAACAAACAGGTCTGTGGTCGCGCACGAAGCATTCCGCATTTTCACCACAATTGCATGGGTTGCGACATATTCTATTAACACAAGACTCTTGATCATTGCAGTCGTGATCAGTAGCACAGCTCGACGATGGTAATTGTGCGGGTTTGCATGAACCGCTTTCTTCGGGTACGAATCCATCGGGGCACCGACATATCAGAGTACGGAACGGTATACTATCTGAAACCGAGCAACGTGAGTTTCCAATACATGGTTTCAGTTCAGAACACGCTTCTCGGCATTCATCTCTTAAGCAAGCATAGCCACTAGGGCAATCACTATCCATACGACAATCAGGTTCACCTACTATTTCCACTTTCATACATTCCGTTAGAGGATCGCCGAGAGGTAGAGCAGATGGACATTTACAGGCCGCAGCATGATTTCTGGCGTAGCACTTTGCATTATTAGCGCACGGATTGTTTCCTTCGGTTGCACAGGCATTTATACAAACCCCGTTGATACATATGCTGTCGTCGTTACAATCCGAATTAACCTCGCACTGTGACGTCTGACACTTTATATATGGATTGCCAAACGTTCCTACAGGGCAACGGCAATTGCTGCGATGAGATTGGCCGTAACACTGGGCACTTATAGCGCATGGAGCTTCCACTACACAAGGGTTTACACAAGCGCTGTTGTAGCACATGTCACTGTCTGGACATTCGCTATCAGTCGTGCACCCCACTGAAAATATATTAATAAGATTATTTAGTGATAAACAACATAATAGAAGATAAATTTTGTATTTTGTATAAATGTTCATAATTTTTACCTTTTGTACAACCAACATATGGATTTCCGGAATATCCGTTCGTACAGAAGCAAACAGGGTGATGTCTGACAACTGAACACTCGGCATTCGGGCCGCAGTTACAAGGACTAGCACATGCACCATTTATGCAGGCTTGCGATAATGGACATTCTGAATTTGCCTTGCAGCCAACGGGAATAACGGACTTGTCGGATGCTGCAAGTACAAGAATCGTTTTATTATGGGGGTATTTTCATGGGTATTTTGAAAGTGTGTTTATTTTTAATTAAATTAAATTATATTAAATTTAGATATGGGAGTTTTGTACTAACGAGGGATACATCGTGTAAAGGCATCGCCCGTATATCCACGAGGGCAGTTACATTGCGGCTTATGATCAATGACGCGACAGAGTGCGCCGAGTCCGCAAGCGTCCACACAAGGGTTGATGCATATGCGATCGCGGCATGTTTGCTCCGGGTTGCATTCGTCGTCGTTGTAGCACTCCCACACGGAGGTATGTCGTGGTTCTGTGGAAAAGTATTTGTTAGAAATTATTATATAACACTGCGATGATAAAGCCCCATAAATGTTACATAAATGTGATGAATTGTGTACCTGAATTACATTCTATTCTTGGATTTCCATTATAACTCGGTGGACATGAGCACTTTGAGGCATGATCAACAGATTCGCAAAGTGCATTTCTTCCGCAAGGAGCGGCTTTACAAGCTTCTACACAGCTGCCGCGGTGACAAGTTTCAGCGTTGGAGCAATCTGAATCCGCGGTACACTCTCCTTCTGGCGGTGACCGGCATCCGTTATCTGGTGAAACGCGTCCTCCATCCGGACATATGCATGCTACTGCACGTAGAGGCAAAATATCTACAGTCTTGCAAAGTAAGCCGATTTCACAGGGGTTGCTCTGACAGAGGTCGACACACCGACTATTAACGCACGCAAGTGGTGAAGGACAATCTGAGTCCACTGAGCATTCTGTGGTTACTTGCATGGTGCCACAGCCTCGTAAGTAAGCGTCTCCCGTGTGGCCCGGTGAACAGGTGCACACTGGTCGGTGGTTAGATGCGGTACAGAGGGCGCCAGGAGCGCAAGAGCTATCCGTGCATGCCGGTTGACAGACACGGTTTAGACGGTTGCATATTTGTCCATCGTTGCAATCTTCATTGTAATGGCATTGTACGGAAACGCATGCGCGACGTGGGTCTCCTTGCATGCCGGCAGGGCAACGGCACGTGGCGGCGTGTGCGACAGGTTCACATTCTGCATCCCGACCGCAGGGGGAACCGATAGCGCACGGGTTTTGGCAGTATCCGTTAATGCAACTCTTATCGAATGGACAGTTGTCATCGGTCGTACATTCAGCTGCAAGTGTCAAAAAAACCTTAGAACATATGTGGGTTAGCACCGTTTAATAATTAAAATAACAATCAAATTCTACTAATAACGTTAATATATATTTTTAGAGTAAAATCTTCAATTTTCAATTTACTATTTGTATATTTGTATGTATGGTATTCTTGTATTCTCACTTTATAATTTTCGTCAAGAACGGAAATGTAATACAATGCAATTATGAATCAAACTAACGTGTATAACAGATGCGAGTGGGGTCACCAGCGGTGCCAGGCGGGCAACGGCAACGCGCGCGATGCTGTCCTGCATCGCACATTGCACCCGCGCCGCACGCGCCTGCGCAAGCTGATACGCAGCGCCGGGACACGCACGCCTCCGCTGAACCACACGCTTTATCCGATGTACACTCGGCACCGTCCAACGCTGTCAGAAAATTATTATTTCATAATTAAAAATAATAATAAACGTGCACACACTCAAAACCCCCTCACGGACTCCCTGTGTTGCTGGTGGCATGAATGTTCACAAAAATGACACCAGAAACACTCATGATCCGAGAATAAACTGCGCCGAGCGGGAATCGAATCCGCATTATTATTACATAGTTTCGGAAAATGTTCGGTAGAAATGTTGGTCTATTAAACCGAATATTAAACTATAGACACAAAAACTGGGGAGCGAAATGTACGAAATTAAACCTATAAATTTTAATTGAAGCACTTGAATATTAAGCTTTTATAAAGTGATTGTCAATTATTTTTAAATAAATAACCGGTCGTTATTATGGTAACCCTGATTACCTGGCGTGCAAGCGACGTTGGGATTGCCTTGTAGCGGGGGCACGCAGGAGCATTGAGCGCGGTGTGCGGCGGCGCGACATTCGGCTCCAACGCCGCATGTATCCGCACTGCACACGGGCCCACAATGACCCTTCAAGCACCGCTCCTCATCGCTGCACTCATTGTCCGACGAGCATCCTTCTTCTGTGAATAACAGTATGTTATTTCTATAGAAAGGTTTGCAGTTATCGTTGATTCGACAGACACTTTATTTGTAAACTTTGTTTTGTGTCCGTACATAATATATATATATTTAACATTAGTGTAATAGCATTGGAAAATCTACGACACAAAATTTTAAGATGTCGGTGGATAAAACATCTAAACATAAATATTTAACAATTGTGATTTTTGTACACTTTTTGTTGTTATTTTAAAAATTTACAAAAGAAACAAATCTTAAACTAGTGACATAGTAAACTTTATTATTTACATCCACGGTGTATATACATAATTATTTGTGAAAAATAGGAAATAAATTTTGTCTTACAAAAAAGTAGGTATATTTTTCCCGAAGCGGTACTTAAAATATGGGTTTATTTTGTTTCCAGCTGCAACAACTTTAGTTAACGTTATTCTTAATTCTCGCACCATGAACAGAATATTATTATCGATCAATAATAAAATACGAGGTTCGTGGTAAAAAAAACAATATTATATTGAACAATTTAGTTGTTATTTTGGAGTTTATGTGTTATACTCACTAGGATTACACTGGACAGAGGCATCGCCAGTTAATGGATGAGGGCATTCGCATACAAGCGTACGGAAAGGCAATGTATTAGCAACGCGACACGTCGCGCCCACTCCACAAGATGTCTTTTCGCAGGGGTTTTTACAATTTCCTTGCAAACAGGCTCTATCAGGTCCACATTCTGCATCACTCTCACATTCCACTTCATCTAAACCTGCAACAGTAACCCGATTATAAATTAGATTTAAAAAATTTCATACCTAAAACATGAACTTGAAATTTAATTCATATTTTCATCATATATTTTTTTTCAATACAGTGGTGAACTTTTCGTAACTGTACACATAATTGACTGCATTAGCTTACCAATTAAGTTATTTCAAATCAGTCCTGAGCAGAAAAACGTACTTATGATCAATACCAAATGAGATTGATATATAAATTTTAATAATCTTAGACTATTGGGATCGTAGTTTTTACTTCATATGATGCATTTGAGTTCAGATGATAATTGCTAGTTTTTAATAGTTTTAGACTATAGCAATCTAAGTTTTTCTGTTACTTTTGACTTTACATGATATTTTTCGGCTATATTTACATAATTTCAATGCATATTGTGTACCTTACGGCAGAAATTATTTATGGCTTCTAATGGTTTAAATACATTTAGTGTAGCTCAAAATAATTTTTAAATACAGAAGAGGAGAAGTATGCCCATTGTTACTTTTATTATAATGAAAAGTGTACCTGGTCTACATTCAATCTTAGGGTTTCCTTGTGTACCACGTGGGCACTCACAAGTCGGAGCATGGCGGATGACAGAACAAACAGCTCCTTGGGCGCAAGCACCAGGACAAGGGTTTTGACAAGTTTTCGCCCTGCACGCCAACCATTGAGGGCAGTCGTCGTCGATTGTACATTCGTCTTTGCGACATGCTATCCAGGGATTACCACGTGCGCCAGAGTCACATTCGCAAGACGCAACGTGCCCGCGAGCGACACAGTGCGCTTCACTTCCACAACGAATTCGCGAGCATACTTTGATGCACGATCCACTTTCGCAATTCTCATCATCAGGGCAGTCATTGTTGCTGCGACATTGAACTGTAAATAACACATTTATTAAATAAATTGATGTTAAATTATGACGTTAATGAATAACAAATTGATCTTAAATTATGACGTTAAAAGTCATATTAACCTGAATAACAAGCCGTGTATGCATTTCCTTCATAATCTGGTAAACAGGCGCACTGGGCGCGGTGTTGTTTGCCTATACATCTTGCATTTAAGCCGCAGTTGGTAGGTCCGCAAACTGGTAAACATCGAGCGTCGATGCATGCGGCGTTATCTGCACATTGTTCGTCCCTTTCACATTCCGGGACCGATGGTGGAGAAGTGACGGCGGGTACGCGGTCGCAGCGCACGAAAGGATAGCCCGTATATCCGACTGGACAAGAACACACGGCATTGTGCCTGACACCGGTGCAGATAGCGTTTATGCCGCAAGCATTAATACATGGATCGGAACATTTTCTGTTGATACATGACCTATCACCGGGACAATCATCATTAACTATACATTCAGGATAGGTACAGAAGCCGTCTCGACACGTTCCGTGAGGTCCGCAGGGATTGGGGTCACACGGGTCGAAAACGGATGGCGACGTTGGCGATGTTTCTGTAATTTTTATGTTTTCATTTAAGACAAAGAAGAAATACAATGAATTTTCAAATTTTTTAGAATTAATTGTCAACTATTTGCAATATATATATAATACTAATGACAGAAATTTACCTCTGGGTCTGCAATCTAGGAACGGATCGCCCGTGGTTGAAGGCGGGCAGGAGCAAATCGGAGCGTGATCGAACACCCGGCACATGGCACCGTTACCACAAGCTCCGAGACAGGGATCTACGCATTTGTTCCTTACACAGGCACGGTCGCGCGGGCATTCTGAGCTAACGATGCACTCTGGACGGCAACCGGATGAGCCGGCATCGCCAGATGTACCGGTAGGACACGAACACACCGCCTTATCACCTACCACAGAGCATAGCGCGCCTGGACCGCATGGCGAAGGCGAACATGGGGGTGCTGCACGGAAATAATTTAAATTCATTACAGCATAGCAGTAGATTTGATAATTCGGGCAAACACTATTAGGTTAGCGATGAAACTGGTTTTTTATTAACCACGATTAAAAACAAGTATTATATTAATAAATTTGCAAAATATCTTACCTGACGCAATAATTTCGCATTTTTCAAAAGCGTTTCCACGTGTTCCCGGTGGACATGAACACAGTGGTATGTGATTCACGGTTTCACATTCGGCTCCAACTCCACAAGTGCCTTGGCAAGGATCACGGCAATGTGAGCGCATACAGGCGCGAGTAGGTGAACAATCGGAATCCGCTACGCACTCGGGGCGACACCCGCTGTATGGGTCGCCACGTAACCCAGGCTCACATTCACATGACGCACTAGTTCCTCTCGTGCGACAGATCGCACCAGGCCCACAAGGGGAAGGATTGCACGGATCGTTCGGTGCTTTTTCTGCAAATTATTAGTAATTTATTAATAAGTGCCATACTTTAAGTTGTGTTAAGTCGTAGCAAATATATGAAGCGCTTTTCCATAAGCGTTTGATTTTATTATGGTTTTAGGGACGGATGGCTCACTTATTTTCACCTGTAAAACCCATGCCTAAGTTTTAAAAGCGAAAAGAAGCTCGCATGTCCGTGTAAAGGGAATGATCTGATTATTAATTTAGGTATCGCGGTATTTTCGATTAACGATTTATAACGTAAGCAATCTTCGTTGTATCTATCTTACGAATTGTTTCGATGGGGCGACATTCTAAAAGAGGATTTCCAGAAGTGCCCTGAGGACAATTGCAGCGGGGTTCGTGGGCGACTGGCGTGCATAGCGCTCCCTGCCCGCACGCTCCCGGACAAGGATCCACACATCGTCGGTTTAAACACATTTGTTTCCAGTTACAGTCGCTAGAACTTTGACACTCGTATCTGCAGAAGGGAGGCGCTCCGAAGAAACCGGGTCGGCATCGACATGTGCCATCAACGCAGTCTGCATTCGATCCACACTCCGGACACGGTGACACTTTTTTTGGTTCAGTATTAAGGTCTGTTAAAAATGTGAAACAATATTATATCTATATTAAGACATAATATAAGTAAAAAAATATCTTAACGGTATAAAAACAATACATGAAATATAATTACAAAAATAATAATAACCTTATTCCATAATGTTTTTACAAGAAATTGAGCAACTTACAAAACACCTGTATAAATTGTTTGCTTTTTATAAATTTTTAGAATTTACCTGGTCTACAGCGCACAAATGGATCTCCTACAAAACCTCGTGGGCAGGTGCAGATCGGCGAATGTAATCTAGTTCTGCATTCTGCGAAGGATCCGCAGGCACCTGGGCAAGGGTCTTGGCACTTGCTGTTACGGCAAGCGCGATCAGATGGGCAGTCGGCATGTGTGCGGCATTCTGGTCGACATTTTGGTGGCTCTTCGAACATTGGCGGCCGACATGAGCAGTGAGCCACGGTGTTGTCTGCCCGACATATTGTATTTGGGCCGCACGGATTTGGTGTGCATGGATCAGTCACGGTAGGTGCTATGAAAAATATGCGGTAGGTTATTAGTAGGGTATGAGCAAGTATTAACAGACAAATTAAGTACGAATAATGTTGACACTTGGGAGGATCCATGATTTTTTAACATTATTTGTTAATAGAAGGGAGGTGTCGATATTTTTTTAGTCTATCTTGTATATTATGATTAATTTCATATATGAAATTCGAAATACTTATCATAATACAGACAAATTTTGTTATAAAGTATATTAGTAAAATACATTGGTATCTCTTTACAGTCATAAGTTCGATGTTATTTATTGTTAATAATTTTATTTTATTTATATTCGTTCAGTGCTCTTACCCAAAACTCGCTGACAAGCTATAAATGGATCTCCTTTAAGTGGATTTGGGCATTCACAGATAGCGATGTGATTATATACGTTACAAACTGCATCTATACCGCAAGCATCCTTGCATGGATTGACGCATTTATAGTTAATGCAAGCTAATTGTCTCTGGCAGTCATTGTCACTAGTACATTCCGGTCGGCATTCAATGTAAGCATTTCCGTAATAGCCTGGGATGCATGAACATGTTCCATTATCACATCTTGCATTAATACCACAAGGATTATGAGCACATGGTTCTTCGAATAAAGGTTTGGTTTCTGGAAAAGTATTTTCAGATTATAAAACTTTAACTTTTGTTTAATGTAACAGACTATGTGTTCTTAAAACAATTAATAATTATTACCTGTGATAATATTACAGCCTACGAATGGATCACCGCGGAAACTAGGTAAACAAGTACAAATCGCCAAGTGATTCATTGCACGACAGTCCGTATTCGCACCACAGGAGCCTATACATGGATCCACACATTTCTCTCGAATACATGCCCGGTTGTTAGGGCAATCTTCGTTAATCGAACATTCTGGAGCACATCTTGGTGGGATACCTAAATATCCTGGTTTGCAACTACAAATTGGTGACCCATTAAAATCTCTACACGTAGCGAAAGGACCACAAGGATTAGGTTCACATACTGAAAATGGTATTTCAGGGACTCTGTTTTCCTTTGTACATCGAATAAATGGATCTCCCGTGAAACCTAGTAGACACGTGCAATAAGGACTATGTCTGTGCACACGACATTCTGCATTATCTCCACACGTTCCAATGCAAGGATCAATACACTTGTGTCTGACACACGCCTTGTTTAATGGACATTCTGAATTTGTAATACATTCCGGTCGGCAATTAGGTGGACTTCCTGAATATTCAGGCAAACAAGTGCAAGAAGCTTGATCATTAATCAGCGTACAAGTGCTATATGGTCCACATGGCGAAGGATAGCATGAATTTACCGGTTTATCTGAATAAAATGAACATTATGTTTAGACACTTAAATTAATGAACTGTTACAGAATTTGACAAATGTATGTTGCATGAAATATACCTTTTTGTAAAGTACATTGGCTGTATGGATCGCCCACATAATTAAGAAGACAAGAACATTTAGGAACATGATTAACTACTTGGCATTCAGCATTTGTTCCACATAAACCGGGGCATGGATCTTGACACTTGTTGTTAATACAAACAAGGTTTTGTGTACAGTCAGAACTAAGGAGACATTCCGGTCTACATCCATCGTAAGGGTTACCAAAGTAGCCGTTGAGACATATACAGCTTCCAGCATTATCTCGTTGTTGACATATAGCGTTTGGACCACAGGGGTTCGGAGAACATGGTTTTGTGATGGCTGGTTTGGGTGCTTGAGCTGCAAGGAAGTAAATAATTAAGAGTAAAGTCAATGTAAAAATATTATATTATGATGTTGCTATTTAAAATCATACCTTTTATAGGATAACATTGCTCAAAAGAATCTCCTTCATATCCAACTTGGCATCTACACTGTGGTGAGTGGCTGATGACACGACATTCTGCATTGATACCACAAGCACCGACACATGGATCAGAACATTTGCTATTAATGCATGATTTATCAAAGCTGCAGTCATTATTTGAAATACATTCCGGTCGACAAAATGGTGGCGATCCAATATAACCAACATTGCAAGAACAGGATGAAGATTCACCCACAACTTTGCACAACGAGTTAGGTCCACATGGCGAAGGATCACAAGGAGATTTTGTTTTTATTGGTTCATCTGTAAAAACACCGAAGTTGTAATAACACAGTACATGTGCTTTAAGACTTTAATACTGTTAAAAATTTATCATATAACTTACGTTTGATAGTTTTACATTGCGTGAAGGGATCACCTGAATAACCATTTCTACAATAGCATATGGCTTTGTGATAATGTACCCTACACTCCGCATCAAGGCCACAAGATCCACGGCATGGATCTATACATTTTTGGTTTGAGCATGATAGTAAACTCGTGCAATCGGAATCTACTAAACATTCTGGTCTACAAGACGGTGGGACTCCTATATAACCAGTTAAGCATGAACAAATAACTTGATCGTATAACACACGACAAGTACTATACGGGCCACACGGTGATGGTTCACACGGATTTTTCTTTTCAGGCACTGCAAATAGAAGTAGATGAAAATAAATCATTTCACATAGAACACAACCGCTGTGATAACACATTTCGGGAAAAAGATTATTTACCATTATATGGAGTACAAGAAAAGAATGCATTTCCTGTGGTGTTTAATGGACAGCTGCACATAGCAATATGATTATAGACTTCACATAATGCCCCTTGGCCGCACAAATTGACGCAAGGATTAATGCATTTATTGTCAACGCACGCTAAATTAGAAGCACAGTCTGAGTTGAGCGTGCATTCTGGGCGACAACTCACGTACGGGTTACCAAAGTAATTAGGTTTACAAGTGCATCGGCCATCAAGACAAGCGGCGTTGGCGCCGCAAGGACTCGGATTGCAGTTATCGTATATTGTGGGGACAGGCTCTGAAAAATAGTTACAAATCTTTTATTTTGAAAAATACTACTTATAATACTTATAGTAGTACTTTTAATTTTAATTAAAATTAAATGGAATGTAATAAATGGTTTACCTATATGCTCCTTGGTGTAACAATTTTCAAAAGGATTGCCTGTAAATCCTTCCATACAGCTGCATATGGCAGAATGTTGGTAAACTTGACAAACTGTTTGTAGACCACATGATCCTGGACATGGATCTTGACATTTCAAATTTATACAAGCTTTAGAACTTGGGCAATCAGAATTTACTGTACATTCAACTCTACAATTCGGCGGTGATCCTATATAGTAGTCCAAGCATGTACACATTGGTAATTTATTGATTACTTGACACACAGAATTAGGTCCACACGGAGATGGCGAACATGGGTTAATTTCTGGAGAGGATATTTCTGAAACATCAGCGATATATTAATAATATTGGAGAAAGTATTAAATAAGTATTTAAAATTAAAAATAAATATAAAAATTCTCACTTTCAATAATGACACATCTAATAAATGGATCGCCTTCGTATCCCATACGACAAGAACAAATCGGCGCGTGGTTTACAACTCTGCATTCGGCGTTCAGTCCACAAACCCCCTTACATGGATCGACGCATTTTTGCCTTACGCAACTCTTAGTCGATTCGCATTCAGAATTAACAGTACATTCAGGCCGACAATTAGGTGGAATACCGAAATATTCAGGCATACATGAACAAGATACTACGCCATTATTGTTTTTGCAAATTGAATTGACTCCACAGGGATTTGGCAAACATGGATTAATAGACTGTGGCACTGAAAATATAAAGGTAAAGCTATCAATGACAAAATTCAAATAAATAATTAACAAATTATAATTAATGCAACACATAAATAACGAAGTGCAAGCTTTCGCACTCGCAACTCATCACTACCTTTATCAATGTTTCCGGTGGTATGGACATAAAGAAATGATACACAACAAAAAAATATTTATCTCTCACATATGTAAACGTCTCCTTCGGCTAGCAATGGAATTGTTTCCTTTCACTCCGATTGCGCAGTCACTACCAACTGTGCTATAGGGTCATTAATAATTAATATGTATTATTATAAATGTAGGTATGGTTAATGTTATACTAACCTGGCTCATTTATAATAGTGTGGCAATATGTATACGCATCACCCGTATATCCGGGCGCACACATGCACGATGGCAAATGATTGATAACTTGACATAGCGCTGTCGTAGCGCAAACTCCTGGACACGGATCTTCGCACTTATTTCCCAAACAGGCTTTATTAAATGGACAATCAGAATTTACTACACATTCTGGTCTACAAGATTCATAAGGATCGCCAAAATATCCAGTTTGACATATACATGTTGCTGCTTCATTGAAGAATATTTTACACACAGCATTGCTACCACACGGTGACGGTTGACAAGGGTCAAGAGGCTTTATTGACGGCCGTAGTGGATAACAAGATGAGAACGGATCACCTGTGTAGTTATCTTGACAAGAGCACATACTAGTATGAAGGCGAACAGTACAGATTGTGTTAAGCCCGCACGAACCGGGGCAAGGATCAATACATTTGTAATTAATACATGCTTTGTCTAACGAACAATCATCACTAGTTGTACACTCGCGGCGACAATTAGGCGAAGAACCCTCAAATGTCGGTTGACAAGTACAAATATAGGTATTTCCCGTGGGATCAGGTGTACATAAACTGTTCGGCCCACACGGAGATGGTACACATGGATTGCTTGGCGGTTCTTCAAGTTCAACTAGAAAAAATAAAATAAAATAAAATAAATTCATCTTGTTGCTTTAGTAACCTTAGTAACCAATATACAAGACCTATAAAAGTTTTGTACCGTAACAATCAACAAACGGAGAACCAGTACGTCTTGGTGGACACGAGCATATAGGATTGTGATTAATGACGTCACAGACGGCATTATGTCCACATGATCCCGGACAAGGGTCTTGGCATTTTCTATTAATACAAGCCAGTGATTGAAGACAATCAGTACTTTGAATGCATTCAGGTCTACAGCTGGGTGGATTGCCTATAAATCCTTGGAGGCAAGTACAGACCGCTTGGCCATTTACTTCTCTACATTTGCTGTTGGGTCCACATGGTGATGAATCACATGGCTTAATGGCAGGCTCTGAAAATTGGTTTATATAAACTTTATATTTTTTGTTTTATATAATTAAATATTAATATATTAAAAAAAAACTGTAAAACGTACTTTCTATTTTTGTGCATTGAATGAAAGCATTCCCAGTCATACCACTTGGACAGCTGCATACGGCGATATGGTTGTAAACGTTGCATTCTGCTAAAAATCCACACATATCTTTACAAGGATCGATGCATTTTGAGCGTAAGCATGCTTTATCTAGAGGACAATCTGTGCTCAGTACGCATTCCGGACGACATCCAAAGTATGGATCTCCTTGATATTCAGGTAAGCAAGTACACATGCCATTATTACATTGAGCATTTGGTCCGCATGGAGTTGGGTGACATGGGTCGATTTTTTGAGGAGGTTCTAAAATAGAAATAAAAAAATTAGAAATTATGATGCGACTAGCTAATACACACTGATTTCTGTAAATATAGTAAGAATGTACCTGGTGGTTTTATATTGCATACAGCGAACGGGTCTCCTTGGTATCCAGATGGACATGAACACATAGGTACATGGTTAACAACACTACAAAGTGCGTTAATACCACAAGAACCTAGGCATGGATTTTGACATTTCATATTTATGCATGCTTTCTCATTGGTACAGTCAGTGCTTACAACACATTCTGGTTTGCAGTTTGGTGGACTGCCAAAGAATCCAGATATACATGTACACGATGGTATGCCACCAACATTTCGACATTCTGCGTTAATCCCACAAGGTGAGGGCATGCATGGATTTACTGGTTCCTTCACAATGGGCTCTGTTTCAATGATTGGATAACATACAGTAAATGGATCACCAGTGAATCCACGTTCACAAGAACAAATTGGATTGTGTTTAATGACCCTACATTCTGAGTTTTTGCCGCATCCTTTTGGACATGGAGAAATACATTTGAAATTTTCACATGCTTTGTCTAATGGGCACTCCGAACTTGTGAGACATTCGGGTCGGCAATCTGGTGGGGAACCTTGGTAACCACTTAAACAACTGCAAACTGCTATATTATTTGTAGGTTTACATTGGCTATTAGGTCCACAAGGAGACGGATTGCATGGATCTATTATTTCAGCTGTAACAAATATTATTCATTTATCATTCATGAACTCCATAAATAATACTAAATTGAAACGATGGTTTTAATATAAATTAGCAGAAATATTACCTTGGGGTTTGTATGTACATATTTTATATGGGTCTCCAGTATATTGGTTAGGACAACTGCAACTTGGAAGATGATTAACAACATTACACAAAGCATTAAAACCGCAAGTGCCGATGCACGGGTCTTTACATTTATTCTGATGACATGCCATATTTGATGCACAGTCTGAATTTTGCACACACTCTGGCTTACAGGCTACATAGGGATCGCCAAAATAGCCCTGTATACAGGTACATGATCCAACGTTGTTGTGATCTCTACATTCAGCATTAGCTCCACAAGGCGAGGGTACACATGGTGTCGGTCGTTCTTGTATGGAATATGTTACCTCTAAATTACAATAAACGAATGGATCGCCTGTATAACCGTTTTGACAAAGACATATTGGAGTATGGCTTACAACTGTACATTCCGCATTTATACCACATGAACCAGCACAGGGATCTCGACATTTCCTATTAATGCAAGCCAAATTCGTACTACAATCAGTGTTACTAGTACACTCTGGTCGACAATTAGGTGGCGATCCAATAAATTCGGGCAAACATTTACATTCTGCTTTTTCACCATTTTCTGTACATTCTGAGTTGGGTCCACACGGTGAAGGTAAACATGGTTTTACGTTTACAGGCGGTACTGGGGCTGCAACGTAAATGGTATTTAGTAAGTACGCAATGTCGATTAGATAAATAAAGAAAAAGTTAATAAAACATGCTTACGAATTAACTGGCACGCTGAGAATGGATCGCCAGTATAACCAGCTAAACAGGAACATATAGGGTTGTGATTTACAACAATACAATGAGTGTGTCGACCGCAAGCACCCGGACACGGGTCTATACATTTTTGGTTGGAGCAAGCTTTGCTTAGAATACAGTCGGAGCTAATTGTGCATTCGGGGCGGCAGTTTGGGGGACTGCCTATGTAACCTGACACACACCCGCAAACGGCATGTCCGCCTACTTCTCTACACTGACTATTCGGCCCACAAGGCGACGGCTGACATAAATTAGATTGCACAGTGGGTTCTAAAATAAAAAATATATATGTATTAACAACTTGTTAACTCGTGAGATAATATTTATATTTTAGCTTTTTGTGACAACCACCTTTGACTTTAGTGCAGTAGCTGAACGGTGATCCTGTAAATCCAGTGGGACAAGAGCACATCGGTATGTGATTAAAAACTTCACAGATGGCATCAGTTCCACATGCTGAAATGCAGGGATCTTTACATTTGTTTTTGATACATGACTTGTCACGTGGGCAATCCGAATTCAATACACACTCGGGCTTACATCCGAAGTAAGGATCACCTTGGTACTCGGGAATACAAGTACAAAGGCCGTTCTGGCACACAGCATTGGAGCCACATGGAGACGGAGAACAAGGATCAATCGGTTCTAGTTCTATAACAAACATGACATATTAGTACATAATTCTTACAAATTAATTAATAACATTTTAAAAGGATTGTATTTACCTAGTGTCGTTACGATGCAATGTGTGAATGGGTTGCCTGTGAATCCCGGTATACACGAGCATATTGGCATATGATTATTAACATTACATTGTGCATTATTTCCACACGCGCCAGGACATGGGTCTGTACATTTGTTGTTAATACATGCCGTTACTGCGCTACACTCAGAGTTTATGGTACATTCAGGTCTACAGCGCGGCGGAGTGCTTATGAAGTTTGGTAAACACGTGCAACGAGCGTTACCACCATACATTTCGCATTGAGAATTCGGTCCGCAAGGCGATGGTATGCAAGGATTTATTTCTTGCGGTAGCGACGGTATTGGTACAGCACCTGAAATATGTAATGTTTTGAAAAAAATGCATAGCTCTATTCGTAGATATTGTTGATTAGTTGATTTTAAAGAAATTTTACTATTTAACTTACAATATGTTCTTACTCACTTGGTATACAATTTGTAAACGGATCACCCGTGAAGTGCTCTTGACACGAGCATATTGGATTATGAGAAAACACACGGCAGTTAGCATTACTACCACACTGCCCTACACATGGATCTACGCATTTTCGGTTCAGACACGCTTTGTCACTGGCACATTCGCTATTGATAGTACATTCAGGCCGGCAGTTTGGTGGTGTGCCCATGAATCTGTCCTGACAGCTACAGACTGCTTGTGAGTTAATTTCACGACACTGGCTGTTGGGGCCGCATGGGGATGGTGTACAAGGTGTAGGCTTAACAATATCTGAAAGCGTTTTTAATACAATTTTATAATAACAATTCGTAACTCGTCTTTTCCGTCCAAATATATATTTTATATTGTAATATTTCTGTAGAAATTACCTTCATCTTTCTGCACACAGATTTTATACGCATCTCCTGTAAGTCCCGGTGGACAGTAGCAAGATGGCAGATGATTGACGACCTGACAAATGCTGTTTGGTGCGCATATACCTGGGCATGGGTTTTTGCATGTGTTTTGGATACAAGCTAAAGTTGGACTGCAATCGCTATTTATTACACACTCTGGACGACAACCTTCATACGGATCGCCAAAATAGTTCTCCACACATTTGCATGACCCAGCACCATTTCTTTCACTACATTCGGCGTTTAGGCCACACGGTGAGGGCTCACATGGAGATGAATATTCTATGATCGACTCTGTAGAAAGAAAAATATTGTATTAATTCCATGAAATGTATACTAAAATTAATAAATGTAAAATATTTTAATATTATAAAATAAAGATAAATATTGTATACCTCTAATTGGATTACAAGAAATGAGAGGGTCACCGGTTTGCCTATGAGCACATGAACAAATTAGCGCATGACTAACGATTTTACAGTCTGCATTATATCCGCAGCTTCCAGGACAAGGATCTTTACATTTCTGGTTAACGCATGCCAAATTGCTAGGGCACTCTGAATTACTGATGCATTCTGGCCGACAGTTGGGCGGAGCACCGGTATAATCCGGTTGACAAGTACACGACGGTGCTTCTCCAATTATTTTACACGTAGAATAAGGCCCACATGGTGACGGTATACAAGGATCAATTGGTGGCAATGACAGTGTAACTGAAAAGAGTCTGTTGTTAACATCGATAAAGAATTTATAATTATTACGATCACAGTAATTTAATTTCTGGTACCTACCTTCAGGGACGCAGCGCGTGAATGGATCGCCAGTATATTTTGTTGGACACGAGCAAATTGGATTGTGATTAACCACTTCGCATCTAGCACCATATCCACAAGTGCCTATGCATGGATTGATACATTTTTGATTATTGCACGCTTCGTTTGACGGGCACTCGGCACTGATAGTACACTCTGGTCGACAGGAGGGTGGACTTCCGATAAACGTTGGCAAGCAAGAACACACAGCTTGGTTGTTTATCGGTCTACATTGACTGTTGGGTCCACATGGACTTGGATGGCATGGCTGTTCTTGAGTAACTGAAAAACATTATGTCGTTAAATGATATATCATTATTAAAGGTTTGTACTCGTATTTTATGATTTATAAATTTTAAGATATGAAAAAATTTCAACCGAGTAATTAAACATATAATCTTTAAATTGCACTTACTTTCTACACTATAACATTCCGTAAAAGCATTTCCAGACATTCCTGTGGGACATGTACAGATTGGAATATGATTGTAAACATTGCAGTTAGCATTTGGTGCACAAATTCCTGGACAAGGATTAATACATTTATTCTTTGAACAAATCCTATCAAAGGCACATTCCGTATTTGCCACACATTCCGGCTTACAACCAAAATATGGGTCTCCAGTATAGTCAAGTATGCACGTACAAATTCCGTTTCTACATTCCGCATTATAACCACAAGGAGATGGATTGCATGGATCTTGTGGTAATTCATCTGAAACATGACAAAATAAGTAACAAAAATGAGAATTATTAAATAATTACTACTATAATTAACTTGTGAGTAAAACAATGTTACCTTTTACTGGAATTATTACTTGACAGAACATGAAGGGGTTTCCGGTATAACCTTGTGAACATGTGCACGCTGGCAGATGATTAAATACCGTACACTCGGTGTTTTGACCACAACTGCCAGGACATGGATCACGACACTTCATATTGATACACGCCATATTAGAGGGACAATCTTGATTAATTGCACATTCTGGACGACAATTCGGTGGAAGACCTTGAAAGTTAGGCAAACAGCTGCAGGATGGAGCGCCGTTAATAGATCGACAAATAGCATTCTCTCCGCATGGGGAAGGTACACAAGGATCACGTTGAGGTTCGGGTGTGTATTGTACTACAGCTGAAATTTAAAATCACAATAAATAAAGGTTTCACAAAAAATCTGTTGCTTAATTTGATCATATAGTTTTATTTTACTTATATTTGTAGAAAACTACTTACGAAGTGTGTAACAACGAGTGAAAGGATCTCCAATAAACCCAACTCTACAAGTGCAAATAGGACTATGTGTTATTACTCTGCATTCCGCATTAGTACCGCAATGACCAGGGCAAGGATCATTACATTTTTGGTTGATACAGGCTCTATTCGCTGGACATTCGGAACTAACTGTGCATTCTGGCCTGCAACCGGGCGGGGAACCTACATAATTAGGCATACATGAACAAGCACTTTGGCCGTTCGCTGGACTACATACGCTGTTTGGTCCACATGGATTTGGAATACAAGGCGTGTGCTTTTCTGGCACTTGTTCTGAAACCAAATCAACACAATTCGTATAATTATATCTTTCAAAAATTTTTGTTAGATATTTAAGTCAGTATGAAACAGTTAGTATTATTATATCATAACATATAATTATATCATTTATTTCATATAATTTACTTTACCTCTTAAAATATCACAGCGTTGATAAGGATCTCCAGTGTAGCCGGATGGACAAGAACATACTGGGAGGTGGTTGACAACAACACAAGATGCTAGAGGGCTGCATGTTCCCGGGCACGGATCTTGACATTTGTTGCGGATACAACTTCGGCTTGGAGGGCAGTCTGTATTGATGGTACATTCTGGGCGACATCCTTCGTATGGGTTGCCGACGTAATCTGGCAGGCAGCTACATGAGCCTGCATTGCTTTGCTCTCTACATTCAGCGTTCGAACCACAAGGAGAAGGTATGCAGGGTGTAGGTTTTTCCGGAACAACGTCATAAACAATGTGACAGCTTATGAAAGGATCGCCGGTGTATCCCGAATCGCAGAAGCATGTCGGACTATGGCTTATTACACGGCACTGTGCGCTAACACCACAAGAATTTGTACAAGGATCTTGACACTTCTGGTTAATACAGGCTTTATTTGATGGACATTCACTATTACTTGAGCACTCTGGTCTACAATATGGTGGAGATCCGAAGAAGTTTGGCATACAGGAACAGGAAGGCGTCCCCGATTGCTCTTTACAAACAGCATTAGCGCCGCAAGGCGAAGGACTGCAAGGTGTTACATCGTCTTCTGAAGGTCCTGTAAATATATAATCGTTAGTTCGTATTCTCCTTATAAGTTATGAAGCCTGTAATTACTGAAATAACAACATACGCGTTTATAAATGACAATCATTTCATTTTGAGAATTAACTTACTATATGGAATGCATCTTGTGAATGGATCTCCTGTAAACTTAGGTGGGCAAGTACAAATCGGGTTGTGTTTAATTACTTCACATTTGGCATCGACACCGCACGATCCACTGCATGGATTCATACATTTCTGATTACTGCAGGCTTTATTGAGTGGGCAGTCTGAGCTCACAACGCATTCCGGTCGACAAAATGGTGGACTTCCAATATAACCAATTACACAGGTGCAAACAGCTTGGCCATTTACTTCTCGACATTGACTATTCGGTCCACAAGGTGAGGGCAAACATGGATTGGTAACAACTGGTGCTGAAAATCAATTCAATATTGAAACTTTTTATCAAATTTTATTTTAGGTGTTTTATTACTGCACAATAAAATAACAATAAACACACTGTTGATATAAGATTTGGTAAAAATCATAATCACAAAACAGCGATATTTTCTAAAGAATCTGTACTAGAAAAAATAAAATACATGGAGAATGTTGTATTAGATTTGATAGTTTTTAAATGGAAATAATTAACAATTAAAACTAAGCACATTTTATAATATCGAGATTGATGATAAGCATGTTGAAGAAAAACAAGTATAGGGAATTATTTTTCTTAAATTAAGGAATTATATTTCAAATGTTTGGTAAGTGACTCAGGTGATTCTATTCGGTGAACAACAAGCGGGTTTGTTCCACAAGCGAAATACTTTAAATTAATACATGTTTGCAGGGGAATTTTTTTCGAGGATCCAATATAGTAATCATGGTGGAAGTATAAATACTTGAGACTACGTCATTTTTTAACTGACGGAGAATGCTGGGGCCTGTCACTATACTGTACATAACAGAAAGTCGCCCTGGGAGCCGTTTGAATTTCACTTAATATTGATAACTATGATCATTTATATTATAATTAATAATCATATATATTATAACTATTAGTATTATTCATAATTAGCCATGATAAATTATAGGTGCTTATTACGACCCTTTTCATTATGTAATTAGTATATGCATGCAAATACAGTAACATAGTAACACACTAAATACAGTAGTTGATTTATATTCATTTGATAATAGTATTCTGTACAGAGCCACAGTACGTGTAACTAGGTCGAATAAACTATTGACTAACATATGTATTACAAAATGTTTTTATTCTTCTACAAACACTATGATGTGAATACCTCGAATAAGTTCACAAGCGTAGAATGCGTTGCCTGTCATTCCCTGCGGGCAGCTACACATAGGTACATGATCTATTACATCACAAATGGCAGTCACAGCACACGTGCCTACGCAGGGGTCGATACATTTATTTTTGGAGCAGGCTTTGTCTCTTGGACAGTCGGTGCTCAGTACACATTCAGGTCGACATCCAACATATGGATCTCCTTGATGTTCTTCAATGCAAGAACATATACCATCTCTGCACATAGCATTAGTACCACATGGTGATGGGTAACATTTGTCGATGATGTCTGATTCTGTAAATATCATATTGCTTGTGAGTGAAATATAAAATTTTGTGCCCGAGTTTATGTAAAGATTTCAAATTTAATAAAACAGTTGTTTTAGATGTAAGACTTACCAATAGGTGGTCTAGGTGTGCACACAGTAAAGGCATCTCCTGTAAAGCCTTCTGGACAGGTACAGATAGGTATGTGTCTAGATACTGTGCAAATTGCGCCAATACCACATGATCCTTTGCAAGGATCTTGGCATTTTTGTTGGATACAAGCTTGAGAAGTTGGACACTCCGAATGAAGCACACACTCTGGTCTACAATTTGGTGGACTTCCCATGTAATTAGGCATACAGGTGCACGAAGGCACTTGCCCGAACTCTTGGCAAATGGAATTTGGTCCGCAAGGCGACGGTACACATGGATTTCTGTAAGGTTCCAGTACGGCGTTGGAAATAGGAGCTAGAACAGAAAAAATTGTAACTGCAGATTGTAAATATGCATAAAAATAAAAAGAATTTTCAAACCAAAAATATTGTGACTATAAATTAAAATGTTTACGGATAACTTACGTGGAATCGGATTGCATCTTGTGAAAGGATCCCCAGTATAACTAGGTTTACAGTTACATATTGGGCTATGATTGATTACCCTACACTCGGCATTTGTACCACATAAATTGACACATGGATTTTGACATTTCTGATTTATACACGCTTTGTCTCTTGTACATTCAGTACTAATAACGCATTCTGGATGACAACCTGGCGGCACACCGATGTAGCTTGGCAAACACGAGCACACGGCTTGCTTATTTACTTCTTGGCAACGGCTATTTGGTCCGCACGGATTGGGTTGACAAATGTCCTTTGGTATATCAGATATAACTAAAAAAAGTCAGATATGACAGCACAATTCATAACTTAACAAAAAATAGTATTATACTTATTTTCACATTCAAGGTTTAATTAAAATCGTAAAATCTTATTGTGAACTTGTAACAGAACATAACCTAACTTCAGGAAGCACAGGTCTTACGTTTACCAGTAGCACCTGCACCCGAAGAAATGGTTATACAATTTTATAACGTATTTAATAATTTTTATATAATTGCGCATTTCATTGTTTAGGTTTCAGTTTTCTGAGTTGTATGGTTTAGAAACATATTCATTCTTTATAATAGCTGCAGAAAAGCAGTCAAAATGATTTTTATTATACAATATCCATAATAATATTTATTTCGTTGTCCATTTTCTATAATATGGCTCATACTATTATTATATACATATTACTACTACTATTATTATATAAATATGCTAGTATAATGTAAATCTGCTAAGTGGTTTCCATTTGATACGTGCTTAATTACTTTCCATAAAAAAACTGGATGTACAGATTCTGACTCGTTACAGTTTTGTTATTAGTAATCAATAAAACTTACCTTCTAAAATGCAGTAGCGGAATGGATCACCTGAGTAGCCAGGGTTACAAGTGCATGAGGGCGCGTGATTAACAACTTGACAAATCGCATTTGGTGCACAGGCACCCGGGCATGGATCTCGGCATTTATTTTGCAGACAGGCTCGATTTGATGGACAATCGGTGTTTATTGTACATTCTGGCCTACATCCCTCATATGGATTTCCATAATAATCGGGTTGACAAGTGCATGAACCTGCATGATTAAATTCTTTACAAATAGCGTTCGCTCCGCATGGCGATGGTTGGCAAGGTGTTGTTACTTCTTGAATGACTTCCCTTCTATGGCATTCTATGAATGGATTGCCAGTATATTCAGGCAAGCATGAGCATGACGGCGAGTGGCTTACTACGTGGCATTGTGTATTAGAACCGCAAGAGCCCACACATGGATCCACACACTTTTGGTTTATACAAGCAAGATGTGTAGCGCATTCAGAATTACTAATACATTCCGGTTTACAGTTGGGAGGCGAACCCTTATATTCATCTTTACATGAACAGACCGGTGATCCTAAACTCTCTTTGCATATTGAATTCGGACCACAAGGCGAAGGTACACATGGATTGACGGGTTCCGGTATAAATTCTTGGAAAATACATCTGACAAAGGGATTTCCAGTGTACGATGTTGGACAAGAGCAGATCGGATTGTGGTTAATAACTTGACATTTAGCGCCAATGCCACATGCGCCTTGACAAGGTTTTATGCATTTTCTATTACTACAAGCTTCATCTGGAGAACAATCTGTACTAAGAATACATTCTGGCCTGCATGACGGGGGACTCCCGATGAAACCAGATAAACATGAGCATACTGCTTGCCCGTTTATTTCTTGACATTGACTGTTGGGTCCACATGGACTCGGTTGACAAGGTTGAACTTTCTCAACTATAATAGAAAAATTAAAATATGATTACTATTCATTTCTAAATATACATAATTGTAAATAAAATAAATTATGATGATTTTACCTTCAAGAATGGAGCACTGAACAAATGCATCACCTCTCATTCCCTCCGGGCACCTACACATCGGTACGTGATTTATAACTTCGCATATGGCATTATTTGCACAAACACCACTCTTACAAGGATCAACACATTTATTGCGTAAGCAAGCCTTATTTTGTGCACAATCTGAACTTAGAACACATTCTGGACGACATTCATAGTATGGGTCACCACGATATTCAGGCAAACAAGTACATTCTCCTCCACGGCAAATTGCATTTGGTCCACATGGAGATGGATTACAGGGATCAATCTCATCCTGAAGTACTTCTGTAATTATTAAATTTTAATAAGTACTAGGTATTACAATATTAATATAGTAGAAAAATAGTATTTATTAAAAAAATACCTTGAAGTTTGCATTCTGTAAATGCATCACCTACGTAATTTTCTAAACAGGAGCATATTGGAATGTGATTTTTCACAGCGCATTTAGAGTTAATACCACAAGAACCTGGGCATGGATCTCTACATTTTTGATTAATACAGGCCAAATCACTTGCACAATCAGAACTAATAACGCACTCTGGTCTACATCCTGGTGGTGCGCCGATATAAGATGGCAAACATGTACAGGAGGGAATTCCATTTATTTCTTTACAAACACTGAAAGGTCCGCATGGTGATGGTAGACAAGGATTTGTTGGTGGTCTTACTTCTTCAGGAGATGCCGTTATGAGTGGGAAGCATCTACTGAAGGGATCTCCAGTATATTGTGGCATGCATGTACAAATTGGACTGTGATTAACAACAAGGCATTTGGTATTTTGTCCACACTGCCCAACACATGGGTCAATACATTTCTGAGAAACACATGCTTTATTAGTCGGACATTCAGCACTTATAATGCACTCGGGTCTACAATTAGGCGGTGCGCCTCGATATTCTAGCATACAAGTACAAATGGCTTGTTCATTAAGTACTTTACATACGCTGTTCGGACCACACGGCGATGGCATGCAGGGATTTGATGGAGCTTCTATTTCTGCAAAATAAAAATCACATTCTTATTGGTGTACAGCATTTATAATAACGTACTATGTACATTATGTACATTACACTATTAATTGCAGAATTGATGTCTGAAATCAGAAATTGTTATATACAACGGAAACATTATTCTTACCTCGTTTATAAAAACAATTTTTGAACGGATCTCCGGTGTATCCAGGAAGACAGGTACAAATCGGTGCATGATTCACAGTTTGACATTCAGCATTCGTAGCGCATGTCCCAGGACAGGGGTCATGACATTTATTTTGTCGACATACTCTGTTCGACGGACAGTCAGTGTTAACTGTACATTCAGGTTTACATCCTTCATAGGGATTACCGAAATAATCAGGTGAACAAATACATGACCCAACATTATTACGTTCTTTGCAAATGGCATTGCTTCCACAAGGAGACGGTGTACATGGTGAAATTATTTCGACAGGTGCGTTTATCAGTATGTTACAGGAAATAAACGGATCCCCTAGATATCCTTGTGGACATACGCAATTAGGAGTATGGCTGACTACGCGACATTGTGCCATTGAACCACATGCGCCTATACAAGGATCTGCACATTTATTATTTATACAAGCTAAGTGGTTCGGACATTCACTATTACTTGAACATTCTGGACGACAATTCGGTGGGGATCCAATAAATTCAGGCATGCATGTGCAAGATGGCGAGTCGTTTAAAGTTTGACAAACTGAATTGGGCCCACAAGGTGACGGCAAGCAAGGGTTAATTTGTGGCTGAATCTCGAGAGCTGTAAAATAAAACATAAGTAGGTACCATGACTTTGATAAAGCTTATTATAAATAAACTGTTTTGAAAAATTGTGATTAATTAATAACAAGAAGTTTACATATATGTAGTATTTCAATACGTACGTTTTGGAATACATCTAGTAAACGGATCTCCAGTAAAGGCTCTTGGACAAGAACAAATCGGGTTATGATTCACGACTTCACAGAGTGCACTGACACCACATGCTCCATTGCACGGATTTATACATTTATAATTATTGCAAGCTTTATCTAGTTGACATTCAGAACTTGTGGTGCACTCAGGTCGGCATGTTGGAGGATTTCCCAAATAATTCGGTAAACAGGAACATACAGCCATACTATTGATTTCGCGACACTGACTGTTTGGCCCACAAGGACTGGGATTACACGGATTTGTCGGTAAAGGCACTGCAATAATAAAAATGTAATATAAATTGTTAGAAATTAAATATATTTGATAATCATATAAAAAATATTTAATATTAATTACCTTGCACAGCATTACATGATACGAATGAATTGCCAGTATACCCTGTCGGACAACTGCACATAGGAACATGGTTTATAACCTCGCAAACGGCATTGGTTCCACAAGTATCAGGGCAAGGATTTACGCATTTTTTTCTAACGCAAATCTGATTTCTTTGACAATCCGTACTAATTGTACACTCGGGTCGGCAACCAATATAAGGATCACCAATATATTCAGGTAAACATGAACATTCTCCGTTATTACAATGTGTATTAGATCCACAAGGCGATGGATTACAGGGATCGGTAGGGATTGTTTCTGAAATAAGAGTATATTTTTTTAATTTAATGTTTGCATAAAATTATGTGAGACGTAACATTAATTTATGGTTATATAAAAAAAAATTACAACGTATTACGTACCTTCAAAAGGTTTTAAAATGCATGCAGTAAATGGATCCCCTCGATATCCTTCCAGACATGTACAAATTGCGATATGTTTAATAACGGAACAATGAGCGTTTTGCCCACAAGATCCAGGGCAAGGGTCCCTGCATTTCTCATTTATACAGGACATGGAACTTACGCATTCTTGATTTGTTACACATTCTGGCCTACAATTAGGAGGACTTCCAAAATAACCCGATAAACATGAACAGGAAGCTTGTCCACCTATGTCACGGCATACTGCATGAGTGCCACATGGTGATGGCACGCAGGGATCTCTGATTTCCTCCAAAAGAGGCTGAGGTACTAAAAGAAATAGAAAAAATATATAAATATGTTGACAATCGCTGAAATTTTTGTCTTTTGCTGTTATTAAAGAAAATAATGCTACAAAATAAGAATATAACAGAATTTTGTGCAAATATTCTATGTTTTTTAAAAACAGGCTAGTCAAAATCAAAAATTGTAAGTTACATTAAAAGATTGTAATCACTGTTGCGATATTTTCATTCACCAAAAATTTTTATTTTACTCTGTTATCTATGTTTTCAAGATATAAGACTGATTATCATCACAAATTATGACTTATATTGTTTTTGTAACATATATATTTATACAATATAAATATGTGTAATAAAAATTTTACGAGAGAAAATTAATTACGAGCTAATTGTGAGATCATTAATTATTATAAAATTAGCAAATTATGTGAATGAATATTTTTACCTGGCTTCACATAACATCTTGTAAATGGATCCCCGGTGTATCCTACGAAACAGCTACAAATGGGATTATGGTTAAAAACTCGACACTCAGCATGTTGACCACATGGACCAGGACAAGGATTGATACATTTTCGATTGACACAAGCTCTGTCTAAAGAACAGTCTGTGTTTAAAACGCATTCAGGTTTGCAGGTTGGAGGTTCACCCATAAAATCAGGTAAACAACTACACACAGCTTGGTTGTTTGATACACGACATTGGCTGTTTGGTCCACAAGGGCTGGGGTAACAAATATTTACAGGTGGAACAGCTTCAACTGGAACAAATAAATTGCCATTAAATTTTGGGTTTTGCAATTAGATGCTAGATTTAAGAATAGAACAAAAGAAAAATAAACCTACTTGGGACATTTGTACAACGTCGGAATGGATCTCCGGTATATCCAATAATGCAAGTACAGGTAGGTGAGTGGTTGACTGTTGTACACTCTGCATTGAGGCCACATGTACCCGGACAAGGGTCCTGGCACTTATTACCAATGCACGCTCTATTTCCATTACAATCTGAATCGCTTACACATTCCGGACGACAGCCTTCGTGGGGGTTTCCGAAGTAGCCTTCATTACATATACATGAACCTACATTATTTTGTTCTTTACATATTGCGTTTGGACCGCAAGGAGATGGTGAACAAGGTGTTAATATCTCAACAATAGTTTGTAGTGAGCATTGCGTGAAAGGATCACCTCTATACCCTTGCGGGCAAACGCACATTGCCGAATGACTAACAACTCGGCACTCGGCATTCGCACCGCAGGCGCTTGTACAGGGATCTTTACATTTTTGATTAACACAAGCTAAATGTGTTAAGCATTCGCTATTGCTAATACATTCTGGTTTGCAATATGGCGGTTGACCCTTATATTCAGGCATACAGGTACACGAAGGGGTTCCATTTATTTCTTTGCATATAGAGTTCGGTCCACACGGTGATGGTTGACATGGGTTAACAATAACAGGTGGTGAATCTGAAAAAAATAACGTAAATAATATTTTAACAACCAATACATAAAGCAAAGCTCGCTATGTTAAAGAACTTTAAATAAATAGGTACATACTCGATATAGGTGTGCATCCGATGAACGGGTCTCCTGTATAAGAAGCGGGACATGCACACACTGGATTGTGATTGATCACTTCACATGTAGCTCTTAATCCGCAAGCTCCAAGACATGGATTAATACACTTTTGGTTTGAACAAGCTTTGTTTTGAGGGCATTCAGCACTTACTACACACTCCGGCCTGCAGGCCGGTGGTACACCCAAATACGCAGGCAAGCACGAACAAACAGCTTGGCTATTTATCTCTCGACATTGACTATTTGGTCCGCAAATAGCACTATTACATGGATTTGCAAGCGGTACTGCTGTAATAAAGTAAAATTTCATTGAAATCGTTTGAATCAACAATTAGCCAAAAATTATCGTCATCCTTATGATAGCTACATACTTTTAACCGGATTACAAACAACAAAGGCATTTCCAGTAAAACCATTGTTGCAACTGCACATCGGTATGTGATTAACTACTTGGCATATTGCATTCTGGCCACAAGCTCCAATACACGGATCAATACATTTCCTTTGCACACAAGCTTTACTTTGATCACAATCTGTGCTAAATATACACTCCGGTCTGCAATTGAAGTAAGGATCTCCATGGAACTCGGGCAAGCATTGACACTGTCCGTTGATGCATTCAGCGTTGGAACCACACCGTACGTTTGAACAAACATCAACTACACTCGGCTCAACTGAAATAAATAAATATAATTTGTCAATGTATTCATATATTATATTTATAAAATTTAAATATCATGAATTAAAGAACCCAATGAATACCTTCTAAGATTTCCAGTTTGCAGCTTGTAAATGGATCTCCAATATAACCTTGAACACATGTACAAATTGGTATGTGATTCTGGACATTACACGTAGTGTATAAGCCGCAAGAGCCCGGGCATGGATCCAGACATTTCGAGTTAATACAGGCTCGGTTACTTGCACAGTCTGAGTGTATTGAACATTCCGGTCGGCAATTAGGTGGATTACCGATATAATTAACTAAACATGAACAAGATGGCGTATTTCCAATACTCCTGCATTCTGCATTTAGTCCACACGGCGATGGAATACAAGGATTGGTGTGCTCTGTAGGAGGTTTTTCAACTGAAAACAGGAATGCAATTATCGAATTTGGTATACAGAAATGTACATTTACATTTCAATGTATTGTTTTTACTTTGAACTTACGTGGAACAGGAGTACAAATAGTAAACGGATCTCCAGTATATGAAGATTTACAGGAACATATGGGACTGTGATTTATTACTTTACAGTTACTATTGACACCGCAAGGTTTCGGGCACGGGTTCACGCACTTATTGTTTATGCAAGCTTTGTCGTGGTCACATTCGGAACTCACTACGCATTCAGGACGACAGTTTGGCGGGGATCCTACATACTCGACTTGGCAAGAGCACACCGCTTGACCATTGATGCTTTTACACTGGCTGTTAGGACCACACGGTGATGGATAACAAACATCTGCAGGTACTCTAATCGGTTCTCCTAAAATCAAAATGTAGTTGAATAAATTATGACATTATTTAATAATAAAACCAAATAGAAACAAAAATCGTAAACTGATACTAAATTAAATACCTTGATATACACAATATCTGAATGGGTCTCCAGTATAGTCATTAATACAAGTACACAACGGTGCGTGGTTCACTACTTGGCATTCGGCATTGGTACCGCAGCTCCCAGGGCAAGGATCAACGCACTTGTTATTAGTACATGCTCTGTTAGATGGACAATCAGTATTTACAACACACTCAGGTCGACAACCCTCGTAAGGATTACCTATGTAACCTTTAATACACGTACACGATCCTGCGTTATTTTTTTCTTTGCAGAAAGCGTTAGATCCACAAGGTGAAGGTGAACATGGTGTAGAAATAGATTCCGTTTGTGGAGTGTCTCGTACGCAGCTCGTGAACGGATCTCCTATGTATCCACTGGAACATAGACAAATTGGAGAGTGGCTAACAACTTTACACTCAGCATAAGTACCACAGATTCCTTCGCATGGATTCTTGCATCTCATATTAACACAAGACAAGTGAGGAGAGCAATCTTCGTTACTGGTGCATTCTGGCCTACAATATGGTGGTTGACCGCGATAATTATCTAAACATGTACAGGTTGGCACTCCGTTTACATCCTTGCATAGTGAGTTTGGACCACACGGAGAAGGCGTGCAAACATTAATAGGATCTGGCAACTTCTCAGCTGTAATATTCAAAATATATTTGGATTATATTTTCAATGAAGGTAAAATAATATCTTTGATTGATAGAATATTGAAAATTCTATATAAGTAAATACTTACGTAATTTGAAGCACCGTGAAAATGGGTCGCCTGAATATGATATTGGGCATGTGCATATTGGATTGTGGTTGACTACTTTACATTCGGCATACACACCACATGCGCCTACGCAGGGATTGATACACTGTTGATTACTGCAAGCTTGGTCTAAAGAACATTCAGCGCTTATGACGCATTCTGGACGACATGTAGGTGGAGAACCGATGTATTGAGGAGCACAGGAACACACAGCTTGGCCATTTACTTCTCTACATTGACTATTAGGACCGCATGGAGAAGGTTGACAGGGATTAATATTCACTGGCTCTGAAAAACCGAAGTAACATTAATATCATGCTAAATATAAAATGATATTATAAAATCTATAGAGAGTAAAAAATAATAATAAGGGTACCTGAGATGATTCTGCATTCTACAAAAGCGTTGCCCGTCATTCGTTCAGGGCAGGCACACATCGGGATGTGGTTAATTGTATTACATATAGCATTCAGTGCGCAGGTGCCAGGACAAGGATTTTGACATTTATTTCTTATGCACGCTTTATCTCGGTCGCAGTCGGAACTTTGTATACATTCAGGACGACATCCACTATATGGGTCTCCATGGAATTCAGGAATACAGGTACACTGCCCATTGTTACAAACAGCATTTGATCCGCAAGGTGAAGGATTGCATAAATCGGTTTCTTCTGTAATTAAAATAAATTTATTTTATTATTATTGGTATACTCAAATTAAACAATGCACTAACAATAATAACGAGCAATATTCACTTTGTATTTGTAAACAGTTACTTAAAATATCGATATTTTACTAACCTTTTAATGGCTTAGGATTGCATTGTATAAAGGCATTTCCATCAAAACCTTCCATGCAACTGCAAACTGCAACATGATTCATAACGTGACAATTAGCATTGATGCCGCATGATCCTGGACAAGGATCTTTGCATTTCTGTTTGATACAAGCAAGATTGCTAGAACATTCTTCGTTAATAGTGCATTCCGGCCTACAATTAGGAGGACTGCCCTCGAAGTTTGGCATACATGAACAAGATGGGACACCACGCAGATTCTGACATAGAGAGTTCGGACCGCAAGGCGAAGGTACACAAGGATCTCTTTCTGTAACTGTTTGAACCGGTGCTGTAAGAAATATAATATTTTATATGAGAAATAAATAAACATCAAAATTCATTCATTTTTCAATGTGTTCTTATAAGTAGGTACCTGGTATTCTATAACAATTAGAGAATGGGTCACCAGTGAATCTCTCTTCACAAGTACAAATGGGACTATGGTTTATGACTTTACACTTCGTATTTAATCCACATGGTCCAGGACAAGGCGTGACACATTTTTGATTTCTGCAGGTCTTGTCTGCAGGGCATTCTGCACTAATAACACATTCTGGTCTGCAGTTTGGTGGAGATCCTCTATACTCTGGCAAACATGAGCATACGCTTTGGCCATTTGAAATTTGGCACTGACTGTTGGGCCCACACGGTGATGGTTGACATGGATTTGTATATATATGTTCTTCTTCTAAAAAATAAAAACTCAAAAAATTATTATAATTCATTAGGTAAAATTAAATTTTCAAACGGCTCGATATATTAAATATCTAATATATATTACTTACCTTTTAAAATACACTGTTTAAATGGGTCGCCGATATAATGTGGACGACATGTACAAAACGGGGAGTGATTTACTACTTGACAAACAGCATTTATTGCACAACTACCAGGGCATGGGTCAATGCATTTATTTCTGGTGCATGCTTTATTACTCGGGCAGTCAGAATTGACCAAGCATTCTGGGTGGCATCCTTCATATGGATTACCAAAGTAACCGTGTACACATAAACACGCGCCTGCACCAGACTGCTCTTTGCATTCGGCGTTAGGTCCGCATGGTGAGGGTGTACAAGGTGATAGTGATTCGGCGGAAATTACAGGATTTTTCACACACTGAATTACTGCGTCGCCACTGTAACCGTCTGGACATATACATACTGCAGTATGGCTTACAACACTACATTTTGAATTTATTCCACAAGCCTGAACACAAGGATCTTGACACTTTCTATTTATGCAAGCTCTATGTGGCGCGCACTCGCTATTCGATATGCATTCTGGACGACAATTTGGAGGTGAGTCAATAAAATCAGGCATACATTGACATGAAGGTAACTGTCCGCCTGTTTGTTGACATATAGAATTAGGTCCACAAGGTGACGGTTGGCATGGGTTTACCGCAACCGTAGGTTCAGAAATAGCTGTAACACAGAATTGCACTCTTTAAAGAAATGAATATATCAATAGTTGTATCACAGCACTTTTGAACATTATAATGTACGCTAAAAATACACTATTAGTTTTTTTACGAAGAGATGATCAGAATGTTAATAATTAGGATGGAGACTAAACTGATAAATATAATAAATTACAGACTAAGTAACAGTGATGGCTCTTCCATGAGTGGATGTGTAAAAATGTATGTCTATACTAATATTATAAAGAAAAAAATATTTTTATGTTTCTTTGCAATGGATAAATAGAAAAGTACTGGATCAATTTTAAAATTTTATCTCTACACTAACGAATTGGGAGACTGTAATGTTAGATGTAAGACGTGTATAAATAAATAAGTAAAAAATCCTTTCATCTGTCAGAAATCAGAGATCCCCACGGTGATTGCAAAGCAAAGACATTCTTATGGAGGATGGCTATTACAAACTAGATGTTTACTTGATTTCTATTCAATGTCAATATGTCATTTATACGCTTAAAATCATTGAGTTATACAACACTGAAACTTACGTTTTGAAATGCATCGTGTAAAAGGATCACCAGTTAGATCAGTGGGACACGAACATATTGGATTATGATTGATGACTTGGCATTGAGCCGCTACACCACATGCGCCACGGCAAGGATTTATACATTTTTGATTGCTGCATGCCTTATTTGATGGGCAATCTGAACTAGCCGTACACTCCGGGTGACACGATGGAGGCGCACCGAGATAAGTGTCCATACACGAACAAACCGGTTGGTTATTAAATTCTCTACATTGACTGAATGGCCCGCAGGGACTTGGTTGACATGGATTAGATGGAAAAACATCTGGAAACAATCGCCACGTTATATTCTAATTAAATAATTTCTTTTATATTAAATCTTAAAATATGTTATTCAGTGATAAAATAATGCAAATTTTTACTTACCTCTTATTGGGTTACATTGAACAAAGGCATTTCCTGTGGTTTTCGGAGGACATACGCAAATGGCCATATGTTTTATAACTTCGCAATTGGCATTGGTGCCGCATGTATTATTACATGGATTGATGCACTTTCGCTTGACACAAGCCTTATCCATAGGGCATTCCGAGCTGATTGTGCACTCAGGACGACAGCCGAAATATGGATCACCGTTGTATTCCGGTAAACATGTACAAATGCCGTCTTTACAAACAGC
This sequence comes from Megathymus violae, assembly GCA_003671415.1. NCBI lineage: Eukaryota > Metazoa > Arthropoda > Insecta > Lepidoptera > Hesperiidae > Megathymus > Megathymus violae. The sequence continues at coordinate 10,143,186 of PDGT01000001.1, forward strand.
ATTAGGTCCACATGGTGATGGATTGCATGGATTTATTGGTTCAGGCTCTGGCAAATACAAAGAAAACGATATAAGAAATTAGTTTCATTATTAGTTCATAAAAAAGCATAACGAATTATATATCAATTACCTCTCAGGGGTTTCAAAATACAATTATTGAAGGGATCACCAGTATATGCATCAAAACAGGTACAAATGGAAACATGGCTCTGCACTCTACAATCAGCATTTATACCACAAGAACCTGGACATGGGTCAATACATTTTTCATTAATACAGGCCTTATCACTGGGACAGTCGGTATTAATAGAGCATTCCGGTCGACAGTTTGGTGGACTTCCATGATACTGAGGGAGGCACGAGCAAGAAGGTAAGTCTCCGACATTGCGGCACTGGGAGAAAGGCCCACAAGGAGACGGTAGGCAAGGATTTACAGAAGCAGCGACAACACTGGTAACTGAAATGTAATGTTACGTTATAATGTTTATTAATATTATAAGAAATATGTAAAAATATGACACTTGAATTTGATAACAAAATATTATAAATAAATACCTTCAATTTTGTAACATCGACTAAAAGGATCTCCCGTATGTTGCAACTGACAGCTACAGATTGGGCTATGGTTAATAACTTTACAATCGGTATTCAAACCACAAACTCCTTCACATGGATTTTTACATTTTTGTTTAATGCATGCTTGTTGTTGAGTGCACTCCGAGCTAACAAGACACTCGGGTCTACATGAAGGAGGTGTTCCCAGATAATCAGGTTTACAAGTGCACACTGCTTGATCGTTTAATACTTTGCATAAGCTATTAGGGCCACAGGGAGATGGGATGCACGGATCTTGGTACACCGCAGGCATTTCTTGAAAAAATAAATACATAATTAAAATATTGCGAAATTTTTATTTCAATACTTTAAGAATATTTAATAAAACTGTTACAACTACCTTGTACTTTTTCAAAACAGCCTTGATAGGGGTTGCCTGTTAAACCTGGAATACATTCGCATTGAGGCGTGTGATTTACAACATTACATACAGCATTTCGTCCGCATATGTTGCTACAAGGATTTTGACATATGTTTTGAATACATGCCAAATTGATGGGACAGTCAGAATTCACAACACATTCAGGCCGACATCCTTCATATGGATTCCCAATATAATTTGGCACGCACACACATGAGCCTGCCCCTCTTAATTCTTTGCACAATGCGTTTGGTCCACATGGTGATGGAGTACAGGGCCTGATAGCGACATCTAAAACTTTACACTCAATGAAAGCATCTCCTGTAAATCCTGGTTGGCAATAACATTGTGGAGCATGGCTCACAACCCTGCATTCAGCTCCGGTGCCGCAAGACCCAGGACAGGGGTCTTTACACATTTGATTGATACATGCTAGTTCATTGGGACACTCAGTGTTAGCAATACATTCAGGGCGACAATTTGGTGGACTACCCGTGAAGTTATCAAGGCATGCACAGGATGGACTATCGTTAATTTCTTTGCAAACTGAGTTTGGACCGCAAGGTGATGGTTCGCAAGGATTAACGTATTTGATTGGCTCAACATCTGAAATAGAGTTTCAATATTTTTAATTTTTTGTTGAAGTTTCATTAAAAATATGTTTTAAGATATTAATTTTTTAATATAATAAAATAGTGCTCGGTGAGTTAGAAAAATGTTTTATGATTTGAGTTATATTCCGATTTATGTTCTTATTTGTATTAGTCTAGGTTGTGTTAAAAAATTAAGATCAAAATATATACTTGATTTTTTTTAATTCTATTAAATAAATTAAATTAAATAAATAAATAAACGTTTACACACTCACACCCCCGCACTCGGATCCGCTGTGTTGCGCGTGGCATGGACAAACACAAATATGACATTACAAATACCCATGACCCGAGAAAAAAAACTTTATCTGTCACATAAATGTCTGCCCGGCCGGGAATCGAACCCAGGACCCCACGCTCGGCAGGCAGGGTCACTATCAACTAGGCTATGGGGTCGTCGTATTATGTTAAAATAAAAAAAAATGATAAATTTGTCCACTATTGTTTATAATATCGGAATGTTGTGATATATGGCCGAGCAATTTTTTTGTGGATGATGTTATTTTTCACATCTTTGTGAATAAATTGTAACATTACCTTGCAGTAAACATCTAAAGAATGGATCTCCAGTAAGTCCAGGAGGGCATGAGCAGATGGGATTATGATTTATCACTTGGCATTGAGCTCCAGTCCCGCAGTTGCCTTTGCATGGATCAATGCATCGTTGGCCAGAACATGCTTTATTCAACGAGCATTCCGCGCTAGATGTACACTCGGGTCTACATGTTGGCGGTGCATCCATATAACCAGGTAAACATGTACATATAGCCTGACCATTTATTTCTCTACAGCGACTATTAGGCCCGCAAGGTGATGGGTTGCATGGATCGATGGATTCAGTAAGTGTTACCCGTTGACATTCGAGGAATGCATTTCCCGAGAATCCTTGGGGACATGTACACATGGGTATGTGGTTAAATATATTACAAAGAGCTTGCTTTCCACACGTATTTTCACAAGGATCCACACATTTACTTCTTAGACAAGCCTTATCATGCGGGCAATCTGTGTTTACTAAACATTCTGGACGGCAACCGAAATAAGGATCACCATGATATTGAGGCAAACACGTACATACTCCATCATTACAATTAGAGTTTGGACCACATGGAGAAGGATTGCAGGGATCCAGCTCGGTAACAATATCTGTGAATAAAAAAATATAAGGCAAAATATTCATACAGCTTAATCTATTATTTTACTATTTATATTGATATTTACCGTCGTCCTGGGGAGATGGGTTACATTGAATGAATGGATCTCCTTTGAAACGTTCTATGCAACTACATTGAGCAATATGATTGAACACGGTACACAGCGCGTTTAATCCACATGCACCAAGGCACGGATCGCGACATTTTTCGTTTATGCAGGCTTGGTTGCTGGGGCATTCAGAATTGATGGTACATTCAGGCCTACAGTTCGGTGGGCTGCCAATATATCCCGGTTGACAGGAACACGATGGGATATCGCCTACATTTCGACATTCTGCATAAAGCCCACACGGTGATAGCAGACATGGATCTGAAGAGGGTATACTAACAGGTTGTTGTGAAACTGAAATAAAATAGATTGGGGTTAATTTCCAATATTTCCTACCAATATCCAGGAAACATCATTTGATAAATTATATTACCTTTTATAGGATAACATCGTGTAAATGGGTTTCCCGTTAATCCTTGCTTGCAAATACATATAGGGCTATGGTTTATAACATTACAGTTAGCATTGTCACCGCAACTACCTACACATGGATCAGCACATTTTTGATCTACACAAGCCAAGTGCGTTGGGCACTCCGAGCTCACCACACATTCTGGGCGACAATTAGGCGGTGCACCCACGAAATCAGGTAAACAAGAGCAGATTGCTTGACCATTTATCTCTTTACATTGGCTGTTTGCCCCGCAAGGTGACGGACTGCAAGGGTATCGATTTAGAACTTCCGCTATAAAGATAAAATGATTATTATTATCATAAGTAACTAGCTGCACGTTAGACAGTTTAAAGTCAAAAATGTGCGAGAACTTACGTTCTGGAATGATATTACAATAGCTGAATGGATTTCCAGTGTATCCAGGTAGGCAAATACAATTGGGCATGTGATTGTTTACTTGACATAATGCATTAGAACCACAAGTGCCTGGGCAAGGATCAATACATTTCATTCGGGAGCATGCTTTATTAAGAGGGCAGTCAGAATTGACAACGCACTCCGGCCTGCATCCTTCATATGGATTTCCTGAATAACCTTCTTGACATTGACATGCTCCTACTCCATTTTGTTCTCTGCATATAGCATTAGAACCACAAGGACTTGGAGTGCATGGATTCAATATTTCAGTTGGTTCCATTAACGCTAGTGGTTTACACTGAGAAAATGGATCACCAGTGAATCCAGATTGACATATGCACATAGGCGAATGACTGACAACTCTACATTCAGTGTTACTTCCACAACTTCCTATACATGGATCGACACATTTTTGATTTGAGCAAGCCAAATTATATTCGCATTCACTATTACTTATACATTCTGGTCTACAATTAGGCGGTGTGCCTTTAAAACCGGCTACACAGGCACACACTGGGCTCTCTCCACTTATTCTGCAGATTGAATTAGGCCCACAAGGCGATGGATCACAAGGATTTACCTGAAGTGGTTTTTCGACTGAAAATTAATTTTTTTATATTGAAATTATCTTCATGAACTATGATTATTCTTTATGTATATATTTATCCATATATTATGTACTTACCAACAACAGAACATCTTACAAATGGATCTCCAGTAAATGTTGGGGGACAAGTACAAATTGGATTATGATTTATGACATCACACACGGCGGCTACCCCACAAGCACCAATGCAAGGATTCACACACTTTTGATTATTACAAGCTTCTTTCAATGAGCATTCAAGGCTAATAGCACATTCTGGTCTGCAACTTGGAGGACTGCCTCGATAACCCAGAATACATGAGCAAACAGATTGTCCATTAGACTGTTGGCATCGACTATTTGGCCCGCATGGGGATGGACTGCATGGATTAACGTTGGCAACTGAAAATGGGGAAATTTTATAATTATCTTTTATAAAATTAGCCAAAACATAAAAATATATGTTATTCGTATACCAAGCTCTGTTATTAATTAATTTCTATGCAATGATGAAACATAGGTAAAAATAATGCTTACCCGCAAATGGACGACATTCCACAAACGCATTGCCACTCATACCCTTGGGACAACTGCACATTGGAACATGATTATTAACATCACAAATAGCATTCAATCCGCAAGTTCCAATACAAGGATTCACGCATTTATTTTGTTGGCAACCTTTGTTTTGGGGGCAATCAGAATTATATACACATTCTGGTCTGCAACCCAGATACGGATCCCCATGATAACCTGCTAGGCATGAACATACTCCATTTCTGCATTCTGTATTCGAACCGCAAGGACTGGGATCACAAGGATCTAAGACTGTAGGTGGTGTTTCATCTAAAAAAAATACATAAAAGTAAATTCAAACAAAATTTGATTGGATGGGATAGAGCTTATTTAGATTTCATTATCATACCTTTATATGGTATCGGTGAACATTCTCTAAAAGGATCACCAGTAAACGAGTCAGCACATATACACACAGGAACGTGATTATTGGCAAAACATTTAGCGTACAATCCACAAGAACCTTCACAAGGATTTCTACACTTCTCAGTAATACATGCTTGATTACTTGGACAATCTGAGTGTACAATACATTCAGGTTTACAGTAAGGAGGCGAGCCTGTATATGTTGCTAAACATGAACAAGAGGCCAACCCATTAATATTTCGACATTCTGCATATAGACCACATGGAGATGGAAGGCAGGGATCTGATTTCTCCGCTAGAACTGGAGATATATCTACAAAATGAATGGAAATATGATAAGAGTGAGAATAAATATCAATAATAATATTTTTACACACGTTAATATATATGCATATAAAGAAAATAAAAATATTGAAATGATTAAACACAAATTATACTTACGGAGTAATGGAGAGCACATAGTGAAAGGGTCTCCTGAATAACCCTGTCGACAAGAGCACACTGGACTGTGGTTTATAACTTTACATTCAGTGTTACGACCACATGGCTTTGGACAAGGATTAACACATCTATTGTTAACACAAGCCTTTGTAGTTTTGCAGTCAGAATTTATAACACATTCAGGTTTACAGTTCGGTGGGGATCCCATATAATTCGTTAAACATGAGCAAACTGGTTGACCATTTACTTCTTTACATATAGCGTTTGCGCCACAGGGCGACGGGTTACACGCATTGATTATAGATGTATCATATTCTAAAAAATAAATTTAAAAATTAATTGATCTACTATCTACTTTTTAATTAATTTTACCTATCTATCTTATAAATTCTTACCTTTTATAATGGAACACACTGATAAGGGGTCACCGGTATAACCAGCTTTACAGTTACATGTAGGTTTATGATTTGTAACAAAACAATCTGCATTATATCCGCACACGCCTGGACAGGGATCTATACATTTATTTCTGTTGCATGAAAACATCAAGGGGCAGTCAGAGTCGCCTAAACATTCCGGTCTGCATCCCTGGTATGGATCACCGAAATAATCTGGTAAGCACGTACAAGAGCCAGCATTCCCTTGGACTCGACATTCAGCATTTGAACCACAAGGCGACGGTTCACATGGATTAATATATTCCATCTTTGATGGAGCTGAAAATAGTTCATCAAAAATACATAAGAAATATTCACTTACCTAAAACCTGCATTTACCTTAGAAGCATCTCCTTGGTCCGAAGCGTTAGTCGAAGCTTACTGGGCTCGGCGACGTTTAGTGACCTCTCTAATCCAACCTCGGCGACGTTTAGCAGCACCATCCAAAAGCGGTCATTGTAAGAAATGACCTAAGCTTACTGTAAGTGCTTTGTTATCTCCGCGTGCTCCGATCAAAAGCAGAGGCATTAATTTCACATAAATAGTTATAAAATTTGTTACATCCCTTCTGGAAGCAAAATCTATAAAATTAAAAACGTTGTCTTCACCATCTTAGTCCGATTGCGTTCATTTTTCAATTAAGCGTAAAAACAAATATTATACTAGTATAATTTCCTCTAAACCGAGTTGCGGGCATGGTCGCCACTCAGTCCTAAAGAAAAGATACCAGTAAAATTTCGTTCTCTTAACATTAGTGTACCGTGTGAGCTGTGATTTTATCTTCAGTATTTAAAAAGCACACATTTTAAGCATGAATTGTCACGCTTCGCGAAGCAGGGGTTAGTGCGCTTTTTTCTCAAAATATAAATTTAATTTCTTTTAAATGATGTTATTTTTTTCTTAAAATTTCTTTACCTTTTATTAACATATTTATTTTACATGTAGATCCTTTGAAACCAATCAGAAATTATATCGTGAGTGATTACACTTTTACTTGTAATGAAACTTACCTTTAGGAGTTGTACAACCCTGGAAAGGATCGCCTTCTAGACCAGGTTCACACACACACGTCGCTCGATGATCGACTGCGGTACAAACGGCACGCGGCCCACAAGCCTGTACGCATGGGTCTTTGCAACGTTGAGCAACACAAGCAAGAGCTGCCGGGCATTCAGCACTAATAGTACACTCTGGTCGGCAGTTCGGCGGGGATCCAATAAAACCAGGTTGACAGCTACATGCCGGAATATCTCCAGAATTTACACAAAGAGAATTCGGTCCACATGGTGATGGCTGACATGGATCAATCGGTTCAGGTGGCAGTGCTATAACGAATAAAAAACTTATTGCATAACTATAAAATGATATTATAAAAAATATATACTTTTATTGATGAATTCATCTATACCTGGCAATTGGTAACAGTAAGTGAAGGGATCGCCAGTAAATCCATCGTTACAGGTACAAATAGGTGAATGGGCGATAACTTGACAACGCGCTCCACGACCACAAGCGCCGTCACAAGGATCGCGACATCGGCGATCTATGCATGCCAGCTGTAACTTGCACTCTGAGCTGACGAGACACTCTGGGCGACATGAGGGTGGTGATCCTATATGTCCCGTTCGACATGAGCAAGCCGCAGCGCCATTTGCACTGACCGTGCACTCGCTGTAAGGGCCACATGGAGATGGAGAACATGGCGAACGAGGCGTGTTTTCTAAAAGTGATGAAAATGAGGGATATATTATTTAAGAAAATTTCTAAAAACAAAACAGTTATAAGCTTTAGAACCAGAAATTTTTGAATTAGTTTACCTGATTTTACAATTTCCGTGCAGAATGAGAATGGATCTCCAGATGTATTAGGTGGACAAGTGCAAGATGGAATATGATTATTTACTGAACATATTGCACTGGTGCCACATGCGCCGGGACATGGATCTACACATTTGCCTCCCTGACATGACCGCGTCGGTGCGCATTCTCCGTTAGTGCTACATTCCAATCTACATCCTGAATAAGGGTCTCCAAAGTAACCAGGTGTGCATAAACATAATCCACCATCACAAATAGTATTACTTCCACAAGGTGATGGATTGCATGGGTCTGCTGATGGCGTTGGTGTAACTGCGATAAGAAAAACTTATATATACCAAAAATAGAGTAATTTTAAAATCGGAAAAAGAAGAAAAAAAATCTTACCAATTACTTCTGAACATTGTACAAATGGGTCACCAGAATAGCCCAAGGGACAACTACATATGGGTATGTGATCTTGAACGCGGCATTCGGCTCTAAATCCACAAGAACCTTCACATGGATTTGTACATTTTTCTGCGATGCAAGCTTGGTGCGACGGACAATCTGTATTGACTAGGCACTCTGGATGGCAATTTGGTGGTGAACCCATGTACCCTAACATACACGAACAAGATGGGGAATTATTTGTTGGTCGACATTCACTATACGGACCACATGGATTTGGCTGACAAGGCTGATACGGTTTAGGTTTTTCAACAACAGAAAATTCTATTTCTTGACATCTACTGAATGGATCACCAGTCGTTCCCGCTGGACAACTACATAATGGGCTGTGATTTATAACTTGACAATGTGCATTAATTCCGCATGTACCTCTACATGGATCAGCGCACTTCAATTTATGACATGCACGATCTGGAGGACATTCACTACTGACTGTACATTCTGGTCGACAATCTGGAGGAGCTCCTTTATAATCTGGGAGACATTCGCATGATGCTAGTCCATTGTTCTCTCTACATAAACTATTAGGTCCACACGGCGAAGGTTGGCAAGGTCTTATCTCTTCTACTGGTTTGTTTTTAATACATTGAACGAATGGATTTCCCGAATAGCCTTTTAGACATGCACAAGAAGGAACATGGTTGATTACAGTACATTCAGCATTAGTACCACATATTCCAGGACAAGGGTCTACACATTTATTTCTGGTACATGATTTATCCGCAGAGCAATCTGAACTAAGAACACATTCAGGTCGACAGCCTTCATATGGATTTCCTTGGTATCCTTCCATGCACGAACAAGCGCCTGCGTCATTTCGTTGTGTACAAATTGCATTTGCACCACAAGGTGATGGGTCACAAGGTTTTACAACATTTTCTGAAATAAAGAATATTATCGTACTCAATTAGAACATGTATTACATGAATTATGTTTTTACTAATAAAAGGATATAACGTATACGAAATAACATTATTTAATAGATTAAAATATTACCTTCTTGGGGAACGCACTGTAAGAATGGATTTCCAGTATATTTCTCTTTACAAATACACGATACAGTGTGACTGACGATAATACAATCTGCATTTACACCACATGAGCCTGGACAAGGATCTATACATTTGTTTCTAATACACGCTTGGTTTGATAGACAATCAGGGTTAATGACACACTCTGGTCTACAGTTCGGTGGCTGTCCCACATAGTCGTCTATACATCTGCAATTGGCTTTGTCATTTCTCTCAATGCACAATGAATTTGGCCCACATGGTGAAGGATTGCAGGCATCTACTACTTCTGTAGGCGCCACTGCCACTATGTCATAACAACTTTTGAACGGATCACCTGTTTGTCCAGGATTGCAACTACATATGGGACTGTGATTAATAACTTCGCAACGAGCCGAAACTCCACAAGCATTAATGCACGGGTTTATACATTTCTGGTTAACACATGCTTTTGTTGATGGACATTCCGAACTAACAATACATTCTGGTCGACAGGTAGGCGGAGATCCTTGGAAACCTTCAATGCAAGCACATACTGCTGTATTGTCACTGTTGCGACATACGCTATTTGGTCCACAAGGCGAAGGATGGCATGGATCTCTTGGTAATAACTTATCTTTTTCTACAGGTTGACAATGAGTAAATGGGTTACCCGTGTAATCGGTTATACAAGAACAACTCGGTATATGATTGATTACGTCACATTTCGCATTCTGACCGCAAACTCCAGGACAGGGATCTCTACATTTATTTCTGAAACAGGCTTTATCTCTTGGACATTCTTGACTTCCTGTACATTCAGGTCGACAGGATTCATATGGATTACCACTGTAATCTGGTAAGCAAGTACAAAATCCGTTATCACATTGCGCGTTTGGTCCACATGGTGATGGATTACAAAGATCTAAAGGAGTCTGAGTTGTAGGTGCTGAAATTTTACAAAACATATTTTAAGCAAAAAAAAATATTGCGTTTACAAACGAGGTAGAAGAAATAATAATACATACTTTCACTAATTGGTAGACATCTTGAAAATGGATCGCCTGTGAAACCTTCATTACAAACACAAATTGCAACATGATTTAAAACATGGCAGTTTGCTTCTACTCCACATGAACCTGGGCAAGGATCTTCACATTTTTGCCGAACACATGCTAAAGACGCGGGGCATTCAGAGTTGATGGTACATTCAGGGCGGCAAGACGGTGGTGTTCCTACATATCCAGGTAAACATGAACAAGCTGGGCCACTAACTAGCAGTTGACACCGTGAGTGTGGTCCACAAGGAGACGGAGTACAGGATGGTGGTCGCTCAGTCGTTGGTGGAATATCTAATTAAAAAAACATAAATTATACAATTATATAACGTACTTTCAGTAAGATATTCGATAACACTGTTTTTAAAAACTTACTGTAACATTGACTGAATGGATCTCCGGTCATACCCGTTGGGCATGTACAAATAGGATTATGGTTCTTTACTGAGCAATGAGCTCTTAAACCACATGTGTTAGGGCAAGGATCGTCACATTTTTGGTTTATACATGCTTTAGAAGCATCACATTCGCTGTTGACAACACACTGCGGTCGGCAGGAAGGTGGCGATCCGATGTAGTTGGGAAGACAAGAGCACACAGCCTGCATATTAACTTGTCTGCACTGACTATTCGGTCCACATGGAGTTGGTTCACATGGATTTTGTGCCGGCGGAGCTAAAAAGTTTTTGAAAATTGATGAATTTATTAATGCAATATTATTATTTTTCAACAATATCTACATTTGTTTCCTTTGAGCAATAAATTCGCACTCAATAGAATGTCAAGCATAAACTTGGGTTCTGCCCTTCATTACATTTTCTTTCTCTTTGTGTGCAAACGCCGCTGACTATCATCAGTGTTTTCGAATACCTGACACAAGCTGTACGTGTGAGATTTAGATTTGTTCGTTTAAATCATGGCTAATTTTTGGTTAATTCGGTCACACAACAACAAAAGATTTCCCTACTACTTTACCGTATAGTACTTTCCAATAGTTATATGACACCTCGAACTTTAAAACAGAACCGCCATTAACTTAAAAGATGCAACACAATGCAATTGGATAAGTGGTAGATATCCTTTTTGGAGGTATGAGTGCCAGTACTTTTTTCCTTCTTCTTACTCGGCCGACAACCTATTAGTGATGCCTTCGGTATTACTGATATCCATGGGTGACAGTCACAACTTAACATCAGGTGGCTCGTCTGCTCGATCGGCGGCTATTCACATAAAATAATATATAAACTTTTTAATATTTATACTTATTTATTTTTTCGATAGTATGACCTAGAAAGGGACACTTAGGACCCGTTATTTTACATTGCACTATTCATATCTTATGGATTAGCATAATCATCAAAATCTAAAGCTGAGTCTCGAGTTTTCGGAACAAAGCTGTACGACAATCACAGCAATCAATATTTGAAAATTATCAATAGCTTACTTCCAACTCGACCTTGCGTTGCTTTGGAATATGCAATCTTTAAATTATTAAACACAAAAGAAAATGATTATTCGTCACGTTACAGAACTATGTATTAGTATTGATGAATTATTGTTTTTATTGTTGTAGAACTTATAATTACTTACAAAGGTAATTCGGAAAAATTTTAAATTAAAAGAATACTTACGTTGTATGAGTACTTGTTTGCATTGGAAGAAGGGATCTCCAGTATAATCATCTGGACAGGTACAGACTGGAACATGTTTCTCAACAGTGCATTGTGCTAATTGTCCACAAGTTCTTGGACAAGGATCAATACATTTAAATCTGATACAAGCCAAATTTAGTGGACAATCGTCATTGTTTTCACACTCTCTGCGACATCCTTGTTGGTTGTATGGATCACCTTCATATCCTTCAGAACAGAAACAAGCCCCAGCACCATTATGTTCTCGGCATTCAGCGTTCGGTCCACAGGGAGAAGGAGAACATGGGCTTGATGTTGGTGTCATTTCAGTAGCTTAAATATTAAAAAAAATCATAATTGTTAAGATTCTTAAAAAATATAAAATAAGAAATAAAACGATTTGAAAATGGCATTAAGTGAATTCCGAGAATATTTTTGTTAGTAATATTATTATACTCACATGATAATAAAATTTGAACACAATTTCTTGAAGCATCTCCTGTAAAATCTTGCTGACAGGTACATATTGCTTTGTGATTCACAGTCAAACATATGGCATTCAATCCACAAGCACCTTGACACGGATCTTTGCATCGTTCGTTAATACAAGCTGTATTGCTAGGGCATTCGGCATCAATAGTGCATTCAGGTCTACAATTAGGTACTCTTCCGATATAGTTGGGCAAACAAGAACAGGCAGCTTGATCCCCTATAACTCGACACTCTGAGTTTGGCCCACACGGTGAGGGTAAACAAGGGTTTGTTGGTATCAATCCTAAATAAAAAAAATAAATGTGTAAGTATGTATATATATATATATATATATGTATGTATATATACGTTCAGTAAAACATTCAGTAACATAACTCACTTTCTTCAGGGCTACATTTAGTAAATGGATCTCCGGTGAATCCTGGTGTACAACTACAAATAGGATTGTGCGTTACAACCTGGCAACGAGCATTTACCCCGCATGTGTTTGGACAAGGGTCTGCGCATTTTTTATTAACGCAGGCCTTATCTTGAGGGCATTCTGAGCTGACAATACATTCCGGACGACAAGTCGGGGGAGTACCAATGTAATCAACTTCGCAAGTACAAACGCTATGGCCATTTATAATACGGCATAAACTGTTGGGTCCACATGGTGATGGTTGGCATGGATTTAACTGTGATTCAATTTCTGGAATACCTAAAAAGATTAAGTTATAAATATTTAATATTTAAAAAAATATTTAAAAGCACTAGTTACCTGTCTTACAAGTACATATATTAAGGACTGATCAATGATGCATGTTATTTTGTAAATAATATTATTATAAAAATACTTTTTACGGACTTACTTTCTATTTCACATCTGTTAAGTGGATTTCCAGTATATCCAGTTAAACAAGTACAAGTTGGTGAATGATTAACAGTTCTACATTCGGCGTTTATACCACATGTACCTGGGCATGGATCTTTACATCTGTTATTAGAACATGCCTTATTTCGATCGCAATCAGAATTTGATACACATTCCGGTCGGCAACCGGTGTATGGATCTCCAAAATATTCTGGTAGACAAGTGCAAGAGCCCACACCGTTCCTTTCTTTACACAGAGCATTTGCTCCACACGGTGATGGGTTGCAAGGATTCGGTGGTGGTTCCGGAGTTACTGTAAATTATTATTAATAATTAGTGAAATGTAGTTTTGTAACGCCTCATACATTAATTATACTGGAAACTTACTTTCAACAACCAAACAACCACTGAACGGATCACCTGTGTATCCCGATATACAATTACACAAGGCTACGTGATTTGCTACTGAACATTCCGCATTGAAACCACAAGAGCCTGGGCAAGGATCTACACATTTTTCATTTTGGCATGCAAGGTTACCAGGGCATTCGGCATTGATTGAACATTCAGGTCTACAATTTGGTGCGACACCAATATAATTTGGTAAGCATGAACATGCAGGCGCTTCTCCAACTACTTTACATTGAGAATATGGACCACACGGTGAGGGTATGCATGGATTTCCTTTAGGTCCCGTGAAAATAGGTTCTAAGAAAGAAAGTAACACGTTAAGGCAGAAAAAGAAATAAGTATATAGAATATAATATACATGAAATTTAGATTGAGAAATATGTAGAAAAGATAAGAGTAAGAAATAACAAAAAAAAAAATGGGAATCTAAAAAATAAACAATCAAACTGTTTAATTCTTATTTTATATTTATTTGCATCTATCGATAAGTTCTTACTTGGCTCCAACTGGCAAGTAACGAATGGATCACCAGTATATCCTGCTTTACATGTACATATAGGATTGTGGTTTATAACATGACATCTTGCATTAAGTCCGCATGTTCCTGTACATGGATCTTTACACTTTTGCTTTATACATGCTTGATGTTGGGGACAATCTGTACTAATAACACACTCTGGTCTACAGGTAGGTGGTGATCCTACATATCCCTCTTGGCAAGAACAGACACCATGCCCATCAACTACTTTACAATGACTGAAAGGCCCACATGGCGACGGGATGCATGGGTTACCGTCATATATGGGGGCTGAAAGAATGAATATCAAATATTTAATTTTATATGTATCAATTTTAAATTATCAATTTTCAAAATGAAAATCGCAATAAAGAATTGTACTAACGGCTCGTTTGTGGATGACAAGATATCATAGGATTTCCTTCGTATCCATCAATACATAAGCAAACCGGAGTGTGATGTGCTACATTACAAAAAGTATTAATGCCACAGGCGCCTTGGCAAGGATTCACACACTTATTATTCGAGCAAGCCTTGTCAATTGGGCAATCGTTATTTGTAACACATTCTGGCCGACACCCTAAATATGGGTCTCCAAAATATTCAGGTAAACATGTGCATGCACCTGCAGAATTTCTTACTGTGCATATTGCATTAGGTCCACATGGTGATGGATTACATGGATTTGTTTCTTCTTCGCTTGCTACCGTAACTAAAAATGAATGTAAAATATTATTATTATTGCTACGTTGTAAATACTACCATTTTTTCATTTTTGCTTTTAATTTTTTAATTTACTGCCTTACCAATGAAATAACAACCACTGAATGGATCTCCTGTATAACTTTCACGGCAGTGACAAATAGCTTTGTGAGATATAACCATGCAATCCGTATTTGAGCCACAGGAACCTTCACATGGATTACCACATTTTTCTCGGATACAGGCAAGGTTACTGGGGCATTCTTCATCATATATGCATTCAGGGCGGCAATTAGGTGCTCTTCCAATATAACCAGGTTTGCAAGAACATGCTGGAGTTTCCCCTACTACACGGCATTGAGAATGAGGTCCGCAAGGTGATGGAACGCATGGATTACCTGACGGTTTTGGTTGGGGACCTATAACGCCATAATAATAACTTGAACTTCATCAATTATAATGAAACTTTACATATATAGGTTAAACTTTATATAAGATATTGTTTATAAAATTTTATAATAAAATTTATTTTCATTACTCACGGTCTTCATAAGTGCATTGTACAAATGGATCCCCTACATAATTTATTGGACAACTGCAGAGAGCGTTATGATTGACCACAGTACATTTTGCATTATTGCCACATGATCCAATACAGGGATCTACGCATTTTTGATTTAAACATGCTTTGTTAGGCATACAATCACTACTGACCATGCATTCTGGTCTACATAAAGGAGGAGACCCTAAATATTGTTCTTGACATGAGCATATAGCGTGTCCTTGACTAACACGACATAAACTATATGGCCCACATGGTGAGGGCGTACATGGATCAATAGGTTCAACGGCACCTAAAAATAATTAAAATTTAACAGAAATATATTATACCGCATATTTTTTAAAGATATAGATGTTATCGTTACATCTTAAAACAAATTCTTACTTATATAACATGACGTGAAAGGATTTCCTTCATATCCTGCCAGGCACGCACACGATGGGGCGTGATTATTAACACGACATTCAGCGTTCATTCCGCAAACTCCGGGACAAGGATCCTTACATTTATTATTTATACAGGCTTTGTCTTTAGGACAGTCTGAATTTAAGACACATTCTGGTCTACATTCCACGTACGGATCGCCATAATAATCAGGCAGACAAGAACATGATCCTGCTCCATTTCTTTCCTTACATACTGCATTAGCACCGCATGGTGAACGATAGCAAGGACTTGCCATTTCAGCTTCAATTGCTACGGCATGAAAACAAATAATTTTTAACTCTGTTTTTATTTAATAATATTCGTGTTATTTTTAATTTTGATCATTTACTTACGTGGAGAAATAGAACATCCAGAAAATGGATCTCCTGTATATCCTTGCTCGCATGTACAAACCGGAACGTGTTTCACTACATTACATGTAGCATGAAATCCGCAAGATCCTGGACAAGGATCACTGCATCTTTCGGAGATACAGGCTAAATTTCCGGGACATTCAACGTTCATAACGCACTCTGGTCTACAGTTTGGTGGACGACCTACGTAATTACTTAAACACGAGCAAACTGGTCCGTTATTTACTTCTTGACACTGGGAGTTTGGGCCGCAAGGGTTTGGTAAACAACTATTTATAGGTATCATTTGTCCTGTTAATTAAAAAAAAATTACATTAAGAACTAAACAAATAAATAAGTGATGTAAAAATATTAAATAACAGAACTTACTGTCATCAGGGAAACATCGCACGAAAGGATCACCGGTATAATCACTATGGCAGCTGCACACGGGATTATGATTTACAACTTGACACTGAGCATTGATACCACACGTACCCGGACACGGATCTTGACATTTTTGATTTATACATGCTTTATTTGGTCGACAATCAGAACTTACTATACACTCGGGTCGACAGTTTGGTGGAGAACCGACACACATATCGAGGCATGTACAAACAGCATGCCCATTAAAGGTACGACATTTACTGTAAGGACCGCAAGGCGAAGGGTAGCATGGATCAACAGGTTCCGATGGAGCTGAAGTAAATAATATAAGCAAGAATAAAGACATATAAAGAATGAAATACAGAAAAGTAAGTGAAAGAATAAGAGACAGTCTTACTCATAACAGGAGTACATGCATGAAGAGGATTCCCACTGTGTCCAGGTAAGCAGTAACATGAAGGTGCATGATTCGTAACTCTACATTCAGCGTTTTTTCCGCATGTGCCAGGACATGGATTAACGCATTTATTATTGAAACAAGATCTGTCTATCGAGCAATCAGTATTCATGACGCACTCTGGACGACAGCCCTGGTATGGATCACCATGAAAATCACCGATGCAAACACAAGACCCAGCACCATTTTTTTCTCGACAAATTGCATTAGGTCCGCAAGGTGATGGATTACAAGGATGACTTGGTACATCTTTAAGAACTGAAAGTGATTTATACAATAATTTCACTAACATTATTTCTATTACTATACTACAATACATGTCATGCTAGTGCCCTTAGTTTCCATACTGAAATATTTTAACTTTAGAAATAAATATACGATGCGTAAAATAAGGTGCAATATGCTTTGAACTCTACATTTACCATGGTACATGCAAAATAGTGTACATTGACTAATAACAAACAGTCAAGATTCACAAACGTACCTTCGAATGGATTACAGCCTGCGAATGGATCCCCGGAGTAACCTTCGTCGCAAGAACAGATAGGTTGGTGATTTTGCACCACGCATCGTGCATTGAAGCCACACGATCCAACACATGGATTTACGCAGGTGCCACCCAAGCAGGCAAGAGCGAGCGGACAATCTTGATTGATGATACATTGTGGTCTGCAGGTAGGCGGGGCTCCCAGTGTTCCTGGTTCACAAGCGCACACTGCACGGCTCCCTTCATTTCGACACGTTGAATGTGGCCCGCATGGTGAAGGCAAACAAGGATTGGGTGCAGAAGGGGTAACACCTAGACAGGAAATAAAATTATTAATTCAAAATTATTTAATAATTTAGTAACGTCATTTATTGCTCCCACTATTACTATTATTTATTTTATATATATATTTTTAAAATGACTAAGATTCGATCATGATCTAACAACGGTAACCACTACGTTACTTTGAAAATTAACGTAATCACTATTGGTAAACTAGAATTTTATAATTTATGTTTAGGTTTCTAAAAAAGAAAGTCAGTGAAATTTCGGTGGTAAAAAAAACTTTTCGGTAACAGATCCACGCATTTTTTTTTTCAATGAGTAGTGTAAAACTTCTTTAAAGACATTAAAGCTATGTTTAAATAAACTTTTATGTCGACAATAATTAAGACATGTTTGTTTTTCCCAAAATTACTTATTAACCTAACATGAAATAATAATTTGCCATACCAATATACAAAACAAATTGAATTTCATGAAATCACTAGCTAGATGAAGGTGTAATATTTAAAATTAAAGTCGTTGCCTCGTAAATGTGGAAAACGATTGAGTTGACTAAAAGTTAATCATAATTGTCAATGTGTCGCTACTTTGTATATTGATATAGTCAGTGATAGTTTAGTAAAGATCTGGCGTCTTGCACACCAGTGCTTTACAGGATATGTCCTTACTTACTAATGTTTGTACTTACTTTTTCTGTAACACCTGATAAATGGGTCTCCTTCGGGGAAGTTTTCTGGACATGTACATATTGGATTGTGTCCAATAACATGACAACGAGCATCTAGTCCACAGCTATGGATACAGGGGTCCTTGCACTTTTGGTCGATGCAAGCACGGTTGGCCGGGCAGTCTGAGTTGACGGCGCATTCAGGGCGACAAGCAGGTGGCGCACCCAGATAACCGGGACGACAAGAACATGCAGCTCTGTTGCTTACTACGTGGCACTCACTGTTTGGACCGCAGGGCGAGGGCTCACAGGGATTGAAAGGTGTTGCTACAAAAATGTATACAATTAATGGTCGTAATGCAGGTAAAATGGATACAGATGAGGATAGTTAATGGGAGTTAAAAAAAACTTTTATAAGTTATCTAACAATTGATAATTTAACTTACGTGGTTTATGTTTAGGCCGGCATGAAGAGAAAGGATCACCATCGTATCCTTTGAAACAAGTGCAAATAGGCACATGATTTGTGACGGCACATTCAGCATTAATACCGCACAAATCCTTACATGGATCCCGGCAGTGGTTTGATAAACATGCAAGGTGTTTAGGACAATCTGAATTTATTGTGCATTCTGGTCGGCATCCTCCTGCATATGGATTTCCAATGTTTGGCGGTATACACGAACAGCGAGCAGCATTATTGACAACTGTACATATTGTATTTTCTCCACATGGGGATGGATTGCAGGGTGTTTCTGAATCGTCTTTAGCTACAGCAATGCATCCAACAAATGCATCTCCTCTGTATCCATCTAAGCAGCTACATAAAGGTGTATGGTTGACTATATCACATTTAGCATTACTTCCACAGGATCCAATACATGGATCTGCACATTTATCATTGATGCAGGCTTGGTGTGGCGGACATTCCTGACTTATCACACATTCTGGCCTACAGTATGGTGGAGTTCCAGAATAATTTGGACGGCATGAACAAACAGGGCGATTAAGTTTTATTTCACATACGGAATTGGGTCCACATGGCGACGGTTTGCAAGGATTTTTTTCTGATGGTCCGTAATCTATAAGAGTTATACAAGCAACGAAAGGATCACCAGTCTTTCCTGGACCACAAGTACATATTGGATTGTGATTTACTACGATACAATTGGCGCCTACACCACAACTACCTTGACATGGATTACTGCACTTTTGATTGATACAAGTATCACTTTGTGAACAATCAGAATTACTAACACACTCAGGTTGACACATTGGTGGCATTCCTCTAAATCCTGGCAAGCAAGAACATACTGCAAAACCAGACGGAGCAACAAGGCAACGGCTGTAAGGTCCACAAGGAGACGGGTCACATGTTGATAAAGACGGAGTCGTTATAGGTGCGACATTGCACCTGATGTAAGGATCACCAGTTTGACCAGGAGAACAATAGCATACTGCGTGATGGTTAACGGTTTCACATAATGCTCCAATTCCACATACATCTTTACAAGGATTTTCGCATCTGTTATTTAAACATGCTAAATTAGACGGACAATCACTATTAATGACGCACTGCGGTCGACATGATATGAAAGGATTGCCGTAGAAATTTTCCAAACATTGGCAAGTTAATGCTCCTTTTATATCTTGACATACGGCATTGGCTCCACATTGAACATTATCACAAGTTTCCGGTAGTACAGCTGTAAAATAAAAAAAAATTAAGTACTGTAACTTGAATTGTAACATTATCAGAAGATTTGTTTAATAATTAAAATATTTACGTTTTAGACTAGGCTTGCAATGTTCATAGGGATTTCCTTGAAAACCACTGATGCATCGACAGATGGGGTCATGATGATAAACGGAACACTCTGCATTTAAACCACAGGAACCAGGGCATGGGTCCACACACTTATTTCTTAAGCAAGCCTTATTGAATGCACAATCTGTACTAAGTACACATTCAGGCCTGCAAGCTGGATTATTTATCCCATTTGATCCAAAACACGTATCACAAACCGCAAACTGATTGCCGTATGCATCGCATGAACCACTGGGGTCACAAGGATTGGGCGTACATGGTTGTGCGGTGGTATTATCTTGTGGTATGTATATAGCTGTAATGCAAGATAAAGGATCACATAAAATATGTATGTGAGTTTAATTACATCATAAAGACATTGAGTATAACTTTGTTCAAAAAACATAATTTTCTTAACACCAAAGAAAGCGTGTTAGGGTCTAATTATTGTAAATTAGACGACTACATTTTATTTTATTTTATTTATTTCGAATAACCTAAGTAAACTATTTGATCGTCAACAGAATTTATTTTAACTTTACTTAATTATAAGGTAAAAATTTAAGTAGTTAAAATTATAAAGTTTAATATCGTGTACAAAAACGCCAAGCGATGTCGTTATTGTCACCGTATTATTAATTCTTGATATTCTATAAGTTATTATACAAAGCAACAAATATTTCGCAATTGAGTTTGTGTACTATGTACTTACGTCTGTAAATACACTGAGTAATTGGATCTCCGATGTAACCATCCGGACATAAACACGATACTGTATGGTCTGAACAGAGGCAAATTGCATTAATTCCGCAAACATTTTTAAAGGAACATGGATCGGTACATTTTCTATTAATACAAGCTTCATTTGATGGGCAATCCGAGTTCATAATACATTCTGGCTTACATTCTTTATTCGGGTCCCCGAAAAACTCAGGAGGACATGTGCATACAGCTTTATCTCCTACATCGTTACATATAGCGTTTGATCCACATTGAATTTTATTACAAGGTTTAATGGACTTTTGGTCTTCGGGCGCTAAACAACATAACAATGGATTTCCTACGAGTCCATCTTCACAAATACAAACAGGATGATGCGATTCTACAAGGCACTTCGCATTCAAGCCGCAAACTCCAGGACAAGGATCTCGGCAAGTATAGCCTATGCAAGCTTTATTTATTGCACATTCATCATCTATTTCACATTCATGAGAATGACATCCCTCTAGACTGTATGGATCACCATTACTACCTTCGGTACATATACATAATGCCTGACCTTCGTAGTTTGTATTGCATGTAGCTTGCGGACCACAAGGGTTTGGATTGCAGGGACTTATTTGAACGTGACATCCCATGTAGGGATCTCCAATATACCCGGTTTTGCAGAAACACATCTCTCTGTTATTTCCTACATAGCAATCAGCATTTTCACCACACGGACCTGGTTGACAAAGCACATCTGGAGGTAGATAAGCTTCATGATTGCACGATTTGTATGGATTTCCTATGGTATTTTCTGGACAATAGCAAGAAGGTGTCCTGTTTGGATCACATCTTGCTCCAACTCCACAATTGTTTGGTTCGCACGGATTTCTTGCTTCAATACAACCTCTGATAGTATTGGGACTTTCTACATAACCCTGCAGACATGTACATTTAGCAAAACCGTTAGATAGTATAGTACATTGAGTGTTAGGTCCGCATGGTGAAGGATTGCACGGATTGTTCGGTAGTCTGCAAGGTTGTCGAGGAGGATTACCCTCGTAATTGGGTAAACAAAAGCACGCCGGTTTGTTATCTATTATCCTACAACCAGTGTATGGACCACAGGGATTTGGCTCACATTCATTGCCTTCCGGTACTGAAACGTTAAATAAGTTTGATTGTTATATATTTTTACCGCACTATAAATAGAACGTAGTTATCTCTAATTATGTTTGCTTAATTTATTTACTTACTACAATTTTTAAAAGGGTTTCCAGTTAAACCTTTAGGGCAATAACAAATTGGATTTCCATTGTCACTCTCACATAGTGCATTTATGCCACATGGATTTGGTACGCAAGGATTTGATGGCGGTTCACAGCCTAGCATTGGGTTACCAGTATAACCAGCTAAACATTTACAATATGCCCGATGATTTATGACATCACAGATAGCATTTATACCACATCTACATGGGGAGTCACATTTTCCATTTATACATGCTTCTGAATTTAAGCATTCGTTATCTGAACGACAACCTTGCACTGTAATTAAAGAAAATATTTTCAAATCCATATCATTAAAATTACCAGAAATATAACAACTTTGAAGGAAAGACGTATATCATAAATAAGAAGTACTTATATCTAGGGGTTCAAATAAAAAAGTAAGAAAAATATCCAAGAAAGTTCCAATAACATTCACAAATATACTTTCATACATTTAAAGTATCATCTTACGTAAACGCGGTTCAGACTTAAACCATCGATTTTGAAACAATATTATAAAATGTGTCTTTGTTGTTGTTGTCTCAAATTTTTTAGTATATGTGCGTATTACTAAATAAATAAACATTTACACTCACACCCCTGCAGTAGGATTTCCTGTGTTACAGGTGATATGGACAAACACAAGTATGACATTACAAACACCCATGACCCGAGAAGATACATTTATCTGTCACATAAATGTCTGCTTCGGCCGGGAATCGAATCCAGGACCCCTCGCACGGCAGGCAGGGTCACTACCAACTGGGCTATGGGGTAATTAATTATCACTTGTTTCGATGAAGGAAAACATCATAGGGAAACCTGCATACCTAACAGTTGGTCATAATGTTCTCAAAGGTATGTATGTGAAGTCTGCAAACCTAGTACTTAGCTAAATTTACTCTCATTGACAAAGGAAATCCGAGTCCAGCGGTGGGACAATATAGGTTGTAATGATGATGATGAAGACGATCAGGATAATTTGTCAGTAATAATTAAATTTTATAGTCACCTTGATAGCATTCTAAAAATGGATTTCCTGTAAAACCAGCGTAACATTTGCACTGTATACCGTGATTGGCTGGAATACATTCTGCGTTATCTCCACATTTATCAACGCCACATGGATTCATACATACTCTATTTAGACGATCACACAGCAATTCAGGTGGACAATCTTCGTTATATTGGCAAATAGACTGTTTATCGGTAACTAAAAAAAATGACGTGATAAAAAGTGTACTAATTTTTATTGATCTTATGACCTGGATAGACTCGGAAGTTGAGATGGACTTACCCGGTACACAGCCAACGTAACCATTTCCTTGATATCCTTCGGCACAGCTACAATCTGAACCGTGATTCGTGTTTATACAGACAGCATTGGGTGCGCATGGATTGTGTATAGCACATGGATGTTGGCATGCATTATTTATACAAGCTTCAGTCAAGTGACAATCTTCATTCCGAGTGCAACCAACTAAGTAAATTAAAAATATTTTATTATACAGTAATATTTTACACGTGCAAATTTCACATATACATACGTTAAACTGTTTTATTCATGAATTTTTTGTAACCTTTATAAACGTATATAATATGGAAATATGTTAATGGATATAAAAAAATCTTCCCCTTTTTGAGAAGCTTCATGATAATATCTGTCTACTTCAAAAAATGCATTTGCATTGAAAACATTTTCATACGATGATATTTTAGAATTTTAAATGTCACCTAAAAGCGTATTAATTGATTAGTGGACTTAAATGTTTATGGAACCTTTGGAGTAACCGTATACTAGTGATATAACAAATTTATTAGTAGTGTGATGTCGCTAACTTCGACAAAAAATAATAATAGAAGAGAACTCCTTCGAGAGATTCTTCCCTACCATGATAAAGCGCCTACGCTCCGGGCGCTGAAAAGATGAATGATATAGTACGGTTTAATTTTTGCTTCTTATAGCTGTGTGTTTATTACCGTGCAATATTTTTTATTCTCTAAAATAAGAAATCATCTAATAAAATCGCAGTTTTCGTTAGTCTTGTTCTCGTCAGTAAATGTATCAAAAGTAGTTTTAGACGCTTAAGACTTAGTATATATTCAGGTGAAGAGTTCTTTCCAAAACATTTAACAGTAAAAACTTTAAGCATAAAAATTAATTTTTCCGTTATGCAAAACTTTCTGAATGCTCTACACTAATAGTTTTATGTACAGTTTATATTTATTTCTCATAAAACTCATAAGTTTAA
Organism: Megathymus violae; assembly: GCA_003671415.1. Taxonomy (NCBI): domain Eukaryota; kingdom Metazoa; phylum Arthropoda; class Insecta; order Lepidoptera; family Hesperiidae; genus Megathymus; species Megathymus violae. Next base: position 10,167,877 of record PDGT01000001.1, read on the forward strand.
TACATTCATAGATATCGAAACACATTTTACGACGATACATTAATAGAAGAACAAAACTTGTTTAATAATATTCAACAAAAATATATATTTGTTTCGTAATGTATACTTGTGATATATACATGGTGCAATTGTAAGTACCGCCAGGTAGTTTCCTGTATACGTAAAAAAACACTGAACTTATAAACTGGTATTGAAATTGTACGACCTTAAAGTAAAGAATGATATTAATAGATATTTAAAAAATAAATTTGGTATGCAAAATATTATCCATTCTTAAAATCCTGTGAAAAATATTATTCCAGTTATAACCCAAAATTTTTCATCACTTTAAAAGAAAGTTTATCTTTAAAATACACTTGTATCATCAAAAATAAAACCGAATTTGTTTTATTGACATAGTAACTGGGTTATGTTCAAATTAAACTAATTTTTTATCGCTTCTTTCTTAACAACTTTTTTTATAATGATTTATAGAGGCAAAATAACTATCCGGTGCAACTTAACAATTATATCTTGTATAGCAAATAAAACTGAAGTTTTTAGGTAAAAAACCTAGTAGGTATATGGAAATACTGCTTACTTATTTTAGGTGAACATTTGACTGCAGGGTTGCCATCATGTCCAGCAGGACAAGAACACATCGGTCTTTGCTTTATTGGGTGACAATTGGCTCCGACACCACACACATTGTCAAATTCACATGGATTTTGACACACTCCCATAAAGCAGGCTTCTGTCTCTATACAATCCCGATCAGAATGACAGGGTTCTGGTGCCTTAGGTGTCCCCGGTGATTCTATTATGTTACATGTTATATTTGAAATTAGTATGTTGTTACAAGAGCCAGAATTAGTGTATTTACAAATCATTAATTAATTAAATATAACAATTAATATTAATGGTATATTATTCTGTACATATTTGTCCGATAAAACAATCAATAAAATACTCATTTTTTAAAATAAAAACTTCTTAAAACTTAAATGCTGTGTAAAAAATAAAATAAAGGTACCATAACTCCTTTGAGCATACCTTTTACACAGACGTATCCAGCAGCATCATCGCACACACAAACAGCAGCATGGTTCTCAATTTTACAGGTAGTGTTCTTTGTACACGGGTTCCGTATTCCCTCACATGGATTTAAACATACTCCATTAATACAGATATTGTCAGTATGACAGTTAGAGTCTATTTTACATTCGGCATGTACATTTACGTCAGTAATTTGGTTTATCGTTTCAGTCGCAGTAATAGTCATATCATATGGCGTAGAGTCAGTCCAAGCAGAAATATCAATATCTTTTTGTCTCGACGATAGACTTTCCAATGCTGTGCTTAAAACAGATGACACAGTTGATGGGTGTTGTGTATTTTGTTGTATAACAGTCGTTTCTGGCGTATTGCTTAAAATTGTCGTTTTGATAAATTCAGTAGTGGCATAGTCGTAATTAGGTACCTTTTCATTTTTAGCGTGAATATGAACTTTATTCGTTTGTAATGTGTCTTTTAAATATGTTTCAGTTGTAATTTCTGTACTACTCCTTGGTTTAATTGGTTCTGTTGTAGAATCTATAAGTCCCTTTATGGTAACAGTACGAAACGAATTATCTCCACGTGTAATTTCTTGGCTACTTACAGTTGTTAGATTAGGTATGTTAATGGTGTCAACGTCTATATTTGTATAGGTGTCATAACTTAAAAGAGTTACACTACTCACTGTAGTTGATTCTGTTGAATTATTAGGTAGTAAATTATCTTTCAAAGGAAGATCAATAATATCCGTTGAGATAGTACTATTATAATCATGAATATTGTAGTTTGATATATCTGTGATGGTCTGTTCTCTTTGTAATGGTGTTACAGAAGCTAACATTTCCTTATAGGTCGTTTTTTCTTCAGAATCTAGTGTAGATGTCCTTTCTGTGACTATACTCACTGTAGCTGACGATGTAGTTGTATCATCAACTTGAACGTGTGTAGCAGAGATATCAGTTATTAATTCATTCTTGGATTCAGTTCCTAATTCTGGTATCGTGGTCGTTATAGAAATAGCGTTTGGAATTGGTTCTGGTTCTGTCGTCAGTGTCAAGGCCTTTGTCGGTATTGTTACATAATCTTCTAAGTTATTGTTTTCAGTGGTGAACTCGTCTAAAATTGTGCCTACTTGAGTAACAAAGTTTTTATTCCCTAAAGTCGACATATTGTTTTCTTCACTAATTAATATACCCTTATCCATTAAGTTCGAACGAAACGTTGTTGTTTCGATATCTGATTCTGTTGGTATAATATCAAGACTACTTTTTTTATCATTGTATGTGAAATCGAATGTGACTTCTGAATAACTTTTTGTTACAGATAGCTCATACTCAGGCGTCGCAGAATCTGTATAGGTGTATTTAATTTGTTCATTAGAAATATCATCTGCTGAACTTAAATCATCTAACGATGCAGTGGAACTATTACCAACTGTGGTTATATTTGATAAATCTAGATTATTTGGTGATGTGTTTAACAATATTGTTTCTTTAGTTGTAGTATAAATGTCAGGAATAGAAGTAATTGTAGAGACTGTGATTTCATTGACATCATCTTGCTCAGTCAATGTGGACGTTGTAATGTTTATATTAGTGTCATTAGTATAAATACTATCTGTTTCAGTAAAAATAGTAAAAGTATTAAAAGTTGTACCACTATCCGTTTCAGTGATGTTTTTAGAAACAGTAGACCTAGGACTTGGAGTTATACCTGTTACAAGTGATATTTTACTTGGTATCTGGTCATAAGACTCTTTTGACGATGGACTGTTATTTTTAAAGTCATAGTCCGAATGTGTCTGTGCGTGTAAGGTCTCAGTTGGCAATACTGTTGGTAAAAGTTTCAGGCTTTCAGTTTGTGATTCTGTATATGTTGCTGGTACTGTTTCTTCATTAAACCAAACGGAAGATGTCGTTCCATTAAATTCATAACTTGATTTAATTTTGTTATTAGGCTGATTAACATTTTGTGGCGTATTTGTATCGGATGAAGTTTCAAAATTTGTTGAACTAATATCAACATCTTTTGTTGTATTATGTATTTGTTTAGTAAATGATGTTGTGGTGTAAATAGTTTCTTCTTCATTTATTGTGTTTTTTGAATTCATAGGTACAGTTTCTGTATTTATTTCGGTTAATTTTAGTGTAGACATATCGGATTCAGTTAATTTTTGTATGATATTATTATTTATTGTACCGAAACTCGCTGTCGTATATATGTCTTTTGTATTTGTATTGGTTAATTCAGAATATATTTCCTCACTTTTATCCGTAGTTGTGACAACATTTTCTTTAGTGAATATCGTAGGTTGAACATTACCAACTGTCGTTTGATCAATTAAGTTTGTCACTTGAATTGGATTCGTCACGGCATACGTATTTTTACCATACTCTGTAGCTGGATTTAGGAAATCTGGTATTTGACTATCTGATTCATCAATTTTTCTATGGCTTACATAACCTTCTGTCGTGATTATATTAATTTTGCTGTCACTTTCTTCTGATGTTCCCGATTTAATGTTAAAAGATGGATTTTCTGTATCACTTAGCGAAGTGCTCTCAGAAGGAATTGTTGTTAATTTTTGGGTTTCAATTAAGATATTTTCTGTAGAGATGTCTGTTAAATAATATTCTGTTATTCCTGTTATTGATTTGGTTTTTATTATTTCTATATCTTTTGTTATTCCTCTTTCTGTATTGTCTTCATTAGTTTTGAAAATGGTATATTCAGTTAATTTTATATCATATAATACATTTTCTGTAGTTTTGTGAATATTGGTATTTTCCATCAATTTATTAGTCGTTAACATTGTTGAAAATTCTGATTGACTAATATCGTCTTTAGTCATTGTGTGTATATTTTGATTCACTTCAGTTACCACAAAGTTGGTATAATCTTTGGATGAATCAGTTTTCGTCATCATATTTTCGTTTTTGTTTGTCTTGAGTTTGTCATGGTACAGTTTTGTTGTTTGAACATTTGATAGATTAGGAGATAACGCACTGCCTGTGGGATTTGTTCCAGTTATAAAATCTTCAGTACTAGTAAATGTATTATTCTGTATGTATTCTGTAGTCGTAGCGTCTACCTCCGAGCCAAATTTAGAAGTGGAACTACTAAAAGAATAATTTGGTGTTTCTGCATACTTTACGTCTGTAGTGATGACATGTTTTGCCTTTTCATCGTTTATAAAATCAAAACCATTTTCCACGTTTGAAGTTACTAAAAGTGGAGAAATTTCCGTTGACTGTGCATCATAATTAATTTCAGAACTAGAATAAGTATTGCTTACAGATGGTGTTGTTTCATGATATATCGAAAAGTTTGTCACATTCATATGATTTACCGTAATCTTATTTACATCTATATTTGTTGTAGAAGGGTTTTCATTATTATCAGTCACGTTTGATATTGTGTATGATGCATTGGTTGAATTAATTTCAGATGTTGTATCAATTTTTTCTGAATACTTAGCTTGGTTACCACTCTCTGAAATCTGTTCTATATTAATTGAACTGTAATTGTGTGTTGAAAACTCCGAAATACTTTTAGAAGTGTCTGTAATAACATCAGGTCTAGATGTGTAAGTCGCATCTTCTATTTCTGCGTTGCTTGTTGTTGGTGGGTTATCAAAGATATCAGGTATATAAGATTCAGTTGTGTATTCTGTTGTAACCATATTAATTTCTGTAAAAGCAGCATCTATGTTCATTGGACTTATTGTACTTGTGGTAATAAACTCTTGTAAATTCAAATTATCCGTTGATGTTTTTGTATTACTTGGTTTATCAGTAAGTTTGTTTTTCTCAGTAGAAGTTGTTATAATGTCCGCATTATTTGTGTTATCTGAAACTTTTGTATGTAAATCTAATTTCGTAGTTTCAAAAGTTGTGTACTCCTTTATTGCAGATGTTGTTACGTATTTTTTCGCTTGTTTTGTTACACTTGTTTCATCTAAATAAGCCCCTTCCTTATCATCAATATCTTCGCTTATACTATTATCAGTTGTTTTTAATGAAAACATTGCAGTTTCTGACGTTGTTTCAGATATGAATGAAAGTAAATTTTCTATATTATCGTCAAGGCTAGTCATTTTCTGAAGATAATCGTTCATAATTGATGTAGTCGAGTACCCTGTGTCAGTAACATCATTTTCATTGTCTTTCCCATCGAAGTATTTTAATTGCTCAATGGTTGTGTCAACTAAATTAACTTCAGGAATATTATTTTTATCTGATTCTGTTGTAATATCTGTAATTTTGGTATTTGGTGTTATTTCACTATCTTCTGAAGCTTGTTTGTTTATTATACTAGAAAATTCTGTGAGTATTTTACTATTTGTAGTTTTTTCTGCCTTATAAATATCAGTACCAGTGATACTATCACCGTCAAATGGTATTTTAGTAGTATAAGCATCCGAGTCGAATGAAGAAGTTATGTAGCTCTCAAGTTTGTCGATCGTTCCTTTTGTTGTTAAAGGTACTGCTTTAATTTTTGAATTATCCTCAGATTTTGTAGTAGGAAAAGTTTCTAGGATTTGATTATCGGTTGTCGATCTATAATCTGTAAGAAAATCTGTGTGTGAACTCATTTCAATTTGTGTTGTATTTTCGTCACTGGCCGAATCGAAAGTAGTTGCATTATCAGTAGCTGACTCAAAATTTTCGTCAATCGTATTAATAGGTAGTATTTTTTGATCTGACTTGCTATTTTTGTCATTTTCATCCTTTATTCGATGTAAATTTGTGTAGTTATTATGTAACTTTCTTTGATTTTCAGCAGCCTTAATACTTTTATTATCATTAACTTGTTTTTGGGAACCACTAGTTTCTGTACGTTTTAAAGTAGGCTTACTGGTACTCTCAGAATGGATAGTGCTACTGCTTGGTATGAGTTCATGAAGATCCAATGCTGGTTGAATCGCTTTGTCATCATTTGTAGTGTATGAGTTTATTTCAGTGACAGTGTAACTTTCAGTTACTGACTGACTTGTTTCGAATGTATTTATTCCGCTTGATTGAACTGTATTTTTTTGTATTGAATCTGTTGATACATCTTGATCTGCTTTATTTTCATTGCTAGTTAAATTATCTATAATTGAAATAGTTGTACTTTTGTTCAGACGATCATTAGACTCTTTAGTAATATCTAATAACTCTGAAAATATTTTTTCAGTTGTATAAATGTTTTTTACTGAATTATTAAAACTTGGAATAGTAACAGTCTTTAAATTGCGGTCAAAGTCAGTAGTCGTGTCTAAGACTGTAGTTAAAGTAGATTTTGTCGTAATAATATTGGAGTATGTTTCGGTTAGTGGAATATTTTTAGATTCTTCATCTGTTAATAGGAATATAATAACATAAATGTTAATAAATCGCAACTATAAAATCATAAAAATCATTTAAAAAACGCATTGTATAAATTCATCTTCATGCAGATATTGATTTGACCCCAAATATATGCAAGTTAAAATCCACAAAATAGCAAAGAAGAATAATTAATATACGTATGGAGAGAAAAGAATCGTATATGTTATCTCAAAGAAAAAATATAGTAAAAATAGAAATACAGATACATGCAAAGAAAAATATTCAAGCTCATAATTGTAGTGTTGTGTTTTGATCCTTCGTAGATTTAAAACAGTGATTAAGCTCAAAAACATCTATAAGCCTGAACCATTTACTACAATAGAATATTAGAGAAGTAACGATATAAGTTTTTTGATATTAGATCTACACAAATAATAACTTCATATACCTGTCTGTCGGGTCTGCCGAATTATTAATAACCAGTACTTTATGGTGTTTTATCGGACAAATTGGTACGTTAAAAATTATAGCAACAACCAGTTGATTTGGAGTTAGTTTTGCTATTCACATAAAACTATATTAGCCGCAGACTTGCTAGCAATATAGTAGGAGTCTGCAAGACATCGAATGTAGAAATATATTAAAAGTAAATAGAACAGTTATAACAGATACTATGGTTTATCTTAGTTTACGTTATCATTCGATAAACACAGTATGTATTATCATGAATTAGCAAAGTTAAGTTTATTATAAAATAAATAATATTAACTAGCATAAAAAAAAATCGTAATACTTACTTTCCATACATGCTCCAGAAAATGGATCACAAGGGACTCCAGGACGACAATGTGCACAGTTTGTACTTGGTTTATCAGCTGCAATAAAAATGAGAACACATCAATACTTGCTACGCCCTTGAATATACACTTATTTTATGTATACGGATTAATTACAATAATTTAAGTGTCAATGGTAACAAACAAATAAAATTAAATATGTCGGTATCTTACCGCGTACGCAGGCACAGCCATCGCAATGCGTATTTGGAAATCTTGCGCAGTCGGAGGCAGATTGGCATTGGCAGACTGGACGAAAAAACAAAATAAAAATTTCCTAATAGGTAATACATACAAACTTTACGAGATGTAAAAGACCAATAACAGTGTCAGGCGCATAAATGCATAGTAATCACGCTATAGAGCATGTAATTTAGCATGTAATTATAACATCGTTATCATTTTAATCGACCGTGAATCGAAGTGTTTCGGTCGTATTGTCATAGAGCCATTATTACTGGCTTCCCTGCTTATTTTTCAGTCGGCAACACTCAGATGATGCCTTTGGTGTTAGTAAGGTCTATGGGCGACGGTGATCACTCTCACGGTGGCTCGTCTGCTCGTTTGTCGACTAGTTACGAGTACATTAAATAAAAAAACCCGTTTTGCCAAAAGATTAATAAGTATTACACATAATTCATTATACTTGTTCTTCATTGTACATGTTCTTATATTAGTATATACCTAAAGTTGCCTAGGTGGAACAAAAAAATATATGGAAATTTATCAGAGTATTACAGTATCCCGTATCAATAATAAATATTTGTGGTTTCTGGAGAGATATTATTGCTAAATAGCAGTGATTTGTAGTGAAAATTGATGAAAATTTACATTCAATTAGGCATATACTTTTTACCGAATGCGAAATAATCGATTGTTCCATATGTCTAAATCTTCCGATATTTGTCGTCCTGTTGTTTGTTTTCTATCACAAATGTTCAACTATACTACTCGTGTAGGATAACTACACTACTCGTATAGGATACTCTCTTGATTGACACCATTTAATATGTGTATATACATTGAATGATGCTAGGTTAAAAATAATGACACTAATATTTTTTCCTTTTACAAAATTATGTAGTTTTATTCAAAATTTTCACATTCAATTTGGTTTCATTATAACAAATGTACTATATGGCAAATTACATTATACGGCATCAGTGTTTATGCGTTTGCTTTGACCATAAAAACTGACATTTAATATTAAATTGTGTTTTGTCAATTTGACACCAGTTATCATTTTTTTACATTTGTTATGTTAAAAATTTTCAATTCGATAACTCTAACGTTAATTCTGTGTTTATTATGAAGGTTTTGAAGATTTCAAATTTAAAGTAGTAGGATTTTCCGAAAGTAAAACATTTTATAAGGTAAATAATAAAATGTTACGAGCGACATTGTGAATGTTTTTATATTTTTTTGTAATGCAACAATACATTTATCTCATTCAGTTATATGTATGACGTCAACAATTTTTTTCTAGATTATAATATTGTTTCTCCGAAAATAAGAAGTGATAAAAATATTTATTCAGGTACAGAACAGAAAAATAATGAAATGGCATTTCCTTTTTTGACACTTAAAATTCTGTTAAATATTAAATTTCATACTGTATCTAATAACCAATTTCTATTCATGAGAAAATTGACTACTAAATAAGCACTATATATATTGTGATTGTGAAATTGGTCGTAAAAATAGGCATAATTATGAAAATATTAACCAAACCTTTAGAGCAAACTGGTTGATGGTTGAGAACAGCGCAAGATTGGCCGGCCGCGCAGGGACCACCGTGCGCACATGGATCGGTGCAGCGCCCATTCACGCATGCCAGCGTCGCTGCGCACTGCTCATGCGCTCCACATTCTAATGCTGGTACATCCAACAGCAAAATGTTAGTTAACCCTTAAATTTTTAAATAGGTCCTCTATTTACAAATGGTACTAGATACTCGATTGTTACTTAAACAAAATAATGAACTTCACATAACTGTGCAACTGTTGTAGAATGCACAATTAAAAATAGTATCGATTTCAGTAGAAGTAAAAAGTCGAGAAGCAAAAAGTTTGTAGTTCTCTTCACTCGTGCATTTTGTACAATTTAAAACTACTACAGATTTTTTTATATACACAAATAAAAATATATTTAAAGTATTAAGGCAAACTACACTGTATTTGCAAAATCGTGCTGTAAAATTTCACACATAATTAGAAAACAGAGCGAAGACAACATATAATTGATACAGTATAAAGGCATTAAGTTAAAACATTGCAAACTCTGTCTCGTGGCAGTTTTGTTGCACTGTGATATCAATGTAATGTCCAGGCATTAAATGCATTAAAGGTAAAGAACCCAAGCGCAGACACCACCAAAATGATTAAACGTAAATGAAATTATGTACACATATAAAGAAATGTCATGCATAGACTACCTGTTCTAGAAGAAAGTCAAACTGTGGAAAAAAAGAATATGAACATGCTACAAACATAAGAAAGAAACAAGAAGATAGCCGCATGAAGTCATAAAGTAGAAAATATTTCCTGCAATATGAAGAAAAATATTAAGATTTATTCAAAACGACAAATATATGTATACTAATGTATGCTAAATATTCAATTTTTTTTGTTAACGGCAAAATTACCTTTAATGCAGCCATGTTTTTCATCATGAATAAATCCAGTAGGACAAAACTTGCATACAGGGTGATGGTCTTCCACTGAACATGGCGATTCGCCGCATGCACCTTTACATGGATCTTTGCATTGAAAATCTCTACATGCTAAATTTTGGGGACAGCCGTTATCTCTCAAACATATCGATACTGTCGGATGACAATCTTCGACGCATACGCACATGACTCGATGTTCTACTACCTCACATTGCTTTCCTTTGGGACACATAGATTGTGTCGTAGCTAAACAGGGGTTGACGCATTTAGAATTCCGGCATACAGCATTCGATGGACATTGCTCGTCTCGAGTACATTCAGCATGTTCGGGCGCACAAGTTAATTCTCCTTTCTCATTCAATGCAAATCCACTTCGACACACACAAACGGGTTTGTGATCTCTGACTTCACATTTTTGGTTCCTCCGACAATTCTGGTACCCTATACAGGGGTTACGGCATTGATTTGTACTAAGATCGCATGCCAACTTGGGCGGACAAGGCTTGGTATCGGAGCACGTAAAAGTAATATTAGCGTCAGCTGTAGGCTTGCATGTGGGATCGAGCCGGCAAGATATTCTCGGTTGGCCAACGTAGCATTGCGGGCAAGAACACTGGGCGCGGTGCATCACTGATACGCAGAGCGCGTCCTCGCCACAAACTCCTCGTACCGTGCATGGGTCGACGCAGTGTAAACTTAAACACGCTTTGTCTACTGGACAATCCTTGTCACTCGTGCATTCGATACCTAGGAAGATGTGAAAGAAGAAAGCAGAGTCGAAAGAGCTGTACCTTCAGCCGCGAAGAGGAAACTTTCTCACGAGACAGTGCATGCTTTTTGAAACTGATAGTTTATGACCAAAGATATATAACGGTATATTATAATACAAGCGATATGTACATGAAGCCGAACAAAATGTTACTTGTATTCAAGCACGAACGGTGAGAATGCTTCCACTAAAGTCAATATTTATTACTGGGATTACAAATATGTTATACAATTCCTATTTCGTACCTTTATAACATTTTTGTACTCCTGGCGACATGTTAAAAACGTGTTTTTTACAATCTCAGAAATTCAATAATATCCTTTGCCGTTAATTTAATCAAATACTGTACATTGCTTTACAATGTATGTACAAATGTGATATTTTATATCAATATCAAGGATGTGAGAGAATATTTCCACAGCGTTCAGTTAAGAACCAATTGATTATAACTTTCTAACCGTATTAATAATTTTAAATAATAACGAATGAGGTATTTTCTCGTGCATTTATACATGTGTCAAGACAATGATTAGAATGACCAAACATTACTTACTGGTATGACACTCTATATCAGCTTGTCCTTCTGTGCCAGGAATACAACGGCATACGAATTCTGCACCTTCCCTTAGGCATTCCCCATTTATACCACATCCTGTAGTTCGACAATCAACTACACTACGTTCAAGTGCACCTGCAATAGAATGAAACAAATGGGTATGTATTTAGTTACAAAGTTTAATTTTTAATAAAAAAATTGTAAATAGTTGACCTCGTTAATAGTCACTTCCACTTACATTCTATATTTGGATCACCGTTAGGGTAATTGCGTGGACAGTAGCAATGCGGATTCCCATTCGGTCCAATACGGCATTGAGCGTTAGTGCCACAAGTTTTATGTGCACACGGTGTCATCGTACCACAAAAACATTGCCTTTGTGGATTTCCTGCACATCTTGGTGGACAAGTGCACTCATAGCTTCCATCATCAAGATCTCGACATCTAGCGTTAATACCACAAGGATTACGTAAACAACTACCAGCAGGTGGCTTAGAACATTCAATTTTCGGATTTCCCACATAATTTGGAGGGCATGAACATTGTGGACTCCTGTTAATAGACCTACATATAGCGTTTATGCCGCAAGCGCCTAAACAGACATTTTTACATTTGCCCTCTGTGTTACATTCTTCATCAGCAGTACAGTCTTGATCTTGCATGCATTCGTAAGGTTTACATTGTTTAGTTGGATCGCCAGAATATCCACTCGGACAATTACATACAGCTTTGTGATGTGTTGCCAAACAAATAGCATTCTTGCCACAAGTATTCTCTCGGCACGCAGGTACGCACAATTTTGAAGAACAAAGCATATCCTCTCCACAGTCTCTGTGATTGTTACAACCCGGAACGCATGTTCCATGGGAACATATTTGTCTCTCGGGGCATTTATTTCTGGAGGAACACAAAGATCTACACCCCCCATTTAAGCATTTCTCACCACAATTGCAATCACTATTATCTTCACAAAGTGAAATACAATATCCACTTTCATCACATGGGCAAAATCCGTCGCATTGTAAATGTTTTTTTTTACATTCCACGAGCGGGTTACCAGTGTAATTACTAGAACAACTACATTGAGCACGATGATTTAACACAGCACATTCCGAGCAGATACCGCAGCTTGAACCATCTTTACAAGGATCTGCACATAACAAATAATAAAAAATAAGTAAAAATTTTCAATTAACAATTATATTCATTACATAAGTCTTTGACAGTTCATACCTTTGCACTGTCCATTTAAACATGCCTGATTGCTAACGCATGCATTATCATCCCGGCAACCTTGTTTGCAAATTCTATTTTCGCAAATATGTCCCTCATTACATGCATCGTCACTGTTACATACAACTCTACATATTCCTCGAATACATTTTTCATTGGATAGACATACCAAATCACTAAAATAAAACGTTAGTTTTTATTAATGATTAGTTAGGATTATGTGTAACTTGTATAATATACTGCTATATTATTGGTTTGACAAAATATGTTCCAAGGTGGATTACATCAAAATTAAACTATCACAGGGAATTTCAATCACAAGTGTGGTTTTATTAATAAACCACTTTTATATTTTTACTATATTTTACATATATATGAACTTTTCTTGATTTAATAATAATAATACGTTAATGAATTTATTAAAGATACCTTCGACAGGATGGGTAACACGAATCACCATAACAAGTAAAGCCTTCTGGACAACTTTTGTTAATTTCACAAAGTGATGCCTTTCTTCTACATACTGACATCGGATCTCCAACAAGACCTTTTGGACATGTACATATTGGAAGATGATCTTTTGCAGAGCACAACGCATTAGCACCACACGCAGCAGGTTCGGAACAAGGGTCAACACATTGCCCAGACATGCAGGCAAGGTGACTAGCGCACTGAGAATTAGATCTACAGCCTGTAACACAAACTCTTCCGTCACACACTTCATCATCAGCGCATTGTTCGTCCGAAGTGCATGCATATCGACATACGCCTAAATCACAACGTTCTCCCTGTAAACACTCCGTACCCTGAAGTCCACATGCAGGTCTACATTTACCGTCTTCACACTTCAAACCTATAGTGCAATCCGTATGCATACGACAGGAAACTGAAGGTGCACGAACACAGCCCACGTTTGGCGTTGGATTTGGTATCAAACCCTCTATACAGGAACATAACGCTTTTCGATCAACGATTGTACATAAGGCATTTGGTCCACAAGGACTGATTTCGTTGGCACATGGATTTCGACAATAGTTGTTCTTGCAAAATTCATTCGGTCCACAATCATCATCTTGTCTGCATCCATATTGACAGCTGTTAGATAAACATATGTGTCCTAGGAAGCAGTCATTGTCTACCCGGCAAGTCACTAAAACAGTATTAAACATAAATTAATATATCTATACTGGTGAGTATATGAAGAAAAATAACAGAAATAATAAAACTTAAAGGTGTAAAGTTAAATACATACATAAACAAACGCCTTTAGAACATCTTTCATTTGAAGCACATGATTCATCGCTATTACATCGAGGAACACACATAGAATCATGACAAGTAAGACCATCTTCACATTCTCCAGCAGCTCCACATAATCGAGGAACTGCAAAATAACGATATCATCGATACTTTCATGATATTTTATACTTATGTAATTCAAAGACTACGTAAAGTTACTTTACTCACTTCTGACACATTCTACATCTTGATTTCCAGTAAATCTATAAGGACAACTACATATTACAACGTGATTTTCAGATTTACATAAAGCATTTAAACCACATGCTTTTTCTAACTCGCAAGGATCCGTACATTGTCCATTAATACATTTCTCTTTAGAATCACATTCTTCGTCAACAAGACATAGACCTGTTAATGTAAAAAAATAGAAGATAATAATTTTTGTTACTTATTTTATTCGACTATTAATTGTTTGTAAACCACTAGGCCTAATAGTATAGAAAAAATATATAAACAATTACATTGGGGAACTTGTCCTTTGTCATTGCAACCCAGATGAATAAGAAAAGTAAAACTAGAAAACAAAAGGGTTAAGATTTACAGTTGTGAAAGGGATAAAATATAACATTACATTACATAATAATAACTTTGACAAAACTAATGTTATGAGAATACCTTGGCAAATTCCTTTTCGGCAATACTGTTCTTGTTGGCAATCTGCTTTGCTCTTACATGTTACTTCCTGCAAACGACATCCTTTCTCACTAACAGCATTACCTACATATCCAGATTTACATTTACATTGACCAGAATGCCTTGCAGATACACATTCTGCATTTGGTCCACACTTATAATTTTTACAGGCATCTAAAAAAATAATGCAATGTATTATACAAAATAAAGTTACACAGTATAAAACATAAGTCAAAAAGCTAAGATAAATGTACCTGTACACTTTCTTACACCGTCAATTACAGCGCAACGGGCAACAGAAGGGCAATCTCTATTAAATCTACACTCTGGAGACTTGTGACAACCTTCACTATAAGGATTTCCAACTGTTTCTGGAGGACATACACATATAGCTTGGGTTCTAGTATTTTTGCATTCAGCGCCATCACCACACGGGTTATTTTCACACCAATTTATTTCTTTACATCCTGTCTTTGGATTTCCAGTATAACCGGGTTGACAATAACATAGGGGTTTATGCTTTTCAGATGAGCAAATAGAATTATCGCCACAGTCATTTTGAATTAAACACGCAATTTTACACATATTTTTATCACAAATTTTATCCTCTGTACAATCATCATCTTTATCACACTCCTTCTTTTTACAGCCCTGTATTGGATCTCCAAAAAATCCATCTTTGCAGGAACATATTGGTCGATGTGATTTACTGATACACATGGCATTTCTGCCACATGGGTGATTGTCACAGAGTTTTGTACACTGTAGATGTCCATATTTTCCTGTAGTACATTCTTCGTCGTCCAAGCAGTCTTCATTATTATTGCACTGAACTTCTTTTATACATACTCTATTTAAACAATAATATGATTCTGGACATGTATTATTAGAAGTGCATGTTAATCTGCACGTATCTTGAATACAAATTTGGTCATTTAAGCAATCCCTTGAATTTTTACATAAACCTGTAAGTGAATTTAGTTATTATGTTATAATTATTGATACAAGTGAAATACCTACTGGAGGAAAAACTTGATACTTACCAACACATAAATTATCTATGCATTTAGTTCCAGTGGAACATCTGGTGTCATCTGTACAGTACTGAAGAGGCACACAACCAAGTACTGGGTCTCCAGTGTATCCCGCAGAACACGAACAATGACCAACGTGATTTCTTGAAAGACAGTTTGCATTTCTGCCGCATGCACGTGGAATGTTACAAGCGTCCTTACATTTATTATTAACACATGCTTCTTCTGTTGAACAGTCAGTATCTTTGACGCATTCGTACTTTATGCATTTCTCATATGGATCACCTTGACTGTCTGGCGAGCATTCACAAGCAGGACTATGGTTATCAACAACACACAAAGCATTTTCTCCGCATGGTGAATCGACACATGGATTAATACAACGGTTTTCATGGCACTTTGTCTTTTGACTGCAGTCGTTGTCAGAAAAACATTCTCCAGGTAATCTACAGTTTCCAGTATTTATATCTAAAACAGTCCCATTCACGCAATTACATGAGAAGGATCCAGGAGTATTTGAGCATTTTGCGTTAAGTGGACAAGGTTGTTTTAAACATTCATCGACATCGTCACATTGATTTTTAATCAATTCAAATCCTGTTGGGCAGGTACAAAATGGCTCATGATTTTGTATTTTACAAATACCTCCCTGACAAATAGATTCATCACATTTATCTGAAAAAATAACAAACGTAAAGTTTACACATTAACAGACAAGTTTAACAAAATTACGAGTAAGGTTGTTTACTATAATACCTGTGCATTTATTAATCCGTCTATTACAGTATTTTTCTTGTCCACAGTCAGAGTCATCTACGCATTCTACTTTAAAGCAGCCAATTTTTTTATCAAAAGGATTACCAAGATAACCTTTTTCACACGCGCAAGTCACTCTGTGATTATTTACTTTACAAATTGAATTTAATCCACATGCATTTATTTGACATGGATTAGAACATTTTCCTCTAATGCATGCGAGGGAATCGTCACACTGGTTGTCCCGCCTGCATTGATTTGGCATTAAACAACCAGTCTTATATGGGTCGCCTACTGCTCCAGCAGGGCAAATGCATTTAAAAGATCCTAATGAATTTGTACATTGTGCAGAGGGGTGACATGGATTAAAAAGACATTCATTTATGTCATTGCATTCGTCATTTATCAGGTCAAATCCAGGTAAGCATTTACATTCACTTGAGTTACACAGTTGATTATTATGACAATCAGAGTCAGATTTACATCCGGGAACGCATATTCCTAAGCTGCAGTGTTCTCCGTGAAGACAGTTACTACTTGAATGGCATATTTTGTGACATTTATTGTCGTTACATGTTTCACCTATCGCGCAATCAGAGTTATCTTTGCATGGCACTTGACACAAATGACCAATGCACATGTGATCAGGTGGACATTCAGCTGTTTTAATACACGAGGATGGTTTTCTAACGCATCCCTGTTGCGCCGTCGGCGAACCTTCGAATCCAAGTGGGCACTCACATAAAGTATTATGATTTACACGGGAACAAATTGCATTTGGTCCGCAACTTCGTGTCGCAAGACAAGGATTTGCACATTTATTATTGATACATGCCTCTTCACCAGAACAATCTTCATTGCTTCTGCATCCAATTAAACATTGACCTCCTATACAAGCTTGCCCAATGCTGCACTGAGTGTGCTTACTACATTGTGTTATACAGAAATTTTTTAAACATATGTCATCAGGGTCACAATGACTAGAATTTTTACACGCAGTAAAACACTGACCATTATGACAAATATGACCGTCACAGTCCACATCATTTATGCATGCAATAAGTTTTTTCTTACAACCTTTGTGCCCTTGTGTACTTTCGTAGCCTTCAGGACATAAGCAGATGGCTTTTCTTTCAACTACCTTACATAGTGAGTTTACTCCACAAGCTCCATCACAGGGATTAATACAACGTCCTTCGACACAAACTGCAGTTGCAGGGCAATCTGAATTTTCATTCAGACATTGATTTTGTTTTTTACATCCGTCTTGCTGTGGATCACCAATATAACCTGGTGGGCATCGGCAATTATAAGATGTTAGTAATGGTTCACATATGGCAGTTGGGTGACATGGGTTAGGGTTACACAATTCCACTTTTTGGCAAGCAATCTCTGGAACCGGATCAGGTTTATATCCAGTAGGACATTGACATACGGTGTTATGATTATCTGGTATACATACAGCATTATCTCCACATGAATTTTCATTACATACATTAATACATTTATGTGTCATTCGATTACATAATTCATGTGGTAAACAATCTATGTTGTAAATACAAGGTACTGATTGACATCCTTTTTCCAGATCATTTGGGTTTCCAGTAAATGGACCTGGTGGACATTGGCACTGAGCAATATGATTATTTGTAACACATAATGCATTGGGGCCACAAACGATTTGTTGACAAGCAGGTTCACATTTATTAACAGCTCCTAAGCTTCTACATACTTCACTTTCACGACATTGTGCGTCATCTGTGCATTGATTTTTATTGATTGCTATACATCCATCGCGGTCATTAGGATTGCCTACAAAACCTTCTAAGCATTCACACTGACTTTTATGATTTGTAGTGAAACATTTTGAATTTTGTGGACATGTAAAAACTAAACATGTATCAATACACTTCTTAACTCCAAGGACATCTTTTTGACAAGATCTGTTACCTTCACAATCTTCATCATTTTTACAATTAGGAGTAGAAGGTTGCTCACACGCAGAGGTCACAGGGTTCCAAAGAAAACCATCTTTGCAATCGCAGCGTGGGCTATTATCTATAACTCTGCAAATTTCGCTTGCACTACAAGCTATACTAGAACATAAATCGAGGCATCTGTGAATAGAGCCATCGACTAGAACACATGTCTGTAGTTCGGTACAATCAGTATTTACGTTACATTCAATCTCATTAGGCTCTTTCTGCATTAAATGACATCCTGATTTAACATCACTGGGTTTACCAACGTAGCCTTCTGTACAGATACAATGTGCTTGGTGATTGGCACTGACGCATAATGAATTTGGTCCACATTGAATTTTACTACATGAATCAACACATTTACGAGTAAATTTACTTAATTGAAAACAAATTTCGGAATCTTTACAATCACCATCTGTAACACATTTATTGTCAATACTACACCCTTGAGTTAAATCATTAGGATTGCCGATATAGCCCGGAAGACAAACGCATCTTCCTTCTGTACATATAGATTTAGGACCACACATCACAGTTCTGCACGTATCAACACACCGGGACCGTTCACACACAAATCCATCTGGGCAAGTAGTATTATGAGAACATGTACAAATACTTCCATCTGTGCATTTAGCGATTGTAACTTGGGTGCATAGCTCATAAGGATTACCAACATAGCGGCTTTTACATATACAACTATAACTTCCAGGAGTGTTAATACAAATAGCATTTTCAGCACAAGGTCTTGAATTGCACTCATCAATATCTATACACTGTAAGTTTGGATTCCCAATGTACCCTGGAGGACATAAGCATTCCACATGTGATTTAGTTTGTTGACAAACTGCATTCGTTCCACAAGATGTTGTAGCACATGTTATTTGTCTCCGTGGTAAACATTTTACGTACGGATTTCCAGTGTAGCCTTTGTCACATTTGCAAGTATTAATTTGACCATAAATACAGTGCGCATTTTGGCTGCATACCGGTTCACATATTGGAGGCGCAACAGCTGAAAGCAATATTTTTTGTTTAAGCATTGCATTAATACGAAGACTAAGTTCAGTATTAAATAAATAGTGCACAACAAATAAACATAAATATACTTACGTGGCATACACAATAAATCAGGATTTCCGACAAAAAATGCATTGCAGATACAGCGACCACTGTCTTCGTTACATGATGCTCCTATACCACATACGACACCCTCACAGCGCTGACGACACCGACCTGCTATGCAGGTTAATGGGTCCTCGCAAGGCATGCCTGGTCCACATACATCACGCCTGCATGCTCCACCAGGGAATGGGTTTCCTACCATACCTTCAGGGCAAACACAAGTTGGTCCTGCTTTCGAAATTATACATTGTGCAGCTGGGGCACAAGAATAACTATCACACCCTAAAACAAATAAATATTAAATAAAATTATTTTTCCTCTTACATAGTCTATAACTTTAATGTACTAAGTTAAATTGCTTTGTTACCGGAAATACATTTTCCCCCCTCAGGCTTAGTGTATCCAGGGTTGCAGCGGCACCATGCAGCATGATTATCAACTTCACAAAAAGCATTAGCGCCACAAGATACAGTAAAACACGGGGATACGCAAGCGCGATTTATACATGCAAGATTGTTGGGGCAGTCACTATCTTGATTACATAATTGTTTCTGGGATGGGCCTTCATCAATAGTACCTAAAAGCAAACCATAATGTATAGCTATCGTTTATTTTGTGCTTTGAGACACGTATAATGGATTAATAGTACTTACTAAAATAAATTATAAATACTTACAGCCTGATTTATATGGATCTCCCACCATATTTTCTGGACAGACACATTGATAACCGCCTTTTTGATCATGACATATCGCTCCATAAGCACAAGGAGCACTGTGACATTCATTTCTATTAGTACAACCAGTATATGCGTCGCCTTCGTACCCAGGCATGCACATACATTTTGGTGGATCACTGGGAGTACACTTAGCATTGATACCACAAATAAACCTTTCACAAGGACTTTTACATTTTTGTCCATCTGAAACGTCTAAATAAAACGGTGGTGGGCAGACACATTTACCTGGCTCTATACATTTTTCGTTGGCAAAACAATCCGAATCGCTAATACAACGTTTTTGGTTCAAACTACATTGCCCAGAAATTGGGTCTTGACCGTAACCTGATGGGCATTTACATATGAAAGATCCAGGCGTGTTAATGCATTCAGCGCCAAAGCCACAAACAGGCTGACCTGATACACACTCATTAATATCTTCGCATGCACCATCAATCATTTGAGAATAACCGGCTGGACAAGCACAATAACTAACTCCATCTGATATTATTATACATTCAGCGCCTTTTCCGCATTTTTTATCTTTTGTACAGCCAGAAAGTACACAATTTCCATCGACAACTTTATACGGTGGTTGGCACTGACAACTTATATCATTACATATTTCACAGAAATTGTAAGGATTCCCTCCGTATTCTGGTGGACATTTACATTCGTAACTTCCTGGTAAGTTTTTGCATATAGCGTTTAGGCCGCAAGGAGTACGGCCAAGTTGTGTGCACTCGTTAATATCTTCACATAAACCGGATTCTTTGTTGCGTGCAAATCCCTGAGAGCAGATACATACGTTTTCACCGTCATGCAATATGCATTGTTCACCCTGTGGGCATGGGTTGTTATTGCTGCATTCGTTTGGTCTTTTCCCCGCTACACATCCTTCAATATATGGGTCTCCACTAAAACTGCCGGGGCATTCACATACAAATTGACCGGGCAAATTTTTACAAACGGCTCCGATAGCACAAGGATTTACTTCACATTCATTGATATCCTGACAGCCACTAGTCGATGTTGGATCCCCAGTAAACCCGCTTTTGCAAAGACATTGAGCTGTTTGTTCGTTTAATAGGCATTCAGAATTACTTCCGCAATGAAGATTTTCACATGGATCTGTAATATAACGACATTAATATAAATACAATATGATATGATTCAAATGAAATGTTAATCTATTTTGTGACAGAGAATCAAACTTACGGCGACATTCATTTCCAACATTTGGCTCAGGACAGAGACATTTAGCATGAGCATCGCATAAAGCATTTCCAGGACAGTCATTATGAGATTTACAAGACACTATTTCAGAACATCTTACTCGAGCATCTGGATCCGGGATTGTACCTTCAGGGCACTTACAGGAAAAAAATCCGTCGTGATTGATACATTCCGCCCCTGTCCCGCATACATTGTCTACTAGACATTCATCAATATCCAAACATTGCTTATAAGCATCTCCAGTATATCCATCAGGACATTGACATGTAAAACTACCTAATGTATTGCTACAACGTGCATTTGAGCCACAACGTCCCATAGGTCCTATAATCGTGTCACATTCGTCTATATCAATGCACCCGGCGGCTATGTCACTTGGATCAAACGTCCAACCATCATCACATACACAGTATGCGTCAGTGCCGTCAGGTTTACAATAGGAATGTTCCCCACATTTAACATCTTCACATGGCGCTCTACATAGTACTTCTGGTGGTGATCCAATATATCCAAGAACGCAATCACAACTATAACTCCCGGGTGTATTGACACATATAGCATTTTCTCCGCATTTTGAATTATTACTGCATTCATTAACGTCTACACAAACGGATCCTTTGGCATCAAAACCATGTTTACAAAAGCATTGCTCTTCAATACATTCAGCATTATTTGTGCAGTCAAAATTTGATTTACATAACGTTTTCACATCAATCTGTAAGTAAATATAAAGTAGTAGCAATTTTCAAAAATGTAGTTTTATAAACAGTAGTAAGATGTACGTACCTGTTCACATGCTATTTGAGGATCCGGTTTAGCTTTGTATCCTTGAGGGCAAATACAGTTATATCCTGGAGCAGCGTTTTCACATTGGGCATATAAACCGCAGGGTCGATCAAGCGACTCACACTCATCTATATCATGACAGCCGCCGGAAATACGTGCATCTCCCGTATACTCAGGTGCACAGGTACAAATAAAGCTGCCCACTGTATTGGTACATACGGCATTTTCACCGCAAACTGGCTTGCTACTCTTACATTCATCCACGTCTGGTATAACAAACAACTCATATCTTATTACAATTGCTATCAATTTTATATTTCATAAAATCAAGCACATACGCACGCAATAGGTACTCCAACAGCCACTACGAAGAGGAAAATAGATGAACGTACAATGAAGTAACTAGTAGATGAAGAGTCATTGGAATGCAAAACCAAAAACACGAAGAAAATTTGCATGAAAGGCGCACTTTTTTCATGGTATTTGCGCAGAAGTCCAAGATTGTTACCTTATATATAAACGAAGAAAAACAAAAAACCTGACCGTAGAGCAGTCCCTGAAGTCAACCTTCGCTGTAAAATTTATGCCGTGTAGAAATTAAAGTGTAGTTATTAGTAAGAGCGTGAAGCTACCGCGCGTCCAAATACGGTAGTATTCAGCGCGATTATTATACGCCACACGGTTATTATAAGTAATAATGAAGCGTTAGACCACAGAAAGCAGGTTAAGAACGATGCTAACCAATGTTGTGTAAGTCATATGCTTACCAATACATTCAACATCCGGGTTGCCTTCAAAACCAGGTGGACAAATACAGCGATACGCTCCAGGTACATTTTCGCAAAGAGCACCACGACCGCACGATGCTCGCGAACATTCGTCATGGTCACGGCAACCCACGCGAGGATCGCCTTCGTAGCCCGGCAGACAGCTGCACTCGTAACCACCTGCTAGATTACGACACGTTGCTCCTGGTCCACATGCAGGTCCGTTAGCACATTCATCGATGTCCACACACTATAAATATACGACACTATCTTATTTAAAATTGTAATTTAAATTTAATATGAAATCGAACTTGAAACATATTAATTAATCACACGAATTTATTGTACGACATAATATTATACTTACGCCATCAAAGGGATTTCCGGTATAACCAGCTTTACAAGCACATGTATAGTTTCCAGGATAGTTCTGACAGACGGCATTAGATCCACAAGCGCCAGGTCTTCGGCACTCATCGATATCTAAAATTCAATTACTGTGTCAAAAATATAATTAAAAATATGTACTTTAACAAAAGCCTGGAAAGCAATCTAAACAATAGACTGAATAATTTACTTAATTACCTATTGCACATCGTGAATATTAGTTCTAAATTAAGTCAGGACTGACTAATAACAATTACTGAGTAATAATTATAAACAGAACTAAGGTAGATCAACTCATTTGTAAATGTCTTTGACTCCACTCAGATCTTCGATGGTTTGGAAGTTTGATAAGAATAGTTTTTAAAATTTCACTGTAGAATTAGCAAGTAGATGCCCCTTTATGTAAACTGTAGTCATTTCACTAATCCTACTATTTTAAACAGAGAAATAGTCACATCGCCAAATAAAACAAGAACAAACGTGAGTCTAAATATCTATATTGAATGATGTTGAAAAAACCTACCATTCGAAACTAAATATTATTTACCTTTACATTCTTCTTCGCCATCACCCTCGAAACCTCTATTACATTTGCAGATAAAATGCGCTGGGAGATTACAACATTCCGCGTTTTGGACACATCGTGCAGCTATTGATGGATCTTCGCACTCGTTTATATCTGAATTCAAAGAAAATTAAAGTCTTATTGAAGTAAATATATTTCAAAATTAGAATAATCATAAGAAATTACTTAAATATACATTACCTTTGCACGTAAAACCGTCGCCTTCATAGCCAGGGAAACACGAACATTGAAAACTTCCTACTGTATTGGTACAGTGTGCAAAAACATCGCAAGGCCTATCTTTACATTCATTTACATCTGAAAGTAAATACATAAATTAATGACATTAAAAAAACTGCAGTTTTTGCTTTTTTAATTACAACATCGTGTAATATTAGTTGAATTTACTCAATTTCGTAAACAAATTTTTAATATGCTGTACATTATGTGAAGATAAAACAATTCCCTACTGTATTTATTAAGCTCTACGCCTAAGATTACAAAATACATACCAGATTCTTGACAATTACATCCGCCGAATCCGTCGTTACAATGGCAGACTCCGTTTAAACAAGCACCATTTATACAACGAGCGCCATCTTCTTTGGTACAATCATCTAAAACATCAAAGCAAAAGTGAATAAATACGCAATATGTTTGTTTGGAATATTCCTCAATTACTCTGGGCAACTTACCTGTGCATTTTAAATCTGCTCTAAGCTCGTCGGATGCCTTATAACAGTCTGGCACACCGTCGCATAATTTTGATAATTCATATAATTGTAATATTTGTGTCGATTCGTTTACTTGACAGCCAAAATAACCGTCTTCTAAATTTAAGAAAAATACTTCTCGCTTTATTCCTAAACCTATTCCATATTGGTTTTGCGTCGCTACCTGCAAATAGTTTAATTAATAATATATAAAGTTACGCTTTATTTATTATGTAGAACAATGTCTACTGAAAATTAATAAGTGACAGTCATGTTAAGTAACAAGATTTTTTATATCAGTTGATTTCAGTCACTTGAGAAGCTTTACATGCTTTATATTACATTCACTTGTATGAAATAATGTAGGAAAGTTATGATTATCGATCACTTTCAAAGGTTTAAGTTATTTAAAAAAATTGCATACGGTTTGAAAACCAATGACAGTAAAATAATTTACAATACAAAGCTACAGCTAGTAACATCAGTTTGACTAAATTACAATTGATTTTTTTTTATAAATACAAGTGATTGAAATCTGAGTTGATTGGGGACTAAGTTGTTAGGTTTCTTTAGTAGTATATTTGTGACAAAAGAAACTCATAAAGTTCTACAACAAATAAGCTTTATCATTCAATACGAATATTTTTATAAAAATATTTTATTTTCATCAGTCACGCCATTTTTATTTTTCATCACATTGTAACAGATAAACATATCATATTTTCGATCTGCATATGTAATCGAAAACGGTCACCAGCAGGTGGAATCTCACTATTTCTGTTTTCAGTAAATCTATGTACATTCTCGCTATACGCATTATATAAATCGATTGTGTTCAATTTTCTTTCAGATGCTTTTGCCTATTTATAAGATTGCAGGCTTTTTAAACTATTTTAATCGCAACAAAGGGACAGAGTTTAATTGAAATAAGTAATAAAATTTTATAAAAGCATACACTGGTTGTTCATGTTTCTATTTGCTTACTTCAAATATGCATTATACAATATATATTATACAGTCATAAGAGGTTGCAAAAGACCTCCCCTACATGTCCCTTGGTATTGCCAACATGTATTCCAATCACCTTGTATTTGTAAGAAATAAATGAGACGAAATCGAAAAAAAAAACTTCATATCTAACAAAAGTAACTACAGTATATATCTGCTAACTGCTGAAGAAGGTGATAAATTTAATGAATGAAAGATAACGTTTAGCTAATGGACATACAACAAAAAGTAAATACCGTTTCCAATGCAGTTCGAACCTACTTCTACTGCCTTTACGTGTGCATGTAAACCGCAGTAAGTATACTCGTATAAGTATATGAAGATCCTCCTGTGAGTAAAAAATATTTTTACGAACTCACAACCGTTGAATGACGATGAGTATAGATATGTAAAATACTTATTGGTAAATCTCGCCACGCGTGATTGATCAGGGGAAAACCTCAGCTGATTTTGTGTCTGATGATTGTGTCTGTCAGCTGATGAGTGTGAGTGTAAACTATCTAGACATACCAAATTTTCTGAAGAACACTATATTATATACATTTTAATGGTTTTTCCGAAAACACATTTGAATATTCTTGATAATATTTATCACCATGCATGTGTACATATTTTGTATAAAATTTAATCAATATACACACTTATTTTTCAATCATTAATAAAATATATTTTATTCATCCACTCATGGTCAAATACATTTTTTAAAATTGTAGTGGATGACACTTGATGTTAATACAATTTTTTCAAATTTTAATTAATTAATTAAATTAAGTTAATTAATTTTATTTCTGTATGGGATAAAAAAAATCATATATATAATATTTAGCAGGATATAAATGTACATATATATTTATATCAGTTGTAATTATTTAATGAAAAGTAACTAAAATAAAAAAATCTTTGTTGACCTAAGTAGGAAGTGTCTTTAAAATATTTTTATTTTATTTATTTATGTATAATTTTCCTCTCCTTTTTAAGTCCTCCTTTAAGTACTTTTACGGCCCCCTTCAACTTCGTTCGCTTTGGACTTTAATAGTGATATATATGTAATGATTATTAAAAATTAAAAATTTTTCGCCTTGATTAGGCATCATTAGGTTTACTGATATTTTATTCAGCCTATAATTATATTATCTGCACAACCACATGTTCTCACTACATATATATCATGAACATCGGTCAAGCCGTTCTTGAATTATAACGGGCCATATAGACAGACAAAAATTTTCAAAATGATATAATTGATGTCAGTGTATCATAAAATGAATATATATCATGAAATTTGACAAAAAATATGGAATATACAGACAGAGAAACATATAGATTGTATATAACCTATCATCTATGCAATCACGTGTTTTCACCACATGATAATTTTTGTTAAGAATGGCCAAGCCGTTTTTAAATTATCTCGAGACATACAGAGAAGCTCAACAGATTTATATAGTAGTATAAATATTTCACCCATTCTTACTCAATTTAATTGCCGTTACACAAATTGAAGTCATATCTATTAATTGAACTCTTAAAGCATAATATGAATACTTGAGGCCGAGCTAATAATTGAGTATTATTTTCCATTCGTTATTGTTTTCCAGATAAAAGGTCATTAAACTAGCAGTTGTTTATAATTCAAACAAAGATTTATAACTTATATTATAAATATTATAACTTAGAAAGCAATAATAGTAATGAGACCAATAGAAAATCAATAATTATGATGTATATACAGTTGAACCTAGGGACTTGCAAGAATATTTAAATATAAATCAGCCGGCTTTCACATGTGCCTTCAATCACGTTGAAGTTTGCCTTATACTCGTACAATGGTTAATGACTGGCCCTGTTATAATGTCACTTAAGTTTTTCACGAACTGTACTCGTATGTCGATTAAAAAAAGAAGTGTCTAAAACCATAAAATTACTTTAAAAATAAAAATGTTATGAAAAACCCTTTTAAAAATTTCGTTAGCCATTTTGTTTTTTTGTCTCTCTACATTTTGTCTCTCTGGTAAGCCATTTAAGGTTTTCTATATAAACCTACTAGCAATAACCATGAGCTAATATCATGAATCATATAATTTATGTAGATCTAAATATCTTACTGCTCATGAGGACTATTCAAGAGGACTTGGAATATAATATTCATAAGCGTCGCTGGCTCCAAACTCTCCGATCGAAACATAGTTTGAGGCAATTTTCTATGCAAAATTTAAATGAATAACGATTTTCTTTATGTATTGAAGCAACAAAATGAAAATGAATGATAACTGTTCTACTCTAAGCGAAGTATACCAACATACTAGGTACGTATAAGTAGTCCCTGTAGCTCGAGACCAGAATACGAGCTACGGTATCCCCTGCCTGTCGTATGAGGCGACTAAAGGGGGCTTCCGGGGTTGCGGGAGTAAGAGTGGGAGCTTGAACCATCCGGCTAGCAACCCTAGGAAGGACAGTATGTGTGGCCGCGTACCGTCGATAAGATTAGATGGTGCGAGACGGCATATGATGTCCCTCCCGGGTAGAGCCCGACAGGGGTACCGCGCACAGAGGACTCCGGTTGCGTTCCTATGGAGATCCCGGAGCCCTTTACATAGCGCCGAAGAAGGTCTCCGGAGGGTTTTAGTGCGGTAAAAATCCTACATAACGCGCCGTCGCTCCCACGGCACCGGGTACCCTTAGAAAGTTTCCCCCTCAAAAAAAATGTTACATTTATTACTTACATGAGACGTTGTGACTAATAGCGTCCAAACCACGAGCGGCAAGGTTTCTATGTACATGGTCTCTGCAACAAAATAAAATTGATTATAATAACCATTCATAGATTAGAGGGCAGGTGCTCATATTGAATTAAATAATTAATATTAATATTAACTTTTTATACTAAACTTCCAATAATATACCTAATTTCCAATGATATAGATAAATGGTGTTTATATTGGGTATTTATAACAATACATAAAATTTATTCAGTTTAATTTAATCACTGATACCTATATCAATGATATGCTCGTATTTCTTTCCATTCGAAAAGATGCTTAATCATTCAGGTAATATAATTAAAGCATAATTGGCAGCATTAAACTACTAGGTAATATTATTGGTTGCTAATAATTTTTCAGAAAGAAATCAAATCTGATATGGCAGCCTTTGGTTTGCAATATATTTGAATTGGGCTGTTAATATCTGTAATGCAACGCCAATTTAATTAAAGTAAATTTATTGTGTGAGTATGACTTTAATCAAAGAAGTAGTTCAGAAGTTAGCCGATAGCTAACATCTTATACTCTTAAGTAGTTGTGTAATATATCATAGATTCAATTGACTTCAAAACTATTATTCGAATCTTTAAAACATTTTCTAAATAATACGTTATATATGGATAAAAAATAAATATAGTATATGGTTATAAATACGGCATAAAATTAGCTTATATACAATTTTCTACTCTGTTGTAGCGACTGGCTTTCCTTTTAAGTACTCGTGCTGTTTCCGTTTAATTTTACTAGCGATAAAGGCGAAGGTTGCGGTGTAAGGTCAGGTAACTGTGAGTGGCGTGTCAGTCGCGCTGGAGTTGTTCACAAATATTTATCACACACTCACACATACACCTATAACATAGATTTTAATCCTATATTGTGGGCCTGCGCACGTGGTAACTATTTTTTACTAAGTACTTGAGTGAATAATGTTGCTACTCGACTAATGTATGTTTAAATTTAATAACATCTCGTTATCCATGTGCTGCACGACTGTACGCATAGCTGTACTTGAGTGTCATTGTACTACTATTACAGATAGCAATTTATACATAACTGGGATTATGTTTCATTGCTACGTATATGTACTTCAATTCCTGTTGTATCCCTTCCTTGTTTACAAGAATAAAAATATTTGTTCAAGTAAGAAGAAGAATAGACATAAGAATGGTATTAAATATAGAAAAAAAGAAATGTTCAAGTCTAGAAGAATTCAGTTCAAGTCGTCACTAAAATTAAATCCAATTAACACAGTCTGAAATAAACGCTTAGATGTAAAAAAAATCAAACGTGTCATTTATTAATAGTTTAACACAGAGCAGTCATTTCTATCTGTTGTTTGTTGTGTTTTATAATTTTAGAAGTAGTTTTTCCCAGTTTTTTTTTAATGTAAATAGCCGGCAAACAAGTAGAAGACCCACCTGATGGTAAATGGTCATCGTCTAATGCGTTGTGGGCCAAGAAATAAGAAGATAGAAAGAAAGTACTGGCGCTCAAGCCCCCAGCCAGAACACGACGAGTCGTTTGGCGGCAGACTCAAGCAGGAGGGTTGTAGCTAGTCAGGTAGGTTTTATGGAAAGATAACAATACCAGTAATAATATTAATGACTTAATAATAATATTGACAATATAATCCCTGCGCAAAGGCCCACCACCAATCAAGGTTTTAGAATTAGAAACGTATAATATCTACAATAGAGCATTCAAAGCTTAACTAATTTACCTCTGAACTTCAACAGTAAATTTTGTGTCATATTCTGAGTAAAAACTTCTATTTTCGGAGATAAAATTAAAGTAGTATTTGTATAAGTAGTAATAGTTGACGCATAAGCTCTTTTAAATAGTTTAAAAGTTAATTTCATCCAAATCCACTTAGGTCTTTCTGCGTGATGAAACAATATCCAGACATGCAAAGAAATACTTTAAAAAATAAGTTTTACATTCAATTTGTAAAAAATCCTTATGAAAATAAAAAAAATATATTTATTGCACAAAGTTTTCCGTTACAATTTCATTATTAGTATAAATTGAAAGGAAGTAACATTATCTGTTATATTCCTATATTTTTGACGACCCCGTTCGAGCCGAGCCGTTAGCCGAGTTGTTAATTACCCTGCCTGGCAGATAAGGGGTCCCAGGTTCGATTTCCGACAATGTCCTGACAAATGTTAGTTCTCGGGTCATGGTTATCTGTGATGCCATGCCACCCGCAACATAGGGAATTCTAGTGCACAGGTGTGGGCACGCTTACATTTATTTAGCGAAACAATCCGGGAAACGGAAATGCATACTTACTATAATTGTTAGAGTTCTAATAATTTATAACGTCACATGTGTGACGATCATAGATCGACGCCTTGATTCAATTAATTGATTGACCGATTTAAACAACTTCGGGCGCAGTTGGTAGGAGTATATGGATGTTTATGGGTGACCGCGAGTGATAACATCTCTTGATCACTTCCGTGCTTTAGAAGGAACATTAAACTGTTGTTACAGTTAAATATCAGTCGCTAAGCCACGAACTACGGATTTCAGAAGATTTCCTAATACTTGAGTTAGCCACTAATCTTCTTTAATTTGTAATGGAGTAGCCTGGTGGAATACGCTCTAGGCTTCCTAAATATGAGAAGAACCGTGTCCCGCAAGGGGAAACAGAAGTAAGATCTCGCCATATAAATTATCTATATATACATTTCAGTAATAACAAGAATAGTAGACCAGTAGTCTGCATCGCCTAGTTCTCTAATCGTTTAGTTATTTAATGCTTCTTTAAAATATTATTGCAGTGTTATAAATGTAATAAAATGTATCCAGTAATAATTATGTCTCAAGACACGAAATTCTTTCTTTATTTTTTTCTCTCAAAACTAGGTAAGAACCTTACTTACAACAAAGTACGTCTACAAATTATTGATCTAAGTTATACAAACATAAATCCTTTTACATACAAATGCTAAAATATTCTCAATGCAATCTGCAAGGTCTTCAAATGGATGTCACATTGTGTGTAAAATATTTACTATTACATACGTTTGCCATGGCGGATGGCTAGATACTGAAATGCCTACATATACTGTGGTAACATTGTTTAACGTTTACCTTGACATATTACAATACATATTCGTGACAAAGTGGTAATTTTAACTTCTCACAATAATTACTAATAAAAGTAAAGTAAACCTACCTTTATATTTTTCTAATCTATCTCAGATTATGACAACACATTGGAAAATTAGCTTTTAAAATTACTTACATCAATATGTTGATCTTTCGTATACCTATTCAACGGTTTTGTTATGACTTCTGATTAAAAAATTATTAAATTAATAATATATTTTAAAGGCCACTAAACAATGATATCATAACAGAGCCGAGTACTTACTGATATGAGTTACGACGTAACGAATATTTTAATGGCAATAATATGTTATGTTTAGAGCAAAATTAAAAAATGTGAAATCATATTTGAGTCACAAAAAAATAAAATTAGTTTTATTTCGAGTTCAGAGTTTCAATCACTAACAAGCAATAGATTGTATAATAATTGCATCACGACCGTAGCGAACAATTTTTTCGTGAGCAAAAACACAAACCTTTCACCTCAAGAAAGAAAACCCAATAGGCAAAAATAACAGCTGTAACTAAATTTATCAACACACAAACATGTTCCTTTAACTCCACAGGTGTTAAATTACAGTGTATGTTAAGAGTCACTCACTATTCAGACATTTTCGAATTTCATAATACAAACCAAAAAATCCCATTGATACAAAAATCTTCTGCAGAGATAGACAGGTATCGACCGTGTGTAATAGGACAATGGCTATATAATCATATATGTCGATACGATTTCTTCTCCTAAAAAATATAATTCTTAAGTACTATTTGAGGTTGGCTTATAATCATAGCACACCGTACCAAATTTCTACTTCCATATAGAACTAAATATGAATAGAATGTGATTAAATAATTTTACTACACTGTTATGCCCAATTTCGTCTATGTGGTGCCTATATTTTCAGTATGAAATGGTTGTGACAAATAAATAGACGGACAGGATGAATTTATAAAATATATTATAAATGATATATATAATATATATGTACATTTATACTTAATATATACTTTTTTATTTGCCATGTAACCCGAAAAGTAAAATAAAGGCAGTGTCCGTTTGCAACAAGTATCATGGATAATTACGTCTAGGTTCCTTTTTTATTTTTAAATTATAAAGAACCTTAACATGAATAAAAATTTAATATTACGACTAACATAATTACGTGAACCCTTCCTTTGGCAAATAATTCTTCATATATTGCACTGGATTAACGGTTGATAGTAAAAAATCCTTACGTCATTAATATATGTAATTTCAGTTCGACGTCATCAATATGTAGTTGTAAGTTTGCGTGCACAAATCAAATCGCGCGTAAAATGCGTCCGCGCGTCCGTACGAGCTCGCTTGCGCCATTCACTTTCACGTCTCGCGTAGTTCGCTGCCACGCCAGTTGTACGGAAAGTAGGCTGCAAACAATGCATGTACACTAGTTTCTCTCTTGAGAAATAAACTCCATTACTCAGTGACTATATGTGACTGTTATCAACGACGGCCAGCTCATCCTGTTGCAGAAAAATAAGCTCTTAAAAATATTTCACGCGCGTGCTTATTACTTCGTGCGTACAAGTCAATTTATTAAGTATTCTACCATATTTGCTTTACGAGTTTTAACTCAAGTACGTTGATTTTAAAACTGAAATTCTTGTGATTCGTTTTCAATGGACTGATCTAAATGTCACAATGCGAAGTGAAGGATTCTGTTATTTTAACTTACCTCGCTAATATAAGGTTTCTACAGTTTTCGTACGTGCATTGGATGCATACGTGTTTACCTTTTGTTTAACTTTGAGAGATAAGTTAATGTTCCACGGATAGAAACACAAAATGCTTTTAAAACTACGATCACAAAGTGGACCACTATAGTCATAAATACAGATTAAGAATATACTCTGTACAGGCCTTTAAACGATGTTAACATCATTGTAATGTTTTGGTACTAACCTAAATATAGTTAAAATTTGACCTTATAAGCCTATTAGAATCCATCTTTAAATTTGTAAAATAGTGTGATAGAGAATATAAAAATATTACATCCTGTAGTGTTACATTCTCTGTTCTTACATATCTGAGATTGGTCTGCGTAAAATATGTATTGTCATATTTATCAATTGAAGTAAATCTTCCCGATATGATACTACACATTCTTGATGTCAAATTGAGTGGGAAGGAGGTAGAAGTATTTTGTGATTAATTTACTATGTACATAATGCCACAAAACTTCTTTAAATATGAACAATTCATTACAACAAACTCAATTAAGTGAATGGTAGCTGATAAAAAGTTAATTTATTGAAGGTCGTTCAAACTTATACAGACTGTTATTTCTAGCAAATAATAACAGTTACAAAATAATAAAAAAACTGAAATTAAAGGTATTATGTATAACTTTACTAATTTTACTACATAGTATGGGATCAGAATTAAGTGGCAGTGAAACCATTGATGATTCATTACGGTAGTCATTTTTACTGTTACAATTTTTTTAATATAAAATAAACAAAGAATGACTGTATTTATGTAAAAGGACTGTATTTTCCCTTCTAAAAAATGGGCATAAGCATCAAACGGCGATTGCAAAGTCGTGAATAGTGCATAGTGAATGTTCGTTGTTCTACGACGATAGTTCGAGTACAAAATTACGTCGATATTTTCGATAATAATCGATTGAATCGAGCGGCAGTTGGATCAATGTGAACGGTACCTCTAGAAATACTAGCGGGACAACGCAACTGTTTCTAGAAATATAGCGGAATCGCAACTTACAATTGTTGTGTATTGACAGTCCACATAAAGAGTACAGAACAAATCAGAATAAAGTGATGACATTTCATGCAGCAGTATAAATTTAGACTTTCTCAAGCAATTACATAACATGTATTTATCATTCCCACATTAAAAATATGCAAAGAACTTTTTCAACGACATTGTGTGAACACGTTGATGGAAATAATTCAAATTTGATATGAGTACCTAGTTCATTTTTGTTTGTTCCACGTTCAACCTTTGTGGTGAGTAATGTTAATAAATGTTGTTAACAGTTGTGATTATAGTTTAAAAGTCTAATGCGTTTTTTGATGTCAGTATAAGTCCAATTTGTTTTTCGAGCACAAACTGTCAAAACTAAAACAAACTAAATATTTTCTAAACATAGAATGTGTTCGTAGTTACGTTGGTAATTAGGCTGAATTTAGATTTTCTAACTATTCAACATTTTTCCTTATCAAAAATAGTCTTAACTACTTAAAACACTTAAACTTAATACTTAAACACAGCACTTTAAAAATAATATGGTCAAGTAAGTCATAGAATTATATAATTTAGTTTTCGTTACAAGATACCTATATTTTATCACACTATGAATTCTAGTTTGAGTCATCATTCCAAGCTTTAGAAATTAAAATGAAATGTTGTTACTATAATAATAATAAAATCCAAATAATGTACCCGTATATAGTAATTATGAGCATTTATTACAGCAGGAACGTACAATTTTTTGTTTGAGGTTTACGAATGATTGAACACTCAATGGAAATCGATGAGTCGATGATTTCTGTTTTCAAATGTCCCGAAAATGACCGCAATAATCATATCAGTTATATAAATCTTTTCGGCGGCAAATCAACGGCGATAGTTCACTGTGGCCAACAAATCGTGCGTGTTCCAATGGCGATACCATCTATTAATGGAGAAAGAGCGGTTCATGGGTACCTGAGTTCCGGTGTCGGCGACGAACGCCGCCGGTGCGTCGCTCGCCACCAGAATAATTAAATAGTGAGCCACCATTGTAATAATATAGTCAATTAAATAACCAGGAACATTAATAATAATATTTATGATTACGCTGAGTTAAAGAAACGAAGATTTGGCTATTTCGTGCAGAAAAAGACTAATTTCAAGGCATTCACTTACATAAAAATTACACATTAAAAAAATATTTAAAGTACCATGTTTTTATAACGGACTAAAAAGTACCAATTTTTTTTATTTTATTGTTATTCTTCTTGTTTTTTCGTATTTAATGCATTGTCATCCACTTCTGAGCTATTATCTAAATTTCAAGTTACTTTAAAATTAATTACAAAATTCCACCCGAATATACAAGAAAGTGAGTTAATGAAAAAAAACATGGTAAAATAAAAGTGGCTCGCCGCGACTTCGTTCGGGTTGAACGAATAATTATATATATGGGGATATATGTGATATCTATGTCCATTCGAAATAATGTACATTTCAAATGATAAAAGAGTTCTTCAAATAGGTGACGATTCCGGAGATTACCTTTCACAAATTTCACAAAGAATTCACAAAGAGAAACTCACTAATTCCGCACTCTCTCTTTATACTTTATGTATAGATATTTTTTCTTCTGTGTGTTTCACTGAAAATATGTATGTTGAGTAAACGATAGAACATTGAGAATCTTGCCATCAAAATATAAACCAAACAGTCTTGTCTAATTTATTACTTGTGGCTTATTAATCTCTTATATCAATAGTTTATCACCTGTACAAATACAATTATAAAATGTTAATTTATATTTTATTTTAATAAACAATTTATAAATTACGAAACAGAGACGAGTAGAATCCCAGTCATATGATCCCGCTGAAGTTGTAGACAAAATATGGATTTTGATACAGATCCGTGTGGAACTGGATCTCACCCCAAAACGCATAAACATCATCAAATCATGAACAACAAAATGTACTGTCCAAATGTTAGGAAGACGCATTTTATGAAATGTATAATGGCATGACATTACCTGCTATCACTATATACTTATAATTATTGTGTTCTAGTTACCTACGTGATCCTACGATACCTACCTACGAGACCTACGAAACATATGTACCTACGAGATCGTGTCTCTAGGAGACTATCCAATTTTGTGTATATGTAGTAGAACAAAATAAAAAACATTGTTAATTCTATACACCCAAATAAATGAAAGAATATCCTTTGTAATATCTATCAAAATCAGATTTTATACAAATCCTTCTATAACCCTTATTCGACAACGCGACTCCACAATTTACATGGATGATTGATTTAATTAAACTTCTGACTTCAATGCATCAAAGTTGCTAGTTGCTGTTAATTCTTATAACTTCAACGTAAATATTAAGCCTTCATGTGTCATAGATGTTTATAAAAAACTATAACTCATAATAATTATCATCGAAATAGATACACATTAATCTATAATATGATAAATTTATGGTTAAAAAAATAAGCTAAAAACAGTAAGTTTCGCCTTAACAAAATGACAACATTCCAAATCAAATTATTTTTGTTGGCCATTCTTAAACAGAGGATATCAGTAAGACCAACAGTATCCACCTACGCGTTGCTGACTATGAACGAACCGGGAACCAGCTTATAAAAGGCTTTTCGACACTGCAAACTAACCACGTAAAAAGGATTTCCAGGTGGATTTCAGAAAGAGAATATTAACTAATCGGCCAAATAAAACGCTCTACCGCCATTTTATTTTTTAACGTACCTAAATAGCCGACAATCAAGCAGACGAGCTACCTGATGGTAAGAAGTCACCGTCGCCCATGGACATTAGTAATATTAAAGATATCAATGATACGTTGTTGGCCAAGAAATAAGAAAAAAGAAAGAAAAAGCCATGTACATACCAATACTGACTAATAATTAAACTGGCTAGTACAGAGCTAAGAGCATAGCGTCCTCTAACAGGAGGTATTGTCCGTCATAGCCTAGTTGCTCAGCTGAATGTTGATATTCATCAGAGTTGATGATTCACTGGAAAAACTACAAGATAGGTAAAGCTCCTTAACACCGAGTCAAATAGCAGCCACAATCATACTACAACGTTTTATTAAAATAGACGACATATTAAATTCACACCTTCTGGTGGATCTGTTGCGTTGGTCGTGAATGGATACGTGAACAAAAATAAAGTTGTCTTTGATATATCCTTTTTGAAAGATATGTGATAGACACAACGTTTTTCATAAAATATTTGTAATTCATCTTAAATTTAATTTATTATTTTCCTTTACTATAATATTCTCGGATGTACGCAACAGACGAACCTACTTATGCTTGTGTGAAATTAGACAATGCAATACCACTTCATATGTTATCCGTTTATGTTCTGAAGATGGATGAGAATATCGACAATACTCAAGAATGTTAATACATTTGCTGTGACAGTTTAAGGCGTTTTATCATTTGTTTAATTTTTTGAAAAAATAATCTTGTTAGGCATATATGTATTTCAAGGTATTTATATTATTCCAGCAAAAAATATTTATTTTTAAATAATTACGATAACATAATAAATGCAAACAAAACATGTAGAAATCCTTGATCATTAAACAATTCAAATTGTTACTAAGATAGAATAAGTAACAACAGTTTTGCATATTGTAACAGGCTTCCTTCTCGCAATGCATTATAATTATGTCGCATTTAAGTTTGTAAGCATGACTGATGAAGACTGTAGTATGAAACAAACCATTATTTGTTTGATTGTTTCTCGTATAACCTAACAACTTAATTTTAATAAAGGGCAGATTAATGACATGTGGAAATCTCTACCATTCGATTCATGATGATGATAAATATTCCTGCCAGATGATAGCATACTACCAATACCACAATTGATTACGCACACTGAGAATTAATAAATTTAACATTTGTATTTTTCAGGGCATACAAAGAAGTTACATGTTACCAAATCATAGCTATAAGAAGGTGATCCAAAAGTTTAACCGCTGTGTTATTCAAGAAGTCCCTCGTTTTAAGCGCCGAGTTTTACATGGCCTGGTTCTATGTACACAAGACATCAAAAGTCAGTGAAAATTGCTCACATTGAAAAGCTACGGGACCTTTAATAAAAAGCAACATTATTTGAAATTTCTCACGAAAGATTGATGACTTACGCATCAGAGTGTGGGATGGATTGTTGGATTGTTGTAAACACGAGTACTATGGAATGACATAACGGGGCAGTCGACGCTCGAGCGACCACGGCCCGCGACAGGTGTGCGGTATAATGATGGCGGCATATCGTCATCTGTGATATTATTACTACCATAGACTCGAAATGCTCCAGGTACTTATATTTTCAAGTTATTTTGTACGAAGTTAATAATATTTTGGTTTTATTTTTATAAATTTATTCTGTTAATTAATGGCTGTCAAGTTCTAGAGTAGGTACCTAACAAAAGCACAGTAATTCCCTAATAGAATTGTTAATTCATCCGTTATGTGTATTTTATATGTATATCTTAATTATTTATATTCGTTTTTGAGCAGTTATAGCGCAATTAGCCGTAATAATTAGTGGTTGTGCATTAATTTAGGCTACGTAAAATTTAGAAAATGGGTTTAATAAATTCGTATTGCAATGTACATGAAACTGAATTCTGAAATAATATTATCAAGTTGTAACACAGTACACAAAGTAACGATATAAATTCTCAGTAAAACAAAGAATAATGAATATGTCGAAATTTTAAAAGAAAACCTTCTTGATCGGTGGTTGATTACAATTACGCGCTTTGTGGGAATAGATTACTAAAGAACAAAGGAGCCTTGGAGTATTTGTTTAGCGGCAACTCGCTCGGGCGCGACCTCCACAGACGAGTATTTACGCGTAGGTTCTGTGGTTCTGTTATTTAGCAGTGGTAGTTAATGCGACATTCATTACTCTTTTGTTTGTATCACTAAGATGGGAACAAAGTTTGATTTGAATGAGTTGCGTTTTAGGTTTTTAAAAATTATCAACGAAGTGTGTTTTATATTTTATTGGACTTGTTAATAAACCAATATCCAATATGACATGTAATAAAAAATATGAATTGTAAATATATTTTTTCTTAACAAGATATTCATTATAATAATAACAATAATATAGTTCAATATTAGTCACAGACATGAGTTATTTTGTGAAAATAATATTAACGATCAATGAAATGAAAACAATCTTTCGATTTCTTAAACCGTGGGAGTTATTGCTAAACAAATTAGAAATAACTAACTTAGTCAATACGACAACCTCGCATCTGAATAAACCCTTTGCCGTTGCACCGTGAAGAACCGCAAATAAAAGTTTGGGCCTTAATTCACATGTAAGTGCCACGTAAATTTTAAAACAAACGCGCTCTAAGTATAGATAATATTGACTGAATAGTTCATGTTGCAATGGAGTTTAATTTTAAGTAATTAATTTTTCTTAAAAAAAATTAATAATACAGATTTTTTAAATAATAATACTTTTAATAATAACATAAATAATAATGTTTCAAAATTATATTTGAAACAATTAACCTGTTTAATATGAGACAAGGGCGAAGAAAGGTCGGATTAGACTTGAAAAATAGGTTCTTTACTCCCTTCTACCCGACTATAATGAAATTGGCATTGAATAAGTGTTTTAGATTTTATTAATGGAGATGACAAATTGATGTACCATACCGGCAATAGCTATAAGTAAACATGTCAAATATGGACGCATTTTTTATCAATATGTCTACTATTTATTATATATATTCACAAGAAATTCATTATAGATACAGTGCAAGTTCTAGTTGGTATCCCATAATTACTTTGCCTAAAAGAAACAGAAGATGGGCATAGCTGTTTAGCAATTATCAATTGATATTATAAGCTTAAGCTCGTACCTTGTAATTAAACAAGTTTTGTTCATATTTATATAATTTATATAATGGAAATAACATTAAGATCTTACAATAGAAAGCCAATCGATTCTTCATCCCGTATTTTGGTGACATCTACTAGGTAGCTCTATCGAGTTTAGGCTTAATTGACTTCTTATTATATGCACTAGTCATTAAGCTTACGGACTAGGTATCTATGATGTATTCCGAAGGTAGATATGTAAAATTTTGGTTCTCTAAGTTACTTTGATAATTCCTTTTCAATATCTTTCACACATATTGATGAAGGTTTAAAAATTAGTTCTAGATGTGAATTTCTTAGCTTAGCTATAGATTTTAGTACATAATTTGAAGAAATTGTCGACCAGAATCAACTGAGTTTAGTTTATTAGGTTGATGCAGCTCTGAAGTGAAGTACGTAAAATGTTTTTTTTCTATA
>PDGT01000001.1:10208933-10240617 GCA_003671415.1 Megathymus violae
AATAATGGAATTAACTACAATGTTGACATTTACAAAGTTCTCGGATATGTTTAAGCCAATATTAATATAACCAAAATTTCCAAATATACAAGAGCAATAAACAAGCAGACCAAGGTAAACTATCTCATAAACATACATACATGTCTTGGCTTCTACATAGATTCAACGTTTTGCATCATGATTCTCAATTGATTTGTTTCATCTTTTACAAGTCTAATACATTATATGCAGATTTATAATATGTTTAAATAACTTTCGACCCGTCCACGAAGGAATAACAACTTTAAAATTACTCGAAATATATTAGCGTTTTAAAAATACTCTTGATTAGTTTTCTCAACACAATAATTGACTTCTATGCCAATTTAATTATCATTACAATCAGCCCTGCTATTCGAGCATGATTGAAGGACTCATATACAAATAATACTTACAAATACAAAGTTATAAAGTAGGACAAAAACATATTAATTAATGTTCCCAAAACTTACATAGAATATTGTCATTTTAATTACCCAAACATAATAAAATTTTCAATATTATATTTTTCTATGTAGACTCTAACATTATCTAGTCTACATATTTCAATTATTTATTAAACTTCTGACCATTATTTGATTTGTGGCTAGTTGATCCCATCGGGCATAGCCAACACTGTTGTGGGTCTTAATAAGGTGGTAGTTTTTTCCTTAAAGATTTAATGATATGACGGATGCAAGTTTCGTAATAAAAATTGATTAAATTTTAGTACATGGACTTACTAGCAGCAAGATCAAGTTATTAATTGAACGTAATTTAACTCGGGCTCATTCTAACTGGTACTCTTAAAATCAAAGCAAGGGCATAATCGAGCGAAACAATCGATAGTTCAAATAGGAGCTCATTTCAACGGAAAATTTAGTGTTATAGTTCATTAAACTGTAATAGACGAACACATTATTTTTTATTATGTAAGGGGACTTATGTTGCATTTATTGCTAAAACGTATCCTGAGTACCCGTTATATAATAAAATGTATAAATTCCGCGATAGCATTAGTTTAAAATCATATAAAACACATTAATTATTGTTTTCAATAATTAGTAAATTAAAAAAAAAACTAACTAACTATAACTAACTATACAATTTGCTACAAATTTTATTACTGTACATATTAAAAGTAAAGCACAGGAGAAAGATGAATTTCATAGAAAAAAAATCAAATTCAAATTATTTTAGAAAGATGAAACTGAACATTTAGTAACGAACGCATTTAAAGTTTATTATCTATCTACCATTTATTTTACCTCTCTGAAAATTGTATACGCTTCTAGTTTATCAAATTGCGTATTGAAAATTAATTATGACTTCCTTGCGTGAAGGGAAAGGCCTGAGAGTTTTCCATATGTTCTAAAAGGTGTGTGAAGTCTGCCGACTCGCACTTGGCTAGCGTAGCACAGTATGGCTTTTAATGGAAAGGGATCCGAGCCTAGCAGTAGGACAATTATGGGTTTTAATTTTTGCATCTCTATAATATGAAGCCTTGTGACTCACTAGTCACAAAAATAAAATTATTTATTGAAATTATCACGTTTATGATAAATCAATATATATTTATAAAAAGGCCATTTACATGATGTAAAAGTGTAATATATATTTATATAAACATACTACACACATACATACTATAAATTTTATTCAAAGTTAAATATAATTTCCATTTCTAATACATT
Organism: Megathymus violae; assembly: GCA_003671415.1. NCBI lineage: Eukaryota > Metazoa > Arthropoda > Insecta > Lepidoptera > Hesperiidae > Megathymus > Megathymus violae. Next base: position 10,210,646 of record PDGT01000001.1, read on the forward strand.
GGCTAGAGATTGAGTTTATGTAACAGGTGACGTCAAAGTATATGTATTAAAAAACGTAATAATTTAAATGATGCTTGGGGATAACAATTTATAAATTACGATATATAAATGATGAAATTTGTTTGTGACTTACTTTATTTCCTTTTTAAATAATCATTTCATAAAAATGTAAGAAAAAATACATACGAGTACGTACATATATTATCTTATGACGTTAATCAATTAGCTCCGTCGTCCGTTTACCTATTTACTGACAATTTCTAATTCTTATTACCTACTTCTGTTTACATAAAGGCAGTTATGATATAGATATAGGTTGTGGTAGATGAAACTAGAGTATTACTAACGGACACGCAAAATTCTGCTTTTCATCGAATATATGGAACCCTAAAAAACTAAAGGTGACGTGTAAATAAATAGGGAAAGCATGCATACTCGTAATAAAACCGAGGTGTAAATAAATTAAAAAATACCAACTCCGTACAATACCAATACACACATATCAGTTTAAACGTTTAGAAATCAAGAAAAGAGAGGAACGAATATTCCAGATCACACAATCTAAACAGTTCTTTTTGTATTCATTATCAAGTTGCCACGTGAATACATAAGCAACTTATTAAAATTTAACTGGTCTCTAGTACATTAGGTTATGTCACATTCACTATGTATGCACGTGTTTAGTACCTATAAAGAAATCGACTATCTATATAAGGAGATGAAGGAGCCAGTTCAGCTTACATAAGTGTGTCGTGAGCGACATCTAGTGTAACTGACCGTCTTGTTTTGTAATAAAACTATTACGATGGCTTTAATACTTACTCTAGTAACTTTCGATACATGTCACGTAATTATTTATAACTCTGACGCATTAACTACGGAAACGGATAAAGTACAATTGGTCAAATAGGTCAATTTTAAATTACTAACTTTTTATTTATTTATATGTTTTAATTGATTATATGCACATTTTTAATATAAAACTTAAAGTTACTGCTGTAGTTCACCAATAATGAAATAACTGTATCCATATAACTACATCTAGTACGTAGGTAGCTATGTTATAGCCGGAACAAGCCAATTAGAATTAAAATTCTAATAAGAAACTGTTGTTTTACTTGCTATGTTAGTCGTGAACGCGTTTTAAATATGTATGAAGAGAATGGCGCGAGAGTTTAGAAAAAATGTTATTGTATCGCGATCAGATGTGAAAAGAAGAGAATGCAAGCAGTCGGGGGTCGGCCCCGTGTGAAGTTGCGACACGGCTCGGTAAACTAAATGCGAGATGCCAACCTTGAGATCATCGGTGAGTGTAGGAGCGGTGGTGTACGGGGCTCATTCCTCCCGGTGCAAGCGATTCGCCTTCCCTCGCTAGGCGAACAGCCGTTACTCAGCTCCGAGGAATCAGCAACGCACCGTCGGCAGTATTATTTTATAGCGATACACTATTCGGTTGTATGGCTAAAAACACAAACACAACACTTCACCTACACTCCAGGGTTCGGAGTGGATAGTAACGGACACTCGTAGGATGAAATATTAGTAGCGACGCACGACGTACACGCGTGCGACCGATATACTGGTCGAACTGAGACTGTTCATCGCAGCGCAGGCGCAGGCTGTAGCGCGATGCTCGCGCAAACCCCTCCACCGCCCCGCGCCTCCGCTGCCACCATACTCAAGCTTTTGCATGCCTAACCCAGACTCTACACCCGATTATAAAATCGCAAGGGTAATAAACGCCAAGCCAAACCGGTCAGGTTGGTAAACTTCAAAGTCTAAAGAATATGTTACAGTTTTATGTTTAAAATGAAAATACCTTCTAAAGAAATGCGTTATGTCATCATCGAATTGTCCAGAAAAGTTAACGCACTGTATATGTGTGTGTGAACGAATTAATAATACCTCGAGGAAAAAAAATATTAACGAGTATTATTAGTGAAAAGGTTCAGACGCTCACTTAGTTGTTCAATAAACTTTATCACTTTCACCTTTTACATTTTTATACAGGATTACGATAGATGTATAACAGTTTATCTATAACAGGTATATGCGTAAAGGCAATATAAAGGTAATCGAAATACCAGTTAATTCAATAAAAAGCAACGTACACAGCTCCTGTGTATGTATTAGGTAGGGAGGGAGGCAGCCGAACGCAGCTGTTCGGAATTCTACACGGATTCATTGTATTTTTATTACGGCCAATTACAGCTACTTTCAAAAATCTGAGCTTTACATAATTAAGTTTGTATAATATTTTTAATATATATAAACTTTCCAGTTTTGGATTCTAATGTACTATGATCTAACTTGATGGCCATTAAAGATGTTCAATTAACATGAGGCCAATCTCATCGTGCATATTGAAAAGTTTCAAATACACTTATAATTTTTTCAAATTATGCTAAATCGCATATATTTAGTTAGTAATCGCAGCAAATATGCGTTAAAGGAGTAATATAAACTTAGAGCTAAAATTACACTTCACATATTAGGTTTCTCTAAGTTTAAATATAATTGAACTACGCACGTAGACTGAAATGACTTGAACGATGGAATCTATTTAGTATTGTATGTTATTCTATTTATGTTCATAATCCTTCCTTAAAAGTAACATATCACATTTATTTACATGTTTCATTAAAATTGTTGTAAGTAAACAAAAATTAAGAATTTATAATGTATTTCGGCTCAGACTCACTTCGTTCCCTGTGACCCATATTTAAGACATCAACGCGCTCGTAGTCTACGATCGAAGTTAACCTATATTTTTTATCAATTATATCACTTTCCGTTATTATTTTTAGTTACTTACCTACATTAAACGATGTCTGGTAATGTTGTTTATCTACATCTGTTCAAAAGTACGTAAGATTGTAGAAGTCAATATTGATTTCATTTCTTTTTTCAATACTTAAATTCAAGTTTACGTTACGACATTCTGATGATAAAATGAACCCACAAATATTATCTTAATCATACGTCATCGTACCATAAGTTGTAACCACTTCTTATTCCATGAGCGCAGGAAATCAAAGTACGTATTCCGTTTCCCGGTAACACATTATCTATGCGACTGTGTATATGACCGAATATGACCCCATAGCCCAGTTGGTAGTGACCCTGCCTGCCGAGCGAGGGGTCCTGGGTTCGATGGGATGTGACATTATGTGACAGATAAATGTTTGTTCTCGGGTCACGGGTGTTTATAATGTCATATGTGTGTGTATGTCCATGCCACCTGCAATACAAGGAATCCTAGTGCGGGACTGTGTGTGTGTAAACGTTAAAAAAATACTACATTATATATTTAAATTTTACCGAAACAAGTAAACTTTAGTATGGAGATTTAATTATGTATGGATATATTCTCTTACATACAAGGTTACAAAGGTTATGTCGCAACTAATTACAATCTGTCTCATAATTATACGGATCCAGTTTTCAAATTACAATTTAAGTTATAATATTAATATGAAATAAATGTTTAAACAACTTAATTATTTCATAGAAGGTAGTAATGCTCGTGTCGAAGTTAATTTGTATTCAATATCATCATTTCACCCCATAATTATCCCATTGCTGGACTCTGGTCTCCTTACACAGGCCATTCAAGAACATTATGAAGAACTCTCTGGTGTACAGGTTTCTTAATGATGTTTTCCTTCATCGTAGCGAGTGATAAATAATTTGTAATACACGCATAGTTTGCAACATTAGAGGTGCATGCAGAATTTGAACTTGAACTTCCCGTATGAGAGAACGACCTTCAAACCACTAGGCTACCATTATTTACTTTATCTGTAGGTATGCTTAATTTGTATTATTTGTAGCCATTTTCAACGTGTTACGTAGATTTCTTACAAAACAAAATAAATAACAATAAGATGGTTTTTCAAATATCATATATAAGTAGTGAAGTAATCACCTCACACGTTACCTGTTAAATCAGATTTTTATGACACACTAATTCAATTTGCGTTTCTTTGTGCACTGTGCGAATTTGTTTGAAAATTTAGTTATTAGTAATTTCATAACTTCTTATCAGAATTTGTAATCAATGGTTGACAGATACGTTAAGGATCTACACATTTATCTACTTATCTAACTACTTATCTGCAAAATAAACAGTTTCACAATATTTTATAATACTGAGGATGTGACAAATTGTATAGATAACTTTAAAATATTTTACATTTAATCATTTAGATACTTATTGCAAAAGCAGGTTCAGATTAACCGAATAGCAGTATTTGAACCAGTTTAACGGGGAATAAGCACTTAGTTATAATTTACTGCAGTATATAATTCATTGGAGTCTAACGAAACCTTGATGTGAGTCGCGTCGGAATGAACAAGGAGGATGCTCACATATGCCGCCACTTACACGTCGTTTCCTGAACTTAGCAATTAAATCAATGGTTTAAGTTTTCTTTAAAAATTCCAGTTCTTTTATATGTCAAATATCAAATATCAATGTCAAAAATACAATTTGCAATCACCCTATCTACCGAATAAAGGAATAGGTTTCGATCTAAGTATGTTTTTCGAGTATTAGGTATTTGTTATGTCTCTATGTTATGTCGTCATACCACCAAGTAACACTAAATAACGTGAGGTATAAATGTATAAGCAAAGCGAATGCAAATATTACACATTTAAAAGCTCAATAAATTAAAAGAGAATTGTGGCGCCATCTGGGGTTAGTAACATTTGTCATACTGAACGTTTAGCACCGAGTAGATTATATGGTCCGTTGCTATTTGATAATAACAATTCGAAACACCCATGCCCTCACACCCTTCACTAGAATCCCCTGTGTTATTATTATTATGTGGTCTGGTGCCATGGATATACTACTTTACTATGAACTTTATCTGTCATATGAAAATCAGTCTTTGCCTAGAATGAAAGTCGAGATGAATTTCTTAGCTCGAGGGTCACTACTTACTAAGATGCAGAGTCGTCAAACTTCAATATAAAAAAAAGCATTAACAATAAATCCGCTAATCAAAATACATATTACTTACCGTTAGAATTACGACCACCGTTAGGCCTGTTTCTTTAAGCAGCTCGTATATAGAATATAATTTACGAAGTGTATTATTTTCCTTAACTCTTAAACTCGTCCAACCGAAACTTTTAGTTCTGTGCTACATTTGTTAACTACACAGATTTAACACTCGTTGACCCTTATGTATTTAATTTAGCATTCGGTATGGCTAAAAAGTATTTTCGCTCCGTATGTATTTTAACAAACCTACCGGCTTATTTTTATACAACTCTACCATTGTATAAAACAGTACTATTATTAGTACTAGAGTGTGACTCTTTATCTTTCAAAGTAAATTCACCAATTATTAGTATTGATTTAACTAAAGATGACTCAATACAACCTCAAGTATTGTTTAATAGTCATAATAAATTAAAGAAATATATAAAAATTAAAAGGTTTATCAGTAAAACTAAAAAGTTAATTAAACAAAAGAGCTTAATTCACAACTAGGTAGATCTAAAAAAGGATATCTGTCTTTAGTCAATAATTAAAAATCATTGAAACATAAACTGGATCACAAAAATATGCAGTAGGACACAGAAGTCCTGCACTTGCAAATATAAATTGAGGGATTAGAAAAGTCACTGCAAAATGTCTTAACATCGATGCTCAAAAATAAATTGTAGGACATATATCATCTTTTGATATCATCATGTTAGAGATTTTTAATGGCAATCTTACCCAGGACCAAACTAGTTTGTGCCCTTCAACAGTGCAGGATGACAGGGTCTTACAACATGCAACTCAAATTCATTCTCCATTAGATGACTCCAAAAAGAAAACGATCATTATTTCAGAAAAATTGGGGAGAGATTTTGGAACACTCACGAGATTACATCTTAATAATTCAGTTATCAACAGGTGCTCACCAGAAGCTACTTTCAACTATTTAACCGTCCAAATAAATCCCAAAGAATTAAATGTGAATACTACAGTAATCTTAATTATTGGTGACAGTTTGGACATTAAGAGGTACCAAATTATAAAATGTATTGAAAAATTACAAGATTTACACAGTAATAGTAAATGCAAATCTGTTATATGTGCTTTTCCATACTGTAATAATCTAAATAACAAAAAAATGAACAAATGTCGGTGTTCCCGGTTACATACGACTTGAGAGTATTCAAGAGGAGAGTGAATAGGCTATTATAAGTTAGTGCGTTCACCATCTTAGACTTCATCACCACTTACCATCAGGTGGGATTGTTATCAAGCATTAACTTATTTTATGTAAACATATTATTATATAATTTGACAAACCATCATAGTGATGCAGTTTTTTATTTTGACCTCAGTACATTTATATCATCTTTTAAATTGACTAAGGATATTATGTATCTGCCATTGAAATATAAGCGACAGTAAGCTACAACGTTAGATTATAATTTAAATGATATAGTGACATGTAGTACAACTAAGTCTATTGACACATTTATACACTGTGGTAGCCAATGATACCACTGATTGTTCTTTGGACATATGTACTGTTACAAATACAAATAATATTTTAAACTAGATATTAAGACAAAGGAAAAGCTCTTCAATATGAATATTGTACATCAAAATATATAGGACTTATCCGGCATAGAATTGGATATAATTATTTATTAGACATTTTAATATTCATATATTATGTGTAACTGAGCATTGGTTATTAAATGCTCAGGGTAACTTAAAATTCGATAACTGCACATTGTCAAGTACATTCTTTAGAGCCACTGCGATTCATGGTGGGTCACTAATCTTAGTGCACAATCTTATATCTTCTAAGAACAAGAAGGACATTGTCAGTCTTTCTATTGAGCGCACTATTGAGTTAGCCTGTGTGGAATTGGAGCGGTTTATTATTGTGTGTATATGTCGGCCCCCTTCTGGTGACTTCAGCCTTTTTGAGGATACGTTAGAAGAAATAGTTAGTCAAATATAGGCCTCTAACTAAAGAAAAGATACTGCGCTTTAAAGCTGCAGTTTGTGCCAGAATCCACTGAACCCTACCCTTGGAACATAGTGATCCCGATGGTCTATATACAGCAGTTTTTAATACCATAGATTCAGATTATAATATTTAAATTTAAATATATAGATGTGAGTAAAAAATATAAATTCAGTGATTGGGCCACAACAGGTATTTTCAAAAGCAGAAGTAAGTTGTATGAATTGTATGGTGAACAACAATTCAATACATATTCTAAAATTTTTAAACCATTTTGCATTCAGGCAAAATCAATATATATATTAGGGAAAAAATTCAAAATTCTAATAATAAAATTTAAACTATGCGGAATGTTATTATGAGACCAGTATGAATAAATTATGCGACCAGAATTGGTGATAAATAACAATAAAATCACATCTGATAATGAGATAGCAACTGTTTTTGAAAATTACTTTCAAAATATACCTGTTACGTTGACTAACTCATTTACTTCGTCGCCGGTAGAAGCTTTTAATCTATTAAGAAAATATGTTACTAAATGTAGTATTTTATTTGAATTTAAACATAGTAAAGCATTAGAAATAGTTAAAAGTTTTCGGTCACTAAATGTTAAAAATACTCGTGACCTGTGGGGAATGTCTGTTAAAATAATGTAATAAATGTCATAGCCCCACACTTAACTCTAATCTTAAATAAGTGTATCGATTTAGGTACTTTTTCGGGTCTAATGAAACATAGCAAAGTCATGCCGCTCTTTAAATCCGGTGATAAATCAGATTGTAATAATTATACACCAATTTCTACTTTATCAACAATGCTTGAACATTTCAACACAAATCACTTACTTCACCATGATCAATACGGCTTCACTGAAGGTCATAATACAACTGATGCAGGTGCTAGGTCACACATTTTCGGGGTTGCGGGCGGCTAGAGTGGGAGCTCGAACCGTCCATCGGCAGCCGCGGGAAGGCGACGCTATGTGTGGCCGCATACCGTTGTAAGGTGATGGTGAGCGATGTGGCCTGTGGTCCTTCGTGGGCGGAGCCCGAGCATAAGGGCGCCGCGCTTGGAGGACTCCGGTTATGTTCCTTTTGGAGATCCCGGAGTTCTCCACAAGTGCTGAGGAAGGCCATCGGGGGGGTTTTAGTGGGTAAAAATCCCGCATAACCCTGTGTCGCTCCCACGGCACCGGGTACCTTTTGAAGGTTTCCCCCTCGTCAAAAAAAAAGGTCTTAAACACATATTTGAGGCCTGGGAGGCATCACAGAATACTGCAGGTGATTTTTGCGATCTGTCTATAGCATTTGACGAGCACGAATCATTACTTCTTAACCTTAGTTACTACGGCGTCAAATACAATGCTCTCATTTTGATTGCGTCCTATTTGAAGGGTAGGGTTCAATGTGTTAGTGTAAATGGTACCAAATCATCGGGATCCATCAATTGCAATGGGTGTTCCACAGGGCTCTATTCTAGATCCGTTCCTTTTTCTGGTTTATATTAACGATTTGCCGTATTTTATTAGCAAACATGCGGACTTTGTACTCTTTGCTTTGACACGTCTCTAATATTTAAGACTGAAAGAAATTAATGAAATTTTGACGATGTAAACAGTGCTTTGTCCCGTGTATCGCATTGGTTTACCATCAACAATTTAGTTTTAAATGCCAAAAAACGAAGTGTATAGAGTTTGCACTACCAAATGTGCAGAAAGTAGGCAAAATCCTTAAATTAAATAATGAAACATTGACTATGGAACAATCCAAAGTTTTTTTCGGTGTCACCTTAGATAGTAAGCTTCAGTGGGGCGCCCCTATATCGCTTCTCGCAGGTAAACTTAGTAGGTCTGTTTACGCTATTAGGAAGATAAGAATGATTACTGACGTAGAGACAGTTAGACTTGTTTATTTTGCGTATTTTCATAGTCTTATGTCTTACGGTATCCTAATGTGGGTTAAATCAGCGGACATTGATTCAATATTTATATCACAGAAAAGAGCAACCAGAGCTATATACAGATTAAAGTCACGTGAGTTATTAAGCGAAAAGTTTAAAAAAAAATAGGTGTACTCATCGTAGCCTTTAAGTATATTAATAGCAATTTAGTATTTATTTAAAAAAAAACGTATAAGCAGAAAAGTGATACACACAATCACGAAACAAGAAATAGGCATAATTTGGTTACATCTTGATATCGTCTTTAAAAGGTTCCGCGTTCCTTTATGGGGCTTGGAGTTCGTTTTTTCAATAAGATTCCTAAGTTGATACGCGAGTTGCCCATTGGAACTTTTCAGCGACGCAATAAAATACAACTTATAGGCAAAGGATATTATAGTATAGATCAGAGGTTCCCAAACTTATTTTTCTCATAGACCACTTTCAAAATGTTGCTGGTTACGGTGGACCCCCTGCAGCTACATTTCTACTACATTCCCAAAACTTGACAAAAAATGTAAAGATTAGATCTAACTATGGAAATTTGCGTTGCGGCTGCGTTCCATCCACGAATTAACAGTTTTCTAAAAAAAGTGAGAATTGATTAGTTAATTAATAGATTCTGCTGTGACTGGATGTCAAAAAAGTAAAGTTAGTCAATCAAAAAAGTGATTCCATTCAACTTCACTTTTTTGACATCTACTCACAGTACAAGGAACCAATCAATTCTCACTTATTTTATTTAGAAAACTCCTCATTCAGTGTGGTAAAAACAACAAGAAAAATAATATATTTGCTTGTCTTATTTATTAAAATATATATTGTTAGCAGCAAAGTGACGTCACATCCGTTAAGAGGAGGGGATGGCGGAGAGTCACCGCCAAGCACATATATAAGACGATGAGCGCTCGTCTGGAGACACTTATATTTGTGGTGAACGTTTTAAGGGGAAACTCTGCCCGTTTGAATAGTCAATTCTGTTTCGTCTTATATTTGTGTAGAATTTATTTACAACAGTCTGCTTGATTTTCTATTTCGTGATTTATAAATTTCACCATTTAAAATACTCGTGATCTTAATGAATTTCTTATTTTTATTTATTTAGTATCGTTCTTGCTAAGATCAGAACTGGGACAGTTCTCACGTCCCCTGACCCGTTCCAAAGTAGATTAGCCATTCAATTTTAAAAATCTTTTTTTTATCTTTTTTGAAAGTGTGCAAGTGGTAATTTTATGTGGTAAGGTGATAAAATCTGGTGAGTACGTTCCAGTTTGATTACTGTAGGAGACGATAGCGTATTTTCAAATACATTGTTTGTGTAGCTTTGTCGTTACTCGATATTTTTGCCTACCCTCAAGTAATTGGCAACTTTTGTCTTCAAACTTTTGTCGTGAAAACGAAATTAGTCATAATGGTGATGTAGTCGTGTAGATTTCTACATATTTATTAAAATATTTTGGATGTGCTCACAAACCTACTCTTAGAGTTTAGAAAGGCATTGGTGGTCGGGAAGTCGAATCCACTTCTTAATTGTGATGAGGTGAGCATTTGTCTTGGAGTGCATCGGACGCGCTACTTTAGGAGCCGAGTCCCTGAGCCGGGGATAACTATATGTCTTGGAGTGCATCGGACAGTAATTATCCTGGGGGGGACTCTGGGTCCGGGATATCCAATTGTCTTGGAGTGCATCGGACAATGGTTATCCTGTACAGAATTTGGGTTTGGGTTAACTGTGTCTTGGAGCGCATCGGACAAGTTTTCCCAGGAAGGACTCTGAGTCTTGGATAATTGTTTATCTTGGAGTGCATCAGATACGTTATCCTAGATGGTCGAGTCCCTTGCTTTGAGACAAGTGATTGACTTACCTTAGAGAATGTCGGACACCTTACTTTAGGAGCCGAGTCCCTGAGCCGGGGATAACTATATGTCTTGGAGTGCATCGAAGAGTAGTTCTCTTAGGGAGGACTCTGGGTCGAGGACATCCAGTTGTCTTGGAGTGCATCGGACAGTGGATGTCCTGCAGAGAATTTTGGGCTTGGTTTAACCATGTCTTGGAGTGCATCGGACAGGTTTTCCCAGGGGGACTTTAAGTCTGGGATAATTGTTTATCTTGGAGTGCATCAGATACGTTATCCTAGATGGTCGAGTCCCTTGCTTTGAGACAAGTGATTGACTTACCTTAGAGAATGTTGGACACCTTACTTTAGGAGCCGAGTCCCTGGGCCGGGGATAACTATATGTCTTGGAGTGCATCGGACAGTAGTTATCTTAGGGGGGACTCTGGGTCGAGGACATCCAGTTGTCTTGGGGTGCATCGGACAGTGGATGTCCTGTAGAAAATTTTGGGCTTGGGTTAACCATGTCTTGGAGTGCATCGGACAGGTTTCCCCAGGGGGACTCTAAGTCTGGGATAATTGTTTATCTTGGAGTGCATCAGATACGTTATCCTAGATGGTGGAGTCCCTTGGTTTGAGACAGGTGATTGATTTAGCTTAGAGAATGTCGGACATTTTATCCCAATGTGCTCGGAAACTTTACTTTGATGGTTAGTCGTCCTGAAGTGATCATCAATCACGATTAATACAATTTTGTGGGTGCTAGAGTCTGGTGAAATTCTGGTGTATATCGACAATGTTCTAAATTTCCGTTTTTGTGCACGGAAATTGAGTATCTCTGTTGACGTATAAGTCAAGGTCAGGTTAGGCCGAGTCAAGATAAAATTAAAACACTAATTGAATCCGCAGCAGCCAAAAACATGAAACAGCTCCAACAGTTCATGGTGCTCTGGAAGGGTGAATGGACTCCAGAAGAATGCGCTGCTTTCTTCGATTGTGCAGACCAATCAAACGGTATGTCCATAACAGAAGTTGACGTTGAGAATGCACCGAATGTGCAGAGCCGCCAAAACTGTGGTGATAAGGGAGGATCATCTGCTCCTGACGGGGACGTCAGGGTGTCAGGAGAGGCCGTGTTAGCAGCAAAGTGACGTCACATCCGTTAAAAGCAGGGGATGGCGGAGAGTCACCGCCAAGCACATATATAAGACGATGAGCGCTCGTCTGGGGACACTTATATTTGCGGTGAACGTTTTAAGGGGCAACTCTGCCCGTTTGAATAGTCAATTCTGTTTCGTCCTATATTTGTTTAGAATTTATTTACAACAGTCTGCTTGATTTTCTATTTCGTGATTTATAAATTTCACCATTTAAAATACTCGTGATCTTAATGAATTTCTTATTTTTATTTATTTAGTCTCGTTTTTGCTAAGAATATTATTATTACACAATTACTCGGTAGAAAATTAAACATTAATAATTTCTACAATGACAATCACAAAATAGTCATAATTTTAATGGGATGGATGTATTTGATGGATTGACAGCAAATTATCAATATTTGGCTTCAGTTTTGTTAGGAATAACCGCAAATCTCCCCGTTCTGTGATATTCAATTTGCTCCTTTTTTTGTTAAATGGTTTGTAACGACCCTAAAACTTTTTTCGACAAGATATGACGACGGAAACGTTATCAAAAGCTTTCTCGCAATTCTCCACAGTCCAGGATATTTTTCGGGTATTTCTTCCTGCAACTAAAATGTTTGATATCCTCTTTTAAATTTCACCTTCAGCTCCTCATTAGTGCTAAGTTCGAGTAGCTCCTCCTGTAACATCATATTCTCCACTTCCGTTTCATCAAATGGATTTATAACCCATGGTGGTATTTCCATCGTCAGAATATCTTCAAATCTGAATTCGAAGTCATCATGCAGGGCAACTAAATGTTGAACGTATGTGTGAATATCCTCATCAAGGCATTCTACCTGTGACAAGTTTGAAAACTGGGAAAATTCGCGCCGACTAATATTTTGCTTCATAAAATTTCAATTTTCCAAGAAAAGCTGAAATTACCCCCTTTGCTTTTATTAAATTGAGGCTGTTCCCTTGTAATTGTAAGTTAATGTAATGACATTTTTTTAACAAATGTGTCAAATACGCGATGTCTGCTTTCGAATTGATCAGGTTTTCTTTTAAATCTGGTTCTTTACTTTCCAGAAATTTAACACTGATTCAAAAAGTGAGTAAAATCTTGTGAAACATGCACCTTTCGACAACCAGCGTACTTCAATATGTAAGAGCAATCGTTGGAAGTCTTCATCGTTTTCATCGCACATAAACGCGTATTCAATGCATTACTGCTTATTTTGTTAACTGCATTAATCACAAATTGAAGCGATTGGTGCAATCTATCACTTAAATTTTTCGTTACTAGGTGTTGTGTGCGTGTTGTTGGATGACACAGTGAATTGCAGTTACCTCTGGTATAATTCTGTTAAGATGGCTTATAAACCCACGATATCGCCCGACCATGGCAGGAGCTCCATCTGTTGCCGCCGAAATAACGTTTGTAAATGGAATCGATTTATCCCTAAAAAAATCACTCAAGACATTAAATATTGATTCACCTTTAGTGTCTGTCTCCAAAGTTTTCGCGAATAGTAGCTCTTCATGAATTTCTTCGTTCATAACAAATCGAACATATGCCAACAATAATGCTTCATTACCAGGTAAAGTTGACTCGTCCAGTTGAATAGAAAAATGAGTTGTTTGTAGATAATTACACAAGAAACTTTCAATATTAGAGCTCATTTCATCAATTCGTCTTTGTACAGTGTTGTTATTCAAAGGAATTCTTTTGAGTATGTCAAATGAAGATTTGTGCAGAACAGTTTTTAAAACCTCTTCAATAGCGGGTAAAATTAACTGTTCTCCAATGGTGTGCGGTTTTCCAAATTTCGCTATAAGTAATGAGATATTGTAAGATGCCTTCAAGCCATCATCGTTACTTTTAGACGTTGAAGCGAACATGCCGTGCACATATTTTCATATTCATCACACTCTTTTCATATTTTTCTTTCAATGTTTGAAAATATTTCAAATCTTTACCTATTTTATCAGGATGACACCTTCTTAGATGATCTTCGAGCTTCGATGGTTTCATAGAGTCATTGCTCAAAACTTTGTTGCATAAAAGGCATATCGGCAATCGCTTGTCTGCCTTTGATGGAACGAAACCAAATTTTAAATAATCAACACTGTACTGTCGACATTTCTTCTTAGACTCGGCCATGTTTCATATCAGTTACCTACCTGTAAATAAAAAAACTTCGTTTTATTAATCTTAAGGCGGTCTTACTTAACAGGATATGGCATGGCATATTTTAACTGAGTAGGATTAATTAATTATAGCAATGAATTCGACAAAGTACCGGTGACTTTGATATATTTCTGTAAATGCGATGTAAAATACTTTTAAATAATACTTTCATATCAAAACTCCGCGATTTTAATTATTTATTTATTACCTTGATGCACGTTACGACGAGTATGTAAAGACACGAAGAATTTATGAAAATATATTTAATGATTGAGTGAACCATCACATAGTCGGGAAATAAAAAAAATTACTAATAAAGTAGGAACAAAATGTTCAATATTTTTCGGCTTACTGTTCTTTTACGGAAGTATCTAATTATGGCTCTGTTCAGTATTTAATTTAGAATACGTACCTACTGCACGCAAACATTACAAATATGTTACAACAAAAATATATCTCGTATCGCAGCTGGGTTGGAAGAGATTTCTTTCAGGAATAAGCCTCACTTTTTGTACCTACGTATTTTTTTGTAATTTTTGGTTTACTTACGTGTACAATAAATTGTAAAATAACTAATAAATAAAATAAAAGTATGTATAACAAATTAATTGGCAGATAAGTAATTACTTTTTACGACACTAGCAAACACTAACACCGATTCACTCTACTTTTCGAAATTCCGGAAACAAATAAGTAACGTTTATCCTTCGCATTCGTATTTATATTGGTGAAGAATCAAACAAGTTCATGCAAGATTCCAAGCACAAACACAAGTTGTATTTCGTTTCCTTTGCAAGTCTGAATAAGCGTTGCAGACACGTTGTACTGAATTTAGAATATGCAAGTTTTTACATGTAAAAGTCGCTGAGTTTCTTAAATAAATATTATCTGCCTACATTGATAAGTGAAGTCAAGCCAACATTTTAGTTCTTCACTACCCTAGATAGAAAAAGGTATTTATAATGATTAAAAATATTTGAAACGATTAAAGAAGATTTGAATTTGATTACAAGATAGACAAATAATATATACTTTGCAATGAAGTAATCTTTTTAAATGCCTTTTTCTAATCAGGGTATCGAAACCAGATAAATTTTCGTGGACTCCCGCCTACGAATTGTGCACCCCTAATTTTTGGCCACGGCAACGTAGACCCCCGTCGAGTCTCCCGTGGACCCCTGGGGGTCCACCTGGACCACTTTGGGAATCAATGGTATAGATGAATACATTAATGACAAGCGTGCCTGGAAATAATAGTGTCGAAACCAGATCCGCACAGATTTAAACTTTTATAATTACAATGTTTGTTTCAAAGATGTGCTGAGGAGTTTCTTTCGCCATTTCTTCTCGTCATTATTAAATCGCCTTTTAGAAACGGTGGTAGAAGCGAAAAACGACGTTCATAAATGTATTTACAGAATACCCATATGATTAAATGATTTTTAATTTGAATTTGAATTTACTATGATAAATTAAATTATTTAGAAATTATTTAACTTTTAATAGCCATCTACCGGAAACATGTCTTACTACCACTACGAAATATTCCGTATTCAGAGTGATAATATTTTCATTTTTTTTTTTGTATACTTTATACTATATACACCATTTGCCACGTACTGTAGACATGAACTGTAATATTCACAACATTAACGTTGTTAACATAATAAAAAAGTTCAAGTAAACTAATACATATAGATAGAAATAACTAATTAAAATAAATGTGTATAACAAGGCCCCTGCGGTGCAATATCCAAGATGCTGGCAGTACTTCATTTAACTTATTCTTATTTCCTAATGTAATAAGGTCGCAGTCTTTCGTCTATGTTAATATGTTTTTGAATATAGAACGGTTGTTGGTCAAGTAAAGCCAAGTGTTTATACATCGCGGTCGTGTTCCGCGAGGTAGCTGACGGCAGGAGAACACCGTGTTCGTAGCGGTGTTCGGCTAACGGTCACGGTACTAAAGTTCTGAGGGCAACTTTACTCCTAAGTACAGCGAACCTACTCGCACAATAAAACTGTGCATTATGTATACTTACTACTTTGGTAATGTGATAAAATTACATTTACTGAGCGTTACGTAGACATACTAAATATACCTTTATATAAAAATCAACAAAATATATTTACCTGTTTTTTTTTTGTATAATTTAATTTTTTTTTTTTGTAATCCACACCTAATTACACTAAAAAACTAACTAAAAACTATTTTCTTTTAAGTTACAAGCTTTCATTGTTAAATTAATGTTAGTAATATTGAAATTAAAATAATTTTGTATATTTTTCATCTATCTATTACTGAACAGAATTCGGGAAATCCTTCAAATGAAGAAGACATCATTATCATGACCTGCGCCAGTGTCACGGTCGGCTTGCTATTATAATCACGGGCGGTCATCGCACAAGGTTGTAGTCACATATAAGTTTACACGTAACACCAAGCATAAAACCGTAGTGTGCTGCAAGTCATAATCACGTTTCTGAGACGGAACTCCGGGTGAATGTATCGTGCAGATACCCGAGATACGGATTCGCTCGCATCGCAAAATAATTTCCTAATGTTTATTTAATGCGACAATAGTTTAAGTATTACATAGAAGTTCTGAAAGAAATAGAAATTCGGAAGAGTTTGATCTATAAAGTTAAGATTTAAATAAAATTATGCTGACACGATTTAGCACTGTGATTTACACATTCTTATCAGAGACGATTATTATCTTGTTTGCTTTATAGATTAGAAATCATTATACAATTTTTATGTTAATGTAATCATTAAAATGATAGTTACTAAACCTCGCTTTGATTCGGAAAACTGTATATGTGCAGCATTAGCATTTTGCAGTTAGATCATTCTGCAGTTCATTTATCTCAATAGGCGATAAACGAGAGTTGATAAGTGGTCACCGATGCCAATGTACGTTTCTAATACCTAAGACATAACTAACACTTTACCGACCAACATAGAAACGCAGGCTCCACTTATTACTGTCTTAGAACACTACAACCGAAACATGTAACACTATTTCACTATTGATTATAGAAGGAGGGTAACAACTAACCGGACTGGTAAAAACCCGGATCAATATGCACGAGTACATTTACGATTAAAGTGATCGGTACAGAACCTCTAACAGGTTGCATCGTTTTTCATAACCTCGTCGGTTGTTCAACAGGGTGCACATAGCAGATAATAGTAATTCAAAGACATCAATTCCTCAGGCTATGTGGTAAAAGCACGTAGAAGTAAGAAATTACGGGACACGAAGTTAGTGGGTTATTGAAACTAATTTTATTTAACATAATGTGTACAATATTTATTCCAAATCTAGGTACCCATAACTATCGTAGGTTAGGTTCAGGAGTAATTTTAATCGATGCCCAGTTAAACATCGATAACTCGTGAATCATTTTATACATTGTGGTAAAAGTAATGTATAGCATTAGGTAGAATACCGGTAGACAAATTTAGAAAATTTCATCGAGGCGTGATGGAGATTTATGATTGATCAAATTACCATTTGATCATTATAGTGATGTGTAACATAGTACCGGTTTCGGTTCACTTAATAATACGAAACATAAAAAAACTCATCAGCGGGCCAACGTTAATGTGAGATAATACTCTTGGAGTAATCTGTTAAAGCTGTTAGAGGATACCTCGTTTATATATACAGGCAGCAATGTCCAACGGAAAATTTTATTAATTCCAACATAATTATAACACAAAATAAACGGTTTATAGCAGTACAAGATAAAAAATAACAGTAAACAATGTATTTAATGTCCTTGCATACAGCACGAAAACAAGTAATTTAAAGAAACAACTTTTACAGATCTCTTCGACAAAGCTACCATATATATGTATAGAATAATTTTGGATGATTTGGCACAGCACTTGTGGGTGTGATTTCGCCAGAGAAGTACGACTTTCTCCGTACATTGCAACATCGAGAACGTCACTGGCTCACGGCGAAGGTATCACGCCGTAATCAGTGACATTTAAAATATTAAACAACATCAAAATATCAAGGTAATCGACTCATTCGAATCTGTAAAAATATTAACTAGAATCTGTTATTGACACAACGGCCAATTTCTATGAATCACGTTTACGTGTGGGGGTGTGATTTGAAAATGGAAACTTGTATAAAGAGTTTGACCGTTTAGCAAATTCAAATGAGGTAAAAATGTTTGCAAATCAAGCTGTAAAATATGGTATTGCCTAACCTTAATTTTAATAATGTTTTTTCCCTCATAAATTACTTTTAGCAGTATATTCTTTCAGTTTTTACTTCATTTAGGAATGATAGATGTTAGTCTAATTTGCATTTGAGCACTATTAGTTAACCAACGTGTTAAAAGAGAAATGAAATGCGATAATCGCTAATAAAATTTACATTGGAACGCTATTCTCTTTAACTAAAAAAAATAATAATTAAACAGTCGAATAAAGAATTTTCCCTGACATCTATAAATGATAGTAAAGTGCGCCTTGAAATAAAGATTGCAATATTGGAAAATACAAGTTTCTCTTACTTTTCTAGTGTGATAGTCTATAATGTTATAAAGATCTCTAAACCTTCAGTATTAAATGTTATAATATTAATTATTGCACAAATAATATTCAAGTTGCGTAACATCGGCTGTGGGTAAAGTCCTCGACGAAGAGAGCGCGGCGCGGTGGTGCGTAGGATGAACTAGGGTACCAACTGTCAATATCGTCAGCTGACATAAAAATACCTCGTCCGCGTAGGAGTAAGATACTTATGATCAATACGTTCCTTGAAACAATTGAAAGTTAGGCAGCCTATATATACTCGTACTACATATTTACTGTTATTGCCAATATGTGACGAATCTAGCAAATTAAAATTATTAACAAGGAATGTTGTACCTAAAAATATTGTATTCAAACTGTCTATACACTACTTTTTATTGTACAATAAAGGGGATTTTGTTTTTTTTTGTTGTTGATATGTTGTCGGTGAAGACTTGTTCTTTTTGGTTGCAGTCATTAACTGCGTAACTTAATTAATTAAGCAATCTTAAACAAAAAAAAATACTCAAAAATACTTGCTGGTACATGCTACAATATATGGTACACGTGCCTATATGATAAAGTATGCGTAAGTATATTTTATCTGTGAAGGGGGAGGAGTTTTTAAACATCGTCACAACCTATAACTGTTCCATTACAGGGCTAGAGTGTCGTCTCACAATATGAAAGGTACAGGCCATAGTCCACAACGCTGTTCAATTGCGGATGAGCAGACTTTACACAGCTCTGACAATATTATGAATAACCCTTAGGTATGCAGGAATCCTATCGTATAGCATTATTATATTATAATATTATGTCACTATCGTATTTAATTTCTATTACACATACGAAGATAACTTTGAAAAAATAGAGGTGCGCGCAGAACTCGAGCCATGGCCCTTCATGCAGGAAAATGACCTATAGAAATACATACGATCACTGATTATCATCCTACGTAACAGCTAAAAATTAAAAGTAACAAAAACTCTAATTTGTATCTACAACAACAACAGACAACAAAATCCTCGTTATTGAATACCAAAAATAGCATATAGCAAAATTGAGATACAATATTTTAAGTACAACAGGTGGCCTTTAAGTAATTAGCGAGTTAATTTTAGTTAATTAGCGAGCTCTTCCCGACAACCTATTGAGCTAATATAGTAGATGGAGTAATTAAACAGGGTAGCGGTCCACAATAATGAAATATATTTATATTTGTTTACTTTGTCGGCAGATAGCGTAAACAATTTTCCACACGACCTCGTTAATTTGAGGAGCCCATGTTAGATAACTATCCATAAGTACCCCAAAAGTTTTTGACCCTCTAAGCAAAGGGCACATGAATACCATCAAACATTATTTGTTTTAGATTACGGTAACTAATCTTACACAATAACCTCGAGCTTCCTATAGCAACTGAATGGCTTTTTTAGGGATTTACCTATAAATCATGTACTGTAAATACTGTGTACTGTAAATAAAAACCAGATTATTATTCAATGTATTTATAATTTTAGATAAATCATCAACGGGGCCCAGACAATAAATTCTAAGATCATCTGCATAATGGTAATAGACAAAAAATTATTGAGATCTATCGAATTGATATAGAGGGAAAACAGAAGAGAGGATAACACGTCACCTTGTGTTACGCCAGTAACAGCTCATGACCAGGATGCGTAACCTTTATGGATCTGAATCCGTCGTCGGCGCCCATACAAGTAACTATGAAACCAGTCACTGACCCTCGGAGCTATGATCAGAGAGCGTATTGTAGCAAGCGTATTGTACATACGGTTATCTTTAAATGTACTCCTATTATCAACATTTTGTATGTCAATGTCACTTGATGGTAAGTGATCATAGCTGTCCATGCACTTTTGTAATATCAACAGATACTGGCTCTATGAAATGTGAACAAGTACAACGGGTACAAAACGGGCGATAACTAGACAAGAAGCTTAAATAATTCTACCACAACATTTGAGTACACAGTCAGTATTCAACTTTGATATAAGAATCCAGTGCAGGGCAAAGTTAGTTGTGCTCATAGCCCTACCTGATAAATTGGTATTGGTGTGCACATCTATTTATAACTACAACGGATATTTCACTAAATAAGAACTCATGTGATGGATGATTTATTGTACGGGTTCACTGATTAAATGCTTATAAGTTGGTTGATCTGTTAAAAGGATCTTCTAATGATAAAAATTGTAAGCAATTCCGCGTTCCGAAGGGCACATTAAAATCTTGGTCCCGTTTGTTAAGGTTGGTCAATGAGCTTACGAGTTACACATAATACTTACACATCTCCGTACATGATTAAAGGTATATAATCGACCCCATATAGGAGAATGTTTCGGGTATAGACAGTTACTTATATAACCCACGTCAAATGGCAAAGGACTTACTTATCGCATGCCAATGACATCATAACGACCACTTACTGTTACCTAGACGGCGGGGCGTGATACGAATTTTAAAAATATATCGTTCCACTTTTGAGTTTAGGAGTACCGTATGTTTTACATAACGTGCGTACACACGTACCTAATTCTTAATTATTTATATTCATTATACATAATTTAAATGAGTAGTACTTAATAAAAAAATATTAATTTATTCATTCTTTCAATTTTATTTGTGGTTGACTGAATGATCACGGCGATCTCTTTTGATCATTAATAAAGATGCACTGATTCAAAGTTCATTCCAAAGTACAAAATTTAAAGTATAGTGTTAGAATTTCATATGTGAAAACTTCTTTCTTCATCGCCGACGTTCCAAGCATTCATTCGCATGTAAGAGTCTCAGACGCGAAGCAAATGGTGACACAGCGCTAAAAATAGAGCTCGAACTCAGGGCCAGGCGAAGCGATGCGACCGGGCGCTACGCCGGACCTGTCCCGTCCCGTCCCTCGGACCTTACGTCCCTCAGACCCTGCGTCCCTCGCACGTCCCCCATGATCCCTATGCGCCATCTTGTTGATCCACAGAGCGTAGCGGACAACAACTTCAGTTTATATATATAGCAAGGACATTGAGGTCAACTCGATATACCTCAACAAACTACATACCCGTAGGGCGCATAGCAAAAACCAATGCACCTAAAACGGGACGGTTCATATATGCACGCACATATATGAACCCATTACAAAATTTACATTTATTACTGACTCTATCCGATTTTATATTACATTATAGTAAAAGAATACAATGGAGCATCTCTCCACAACAATTTTAAAACTGCATCCTTAAAATTTACACAACACAAAACAATTTTTTACCTACACAACTACAGTTAACAAATTATTCCTTAACACTGGATTATTCGTAAATAGATTACATAAGCGAAATAACAATAACAACAATAACAATTGTTTTTTGGATGTAATCAAATTTTATTTCATATAGTCAGTACTATTTCAATAATTTTTTTTCGAAATTTTCTATTTCCTCTATTGAACAGATTACATCTACAGATACTTATTTTTAGTAGTAACAATATTTAAATATACATATACATATAATTAATAATACAGCCAACTGTAATGTCTCTTGTAAAGGACACGACCTCAAGCGGCACAGGAAGATGATGTCATTGATTCGACTGGTTTAGCTTATTTATTATTCGACGGGTGCTTGACGTAGAACCAAATACATGTGGTAATAAGAAGATATTTTAGATTTTTGGAAAAATTTTTGGTCTATTAATGTACTGTCTATCGTATTCTTGTAATGTGCACTTGTGCAATTGTTGACTCTCTGTATGATACAGATATAAAATAAATATAAATTAAAGTACATATAAAAGCATGAAAATAATTCTTATTTAATTTAATTCCACTGTCAGACGATACCGGCATTAAAGGGCGACCATTGTATAGAACAAAGTAGAATTCCTGGTCTTTAATTTCAATGTCTACATAGGCCGCATTCAGTGTGCTATTTTGCCTGCAGCAAACCTTTATGTTGGAATTCCTACAGCAAATTTTTAAGTTTTATTTTGATATTTCTTATCTTTCACATTTTTTTTATTTGCAGTTATGAATTCTATCTATTTTAATCTCTAAAGTATACAAATTATCTGATAATTTGAATCATTGACAACCATACAGAAATATATACAAGAAAAACATAGTTTAAAATATAAAAGCATGAAAATTATAATGATCATAAGATTAATTTGCTCATAAAGTAAAAGGAAATTAAACTTTGCTTTAACTACTCTTGAAGAAAACTTCTTGAAGTTTTAAGATTATACATTGAGTTGATACTTATTTGTAAGATTGTTCCTAAGCAAAATTAATGTAATTTTTTTCCCCATTACTATAACTGCTGTTGTTGTTATACAATTTCATTGAATACAATACATTTTAAAAACAATCTGGTGTGTTTAATATTATAATAATTAACGATGTTTGACGCAAAGCATTAAATGAATAATACTCTCGGAAGCTTATTCGCAGATGACTGAAGAAAAAACTAATTAAATATCAATATTGTGAGGTCAGCGAAAACATGACATCATCGTGAAGGTCTTTACTGATGACACAAGACGTGATTCAATATAAAAATAATATTGATTTTTACTAGTTAGTTCACTACAGGAAATAGGTTTTCTTTAAATAATTTTAACATTATTATATTAACAAGGAGAAATATTTTAAATTTTATGGCATAAGTGTTTTATTAACCAAACCGAAGTATACACATATTTTTAACGGTATATTTATACTACCGTTCCAATAATTATATATTTGCAAGATATAAAATTGACATTACATAACTAATCCTCCTTATATTAATAATAATAAATTAATATAATTTATGTATAAATTATAACGGATATTGTTATTGTAATTTCATTTTATTTATTAATCAAAACTATGTTATATTTATTTTCAAATTTTATTATTCAATACCATTATAATTCATTAATTTCATAGTAATGAAATACACTGTTAAACGTGGAATTAAAATTATTATTACAACCGATATTAATTATTATTGTAAAACCCTAACATGAGATTTGAATATTTATATATATTTCTATATATTTGATTTATATATATATATATATATATATATATTGCTGCCATTTTGAAATGTTGTTTGCACCTATAATTAAGGTGATGTTTATCTTGTTAGTAACTGAATTCTGTAGTGTAGATTATTGAATTCTGTTAATTTTTATTTTATTTGTGTAATTAACAAATATATACATAAAGCTTAACGCATGTTCTACTACTATATAATACTAAATACTCTACATACTATAATCTAAATACTGCCTTAATATTAGCTTATAATAACCAGTATTCCTTAGTCACCTTGCAGATATTATACAAATCAAAAAAGTGAATGGCATCAAAACAATTTTGATCTGCAGTAGATAATATTACGATATACATCCTGTGATTTTTTTGCCTTAATTCATTATGCTCTCAGCTTATCGAACATCTTAGACCTTGACCGATGAACTCATATCCTGACGATGGCACGAACGTTTAAAAAATGATTTCGGTTATATTTTAACCATGTCAGCCGATAACGTGAGTTAACTATTATTCCGTTGGACAGATTGTTTGCTTAAGCATTTAACAAGTGTCGTGTATACAAGTCGCTCACAAATAGTGTAGGTGGGGAGCTCGAATGAACGGCCCCGTGCTATATCCGTGGCGACCGACCTGTCGAAACCGACGCTTACGCAATATCTTTTGACCAACCGCCGGCACACGTGGATAGATTAAAAAGCATTTGTAAAAGTTTACATTTCTATTTGTTAATTGTTATAAGTATCTCTATTATACCACATATACCTAATGTAAGAATGTAAATATTAATATAATATTTATAATATTAATATAGTATTTATAATATTAATAATAAGTATAATCTAGGTACTAGTAATTAATTAAAATATCATATCATCAATTTTTGTACAGCTTGTAATATGCGAAACTTATAATAAACTTACTTAAAATTAACTTATGGGTAGCTAAAAAACATGAAAATAAATGCAAGTATTAATTTATGTCGAAAGAAAAGTGCATACCTATTTTTCCTTACAATTTCGATACGAAAAGTTCTTCTCGTCGTATTTATGAATTCATGTATCTATTCCCAAAGCAGACTCAGCTAAACAAATCCAAATAATAATTACACATCTTTGAGCTAAACATGTCAGACGACTTAATTACTGCATGTTAATTAAGTTTAAAAACAATTAGATAAATTTATGACACTTCGAATAATTTTATAAATAACGATAAACATCTCTTTGTTTTTGGGTACAATAGAGCTATAATAATATTTGATTTGAACACACATTATCTAAACTTCGCAAGCGAATTCAAGGTTATCGCAGTCGTCAGACGACCCACAAGACGACATCGTGAAAATTAAACAAAGGTCATTTAAGCAGCCCGCATGAATCTGTGAATATATTACGAAAAAACTAACAATACCAATTTTTTTCTATCCGGAAAGATTCCTCAAATCGTGCGTCTTTGTACTCTGCGATAGTCGACAACGAGGATCATCAATTATAACCATCATTACTGACTAAAACCAATTAAAAGCCTAATGCAGAACACGCATATTCCCCACTAGTAACAATTACTATTGACCTAGTGGAAAATTATTGTATTTTTTTTTTCAATTTGATACATGCAATTCTGCTAGTAGCTTCAAGTTACCATGCACTTATTTGGTACTGAATAGTGTTCTACACCATCTATTGCGAAAATTGTTTAATACCTCCATATAAAATATAATCGTGTGACCCTGATCGTCTCAATTTAATAAAACTTACGATTCTGGTTACTGTCACTGAATTAATGGAATGATAATGATACTTTGCAATTAATACCAAAATATTTGTGGTGGTTCAATCTGCATCAGACTATTAAATAGTTTCGTGAAAAATAATAAATAACAATATAATATAATAAAATTATTAAAATTCTACTTTTTTACGATTACTAAGGGGTTTCAATGTGCACCCAGTAATTTCCCTAGGATCTTTGTTTAAAGATCTTTATTCTTTTAAACACGTTTTCAGTAGAACAATGAATGCCTTATATTTATTTACATATTTTTATAGCTTTTTGAATACGCACAACAGCTGAAGAGTTGTGTCCAACAGTGCCGCGTACCAATATATCTTCAAACTAAGGTAATAATGGTGTACCTACTCGTAATAATTATAAAGTATTTCCACGGCAATCAGCTCGGTTGAGGCAATCGAGATGCCGACGAGATGGTTCTCACGCGACACGCTCTCCCTATTTTAAGTTGTATCGCTGTACTGGAAAAACTGATAATTAAGTTTTTTTTCAATTATAATTATCTATTTTTAGCAGCAAAAAATATTAAATTATTTATATTATATTGTTAAAGTAAACCAAACCTACTAGAACAGTGATTACAAACACTACTCGGTCTTATAATGAAGTAATGAGTAAATTAAACCACTTTAATTGCAGTCGAGCTAAGCTAGCTATTCTTTTAAGTTATGACATCAGAGACCTTGTAAGAAATAAAGAAAAAACTCAGAAGGCACTGAGCTCTATGAGGCAGTTAAGTCATTCTCATGCTTATAATAATTAAATTTATTACATAGATGAGAAAATTACCGGGATATTGTATGTGGTATAAGTTGTGGTTGTTCATTACAACACGACTCTACAGTTCAACATTAGAATAAAGTTGTGTAGGGGATAAAATTGTCATGCGGCACGCAAGCAGTGACCGGACAGCCTCGACATTGTTCCATTGGATAAGCAAGAATAATAATCAAGATGTACATCCGTCAAATTCTTATGATATCGCTTGCCGCGTTGGTCGTTACGTTACGCAGTATTTCACTTTTCACTTAAGTCATGTCATGTTATAATAATTATTTTATTTTATAGCCAAACAGAGGAGAGGTTTTATAACCAAACATTTATCGCTTCTAGCATGGTTATCAATGTGACAACACCTCCTATTGCAGACCATTACCGGCAGTAACTACTATGAATCAAATGAGAGACCATCAGTACTGAACATAAAAATAAGCGTGTATTTCTATATATAAATAAAAATAAATTATTATATAACATACATCATATTATACTTAACTTTTTTCTAATAGATGTGCCGGGACAGACACAAAAATAGATTTCATAATTATAGATGACAAAAACATGAAAATTAATTTCGGCATCATTATGAAACAGGAACGTGAGAAAATCTTTTAGTTAATGGATAATATTTTAAAGTAAGTAAAAACGTCTATAAAATTCAGTAGTCATCGTATCTAGTGTATTAGACATCTAATTAATTATGAACCAAGGCTTTTTCATATCTAGGAAAATATGTTAACAAATACTATTACAATAGAAACAACATGTCACGACTTGTTTTTATGACTAGTAAATGGATATACCTTGAAATATGACATCAGTTGTCAGATCATCGTCATCAATATATTTGCTATCTTTATGCAAGTGCACGTTTCAGCTTCATGATAAAATTCCGATATAATTCATTTTAGTTCATAAATATCTGTTGTGTCTGAATAACTCACCCCATCTCGCGCCATCCCCTCCATTTGCGAATTTTTCCACCCACCTACGGGGGTACTGTACAGCATACCGGTTTAAAACATTTCTGTTAAAAAATGAAATTATTTATGGCACCAAAACTTTGTAAGCATTTAATTTGTTTAACTGAATTGTCTAAGGTAAAAGTACACAGGATGTCTTATGCGTTGCGAGGGATACCTCTTTGGTACGAGTGCAGGTAATTTTGCGGCTGCTAGCGTAGCTTTGTCTTGTAGCTGGCTGTTAGGAACAAATAATAATACTGATATTGGTCCCAAATAACAAACAGATTTTAACATAAACCTTTATAAATAATTCCGCATCTGCCACTTGTTTTGCCACAGGTTTTTAGTAATATTGGTGAGGTGTGGAAATCGCACACCACTCATGTTGATGTACGAAATGGCCATCGCATTATCTATGCAATTCAAGGTAGTATCTGACAAATATTTAAGCTTTTTTAAAAAAAAAATTAAAAAATTGCGTTGCTGGTAACGGAGATTTCTAAAAAATAGGGATCATCTGTTATGAGGTTAACAAAACTACTTTATTTACTTATTTACTTTACTTAATTTATGTATTGTCATGTCATAATCCTCAGTTTTTATAGATCTGAATTTAAAAATAATAATATAAAAATATTTACGTCGTTCAATATTTTTGGTATACAACCAGCCATAGTAAGGCAGACGGAGGCGAGGAGGCGGGCTAGTCGAGTGAATTGTCGTATTGTACATCTTTTAATTGCATGAATTTTAATATTTCCTGTTTGATGATATTGCCTATTTCGTCGGTGAGACCACTGTTATTATTTTTTTGTGTTATAATGAAACTTCGCATACTGTTTAAGGTATCAATGAGTTTTTGTCACAATTAATTATGAAACCCAATCGAGTTAGCGCCCGGGCATACTGACGGGTGCGTGTGATGCGGCGGCGCGGAAGACGGAGGAGGCTGTGGAAGTGCTTGTTACCTGCGAAGTTATTGCTACAGGCGCTAGTCTCGTACATAAACCTGCCTCCTCGTCAGCGGAAGCGGACGTCTCGAGTTTAAAGATCGAAATTGATTAGGTTTGATGGAATGCTACTGATTTAAGTTGAGGTGCAGTTTTTATGTAAGCTCCAGATGTACTTATCGCTTTTGCCAATTTTAATGTGTCCACCAATTTTATAAAATACAAACGTGTCGCTTTCAGTGGCATATAAATGATCTTTAGTCTCATTTTTAATAGTGGATGTCACAAAACTTTGTTCCGACACTAACTCGGTAACAGGCTAAACGCGTGTAATAAAAGTTTTATGACCATGTTATCTTTGCTTTGGCTTGCAAACATTGCTGTTAACTCTTGAATTATGTAAGTTATAGCAAGGACTTGTTGATTTTATTTAACAGCTTTCGATATACTTCGATAGCTTTGAACTTCTTTACTTGTGTCGGAAAATATAGCCTTTTTTTCGGAACTCACTTTTAAGGAACCAATCTTAAGACAAGTTTCGAGCTAAAGATATTTTTCAAGGAGATCGTTATTCATTTCTTTAAAAGATTCTATTTACTGTGCGTGTCCCTATGTTAACGTTTAGGCATTGTTCGAGTTTAACCCTCTACTTATTAAATATATGGCGAACGTGTTGAAAGGCCAGCACCAGCACCAGCAAGGAAAGCACCAGACTGCGCATGAATATATCGACTGCTGCGTAACCCTAAGTAAAATACAATTACTAAAATAAAAATATTTTTATGATTTTCATTTTATTTTAATGTGTATGTCTCCACTTTATTATATGACGATGTTAAGTATAATGTACTCTACTCTAAGTAGCATAGAGAATGTATGCGTAGCGATTATGACTGTAGCCGTTTTAGTTCTAATATTATTATATATTTTCAAATCTCGTATATTTATTTATTTAATAACATAACGAATGCTTTAAATATTTATGGAGCTCTTGGCTTTTTAGTAAGTTACGAAGCTTCCATTGTTATAGGGCTTATTCATGGACTTTTAAGTACAATTTGAGCTTTTTGAAATTCGTCACTTCTGAAGTTAATATGCAAGACCGGGATGCTGGTACGTCATTCGTGAGAATTTTTTTTATATTAATGTTACGTGTCAGGATCCGTAGGCTCGAAAAATGCCACAATTGTTCCGCAGAGACTTTATTTTTCTTCACACACACACTTCACAATCACAGTTAACTCGTAGATCGCAGGTATTCACTTCGCAGGGAGAGAACTCTTCACTTCGTATCCGGAGACCGAATGCCTAGTGGCCGACCCTGCCCGCTATTTATATCGATTTCCGGGCTTCCAGATCCTTTCACGCCCTTCGTGGAAGTTAACAACAGCAAGAGGAATTCCCGGAAATCGACATAACAATAGCGGGTCAGGTAAACATCCCCATTTCGGCCCTCATCTACGGTAATCTCACCCCTTTTGCTTGAGACATACGGGCAAAATTGGCCTGGAGTGACCCAGGTAGTTTTTATTACTACCTGGGTTTCTCTTTTACTGCCTCTATTGTTTGCCTCTATTGTTTGTCTCACCGTAACGGTCGGCCACCCTTCTAGAATTTTCGTAAGCCTGCCGACTTCGAGAAGCTTCGTAACACTGCCCCCCTCTTAATTATGTTCATCCCGAACATTGTTTGCTCCATGACACGGTGCCAGCCTGTCTATGTGGACGATCTTGGGTCTTCTCCTATCTCCCTGCTTGATCCGGTAGGTCACGTCGTTAATCCTTGTGACTAC
>PDGT01000001.1:10241553-10324492 GCA_003671415.1 Megathymus violae
TCTTCATTATAGCGTCGCGTTGGTTGTCCATCGCTTCGCGCTGGCTCTTCATTATAGCGTCGCGTTGGTTGTCCATCGCTTCGCGCTGGCTCTTCATCATGGCTTCCATGGCTGTTTAATAAGGAGGCCATATCGAATCCACTTGAAGTAGCCGGCATTGATGCAGCGAGCGTCGGTGTTGGTGTGCTGGTTTCAGTGGGCGTAGCCGCAGGTCCAACGGTGACCTTCCTTCCGACGCGGTCACGTCCAGGCGTCTCCATACACGTAGCATCCACTGCTGTCTGCCGTCGCGTACGTACCCCGTCTTCACTCTGCGGTACAACAGGCATTCCGCTTCTGTCACCAATTGTTACGTGTCTGGATCCGTAGGCCCGAAAAATGCCACAATTGTTCCGCGGAGATTTTATTTTTCTTCACACACACTTCACAATCACAGTTAACTCGTAGATCGCAGGTATTCACTTCGCAGGGAGAGAACTCTTCACTTCGTATCCGGAGACCGAATGCCTTGTGGCCGACCCTGCCCGCTATTTATATCGATTTCCGGGCTTCCAGATCCTTCCACGCCCTTCGTGGAAGTTAACAACAGCAAGAGTAATTCCCGGAAATCGACATAACAATAGCGGGTCAGGTAAACATCCCCATTTCGGCCCTCATCTACGGTAATCTCACCCCTTTTGCTTGAGGCATACGGGCAAAATTGGCCTGGAGTGACCCAGGTAGTTTTTATTACTACCTGGGTTTCTCTTTTACTGCCTCTATTGTTTGCTTCTATTGTTTGCCTCACCGTAACGGTCGGCCACCCTTCTAGAAACTTCGTAAGCCTGCCGACTTCGAGAAGCTTCGTAACATTAATGTAAGCAGTTCTAGCGTGCCAATATTCATCATCTAAAACGAAATAGAGTTGGAGGGTCAAACGATATTCTTATCGAAATATTCGAAGCGTTGGATGAATTTGGAGCCGATATCTGCAATCGTGTCTTGGGAAACAATGGCCATGCGATTGGTCGCACTCCGTTTTCATCACATTAGATTAAAAGAGGATCGGCCAAAATTAGTAATTATAGCTTATATCCATAATTTATCCTTGAACTTATGTTTTCAATATATATGCCTCACGCAATATATTTACAAAATACGCAAAATATTTACAAAAGACATACCCACACAAATGACTGTTACAAGGAAGAAACATATACAAAAAATGCATCTAGGAAGCTCAAATAACTTAGTTTTACGTATTCTAAGGACTAATTATACTAAAAAGAATCTTGTGTGAAGGCGCTCAGTTATATAAAGTGCTTCCTAAAGAGAGAGAAAGAGAGAAAGTAGGACAAACATAACCCTAATAATAAGTTAAATTGTAAATAAAATATAAATTTAAATAAAGAGGGAAAAAGAAACTAATAATAATAATAAATTTATTTTCACAATACTGAAATAGCTGTACAAAATACATACATCAGCCACACATACGTTTAACAAACATAGACAACCACTCTACCAGTCTAACTTGCTGGTGCTGGTTCAATGTGGCAGATGCGTACAGTGCCAAACTAAGTTTAAAACTCTAAAATATGTATATAACACCATATACATACATATTTCAATGATGATTCGTTAGTAATAACTATTAAAATCTGTCAAAATTGATAACTTTTGTCACGGTTTTATAACGATTCGTCGTGATGGTTCGTCGATACGGTTTGTAATTTTGTAGACTATTCGCGATTTTAAACGGTTCGTAAGTATATTTCTTTCCAGTGAAAAAAATAAATCGTAAAATCATACCGATTTGTCCGAAACGCAATCATATGGTGTAATTCAATTGTTTAATCGACAAAATAAAGCAATGGTGATCTCAGCTGAAAATTACATGGTTGATTTTAAGTGGTCAAATTTCATAAGGGACTAAGGGGAGAATGGGAATAACAACCAACCGGTCCAAATGGCAACCCCACTTGCACGTGTCCGTGGATAACGATGACAATTATCATCGTGGTGCTCCCTGCTAGACAACAGACGGGGCTATGACGACCGAACATATGGCGGTATAACCATTCCTCACCTAGTTGGGTAACCGATTGGAAGAGGTTACAGCGGCCTTGAAGTCTAAATAACTTCTTAAATGACTGGTGTAGAAGGAAATTGGGGCTCCACTACACTAAGATTGCCCTTAGTAAACCATTATGTCATGTTGAAATATAAAAGTAGTGAGAAGCCATGTGAACCGATTAGCACTCGGCGTCGAAGAGTTTCCGGGCTTAATGATGTTAAATTGATTACTGGCGAAGATCAGAATACAAGAAGAATGAATTTTATGAATAAGAAAAAAGAAGAGTTAAATCTGAGTACATGGAACGTCAGAAGGCTAAACAAACCAGGCAAACTAGAAAATGTAATAGGAGAAATGGTAAGATTGAAAGTACATGGTAATGGGACATAGTAAAATAATTTATATTGGAAACAAAAAGCAAGGATTAAAATTAATAACAAATTGATTAAAGAGGTTAAAATAGAAAAGGGAGTTAGACAAGGTTGTATCCTTTCATTCTGTCTATTTAACGTATACTCGGAAACTATATTCAAAAAAGTTTTCGAAGATCTTGACCTGGGCATTCGAGTAAATGGTAAACTGATACAGAACGTTCATTACGCAGATGATACCGTCCTTTTGGCAGAAAGTCTAAATTAAAACCTTCAAATTTTGCTTCAAAATTTAAATCTGATGCTTTTGGAATATGGACTAAAAATTAACACAACTAAGACTAATTTCTTGATTGTTGGTAAACATTTAAATTCGTCAGCAATTTTGTGATTGAGAATTGATTCTATAGAAAGAGTTAATAAATACAAATATCTCGGCTGTTGGTTAAATGAGGACTGGGAACCGGATCATGAAATTAGAATAAGAATTGAAATAGCCAAAAATACCTTTCAGAACATGAGGAAGCTATTGACTAACAGAATAATTAGCTTAAAATTGCGTTGGAGAATAGTTAAATGTTATATTCTTGCAATTCTTACGAATGGTTCCGAAAGTTGGACACTGAAAAAGAAGTCAATTGATAAACTAAGTGGTTTTGAAATGTGGATCTATAGAAGAATGCTTAAAATTAAATGGAAAAGTAGAATATCGAATGTCAAAGTTTTACAAATAATGAATAAAAATTTTGAGATTGTGAAAACCGTTAAGAAAAGCAAAACAGCCTGTTTTGGACATCTATACAGGAACAAAAAACTTAAACTTATAACTTGTAAAAATTAATAATTGAAGGCAAAATTAAAGGAAGCAGAGGTCCAGGTAGAAGAAGAATCTCATGGATTGGAAATATAAGGGACTGGCTGCGGCTTATAGCGCAGATCAGCTAGTTCATATTACTGCTGATAAAAAGACGTATCGACAAATGGTCGCTGACCTCCTTGATTGAGATGGCACGTGAAGAAAAAAAAGAAGAAGAAATTTCATGAACACATTTGGGGTGTATGGGACTGTCCAAATCCTTGAGTTCAAGCCAAACTCCCTGGTTCGACAATGATTGAAGACGATGGCGAACGTTCCCTCTTATTAGAGCTTGCTATACCACCTAGTTTCATTCCGAAGGTCCTCATGCATTCTTTTAAAATCAACCGTGAAATGTTTGTAATGTTTCAGTTGCAGGTTAATAGCGAAATAAAGGTGGCTCCCCTGCTTTAATTATTTTACTATATTACTGGAGACTTTGTATGCTGTGTTATAATACTGACGTATAAACAAAATAATTTAATTTACGTCAATTCAATCAATAGTAATACATACTGACTATTTTAATATCAATATTTTAAATACAATACGTTTTTAAATAAGAATTAAAGTGGCTTACCTTTACATAGCTTCGTAACTACTTATATCCTTATAAAAAATGTAGGAAATCCAATAGAAATGTGAAGAAGGAATGTACTATAATAATACATACAGACATTTTAAAGAAAAAAAATAAATTAAATTTGTCATCATAATTACAGGCTAAGCTAACAGCTAAGGCGCTACATATAAAGAAGTAGGCAGTTCAGTAACGTCAACTCACCTACGCGAGTGGGTGAAGGACCTCGACCGCTATTTCGTGAGCCTGTCGCTTGTCCATTACCTACTTAATGCGACAAAGGGTTTTAATGAGTCATGTTATGACTGCACAATCGCAATCGTACTGATCATATTTAATTTCTGTCAATTAATAAAAATAGAGGCATTTATTAACTGTAATACGGAAAACTATATAAAAAATGTTATAGTGACTTACGTAAACATTTTGGAATTTGTTATGAACTGTACTTACTTATGTAGTTAGTGAATAATCACTTTATATATCCTTTTAAAGAGCACTTAGTTCGAATAGCCCATTATACCTCTTTCTTTATGTACTTATTATGAATAACGTTTAAACTGGAATTTTTTTCACATATAATTATATACCATTTAACTCGTACTTTTGACTGATCAATTTTACTCAAAGCATTAGAGAGTAAGTAGGTATTACAAAAGTGATCCTTTTAAAAATCAGAACAGAGTTTGCAAATTAATAAGATTATGTCATCAACAAAACAGAGATATATGTATATAACATACCTTTCCTGTAGTATTTAATTAATCATGATGAATTGAAGGTAATTTAAGTTTTTTCTAAAATTAGGCTCTTGTAATTGTTTGTTTATATATTGTTAATAATCCAGCTTATTTCTACCAATAAAAATTACAAGGAAAAAGCTACACAATATAATCTCAAAACATTTAAGTTATTTTACTCACTACGTTTTACTTACTGTGAAAAAAATTTCTTATATAATTGTAGGTATTACTTTCTGGAAAGCCGGTCGAAAACTTCGATTATTATTAATTTCATATGTTACTTTATATGGCACTTTATTGATTATTTTTTTTTTATTATTTCTCACTTTGTACGATCGCTTAGACAATGTTGGGTTACGTTCAAGTAAAATTCAATAAACGGAAAATACTACCAAAGAGATTCCTAACACTTCATATTCGTTTGTAAAAAAATGCACATAAAGCATTCGATATACGTAATTATACTAAAGAAACGAAGTGATAGCGGGACCAGTTTTCATCGGACATGGTTTTCACGAGGGTTCAATGTTCGCATGTTTGAGCAGATGCCTCCGCGGGGTCGCACAGTACACACCTAATACGATGACCGTGTCACTGTCTCTAGCCTCTATTGTCTGAAGGCGCGGCCGGTATGAGGTTGAAAACGGTGTCGTAACGCAAGATTCTTACAATAAAACAATAGCACTGATTCCAAACTCAAGCTTTCATTGATATTTAAATTTTTTACTTTCCGTTTTTCCTTGGTCAGAAATTTAGTTGTTTGTTGGCAGGTAACACACATAAGCTTGTATATATATCTTTTAAAACTTTTGTGTATCAAGGTGAATATTTAGTACCATCTTATACTATATCATTCATACCATAAAAACTACGACACGATTAAATATGAGACGTTACATGTCCGTCCTCAGAAAAAGCAATATGTTTGTGATTTATTTCAACTGTCCTATTTGGAATTAATGTCGGATGACCATACGCAAAATACCACTTCTGTGAAACAACATGGTTATTTAACATGGGTATTCCAATTCTCAATAAAAAAATTGTTTTTTAACAAAATCATTCATTAATTATAAAATTTTCTCAACGTACGCGAGTTTTCTATACACATCTAATAGGTGTCTACTTAAGCTGCTTAAAACATATTTTGAGCCATATATTTTATATAACAAATTATATACTTACAAATATTAATCCAATCCATAAGACGTTAAATAAAACTAGTTAACTCATAGCGCATGAATTGTTTAGGTATAATAATTGTAATTGTCATAAATGTTCTGTTTAGTTAACGTTGAAATCACATACTAAATAATTACTATTTTGACGCTAAGCAAATGTTTTAAAATAATTTATACTGCAACAGCCGCATATCATGCATAGTTTGCATTTAAACACGCATTCTAAGAAGATTCTTTATTATTACTCAAAACTGGTTGGGGAAAACCATCTTTAGAGGCTCCATCGCTATAGTATGTAAATGTTTTCAATTACCTTTTTTAACGCTCTCCAGAGGCTTCTTAATGACGCTCTGTACGAACACAGAACACCCAGTAACCGACAATCTGTAGTTTTTATACGCCTAGGTGATCAAGTCGGAAGTTTTAAATGGGTATAGAACATAATCTTTGTACTTTATGTACATGGCTCTGCATCTTAATTGTAACGATCTGATGAGTAGATGGTTATTGCAATATTTTATCTTCTAAATAACAATATATGCTATATTTACAACTAAAATCATATTTACACAAAATACGATATTTTTTTATATTACGTATAACAATTAGACGGTAAAAACACCATCATCATTATGCAAGAGTGCAGTCGGGTTAGAGGGAGTGGTACAGAGCCCGCCGACTTCCCTCATCCAATGTTATTGGATCATCCGATATTGAGCAGGATGCTCCACGAACATGACAGCTTGGCATAGATCCGAGGATTGCAGGTGAAACTTCCGGTTTTAAAACTAAGGAAAAAGAATGATACGATTTTATCGTTTCACCAAAATTTTATATTAACCGTAGCGTATACTTGTAATTTTGCAGGCTTTGAATGAGACGATATATCACTTTTATTGCGATTAAATCTCTTTTAGTATCTATTGAGTCAATCCCCACGGACATTAATGAAAAAAAAATCTGTTGAAGTTATTTTACAAGCACGATAAAATCAAGCAGCGTGCCCGTTGATGTCTTTTATATAGATGCACATTGCCGATGCTGTATCCTCATTTGAATAACACCATAGAAAACATTCATGTACTTTTAAAACATATTAAAGTTTATAGAAGCGTACATAATATGCAGCCTGCAGCACAGCATGAAAGCCAGACTTAATACTCAAAATGTTCTCAGCCAATCACACATATACACGCCGCCACACTGTCGTTCGCTGTGTTACAAGAAAGATATTATAAAAAGTCACACACAAGGCATACGTGTACAGATAAGGAAATGATCAAAGACAAAATCGTAGGTGCACCTGTTAGTCACAGTTTCTATATAAATATTTTAACCGTCTATCCATAAACTATGTACCCATATTAAATCAAACAGATTTTTAAACGATAAGTTAAAAAGCTGATGAACAGAAGGAACGATTACGTAATAAAAGGAACATGGTGTGTAGTGAATAAGGCACTTAAACTAACAGGCATCTGTTAAGCAAAGTGCATTTTTTTGTCGTACATGATGGTAGTATGAATTACGTAATGTCTCGTCGTCGTGTATATTGAGCGAGAGGTCAGAGTGCTCAGTGACCGTGGCGGGCAGATGGTACGGCGGAAGACGCGAGGGGAGTTTATATGACGCACTCAGAGACGTCTCACGTGAGTTCGAACCTACCAGGAAATAATGAAACATCAGCTTCCATGAAAAGACCATTCACAAATACATATTTAGGTACCTAGCAGAAGCTTAGTCTTAGTGTACGCCGATTACTATCGGACGTACACCCCTAAGGCTAAATTTAGCTAAATAATTTATTTAATTGAAATAAAATATATCTAATACAAATTATTTATCAGTCGATTCAGAGTGGAAAAATATCGCACGCCTGAAAATATCTAAAGTATGTCAATCCACACATGGAGACCCGAATCCTGCAGTGGGATAGTTATAGGTTGTGAGGAATTAACCTAAAAATCATTGTGATAATACAACACAGTCGCACATAGTGAACAAACACTACACAATCAACTCCTACGCTCGTATTAAAGCCGTTTTATTACATTGCGTGTTGGTAGGAATGCAAATTAAAATAGAAATCTAAAATGCGGATTACATGACTGGTTTGAGTTGTTTACAAGATGATGTGGACGAGATGTAGCAAAAACCTTATACTATAAAGTAATATCCACTAAATATGATACGGTGCATGCAGTGTATGTGCCGGTAATATATCGGCCAAGTTCCAACTACAAGGTATCACGATGTTTAACACAAAACGTTCTTAACCACTTTTGACACAAATGTATCAAAAGAATGTATTTTCTGATATACTTATTACTCAAAATGTATCCTACCTACACACATAAGCTTGTATATTATATTTCGAATCTATTTCATTTATTTCAACAACAAAATTAATTAACGCTGCTTTTAAAGTACTTGATATATTTATTCTCAATGAAATGGGTAATAACAATCAAACGCGGTATCTATCTATATTTAGAGCATATTAGGACAATTAAGTAAACTGTCACTAAAATACATCATAGGTTTTTAGGTAATGTACTTTCCCATTTATTTCTAATAACGGTGTTATAAATTATCTTGTATTGTAGATTTACTTACGTAAAAAATTATAATTTTAAAACAATGTTCCTTTTTTTGCTTCTACGGTTACGCCTCAACAGCCGCGTACGTACATATAATACATACACATATAAATACTCTCATTGGCGAAAGTTATTACATTATGCACGCATGTTGTTTTAGCTTACACATGGCGGATTTATGATGAGATGTTCCAACAGATTGAAGTATTCCTTTAATTAAGTACGACATAACTACTACACAATCTTAAGTAGATTTTTTTCAATTAAAATATTGTCAACCCTCCGAAAGTTATTAGTTTAATTGTGTGTATTCTTTACTAACTTTAAGATGATTGTTACCCTAAATAATTTACCAATTATTTATACGTAGTCGGTAAAATTGGTTGGCTCTACTTTATTATTTATTCTTTAACTTAATTTTACAAATTAGTATTGCGATAAAAAATTGAGCAATCAACATATACATAACCCTTGTTACACTATTGTAAATTTCCGTTGATACTGATATTCGACAATGCTTCGTTAGCCTCGATCGTTCATGCCTGAGAGAATGTAAGGAATAGAAATGAAAAAAAAAATTAATTCAAAAACATATATGTTTTATTTTTTTATCAGAGCTCAGATATATTAAATGTACTATACCCGAGTTAATTGTAAATTAAAGTATTCACGTAAGTAATAGCTAAATTAATTTGAAATTCAATCTAAAAAGATTATCCTTTACCTATATGTAATAACTAGAGGCCCCGTCCGACTTCGTTCGAGTTGAACAATTAATTATGTATATATGATTATTCAAAATTCTAAGTTTTTTGTCTTTGCTGATATTTTATATAGCCTATTATCTGCCCAATCACATGTTCTCAATACATGTCAAGTTTCATTAAGATCAGTTAAGCCGTTTTTAGGTTATAACGGGACACAATACAAACAGATAGGCAGCTAAAAATTTTCAAAATGGTCAAATTGACGTCAATGAGTCATAAAATATTTAACCTGAAACCTTAAATTTTACAAAAAAGTGAAATATACAGACGGAGAGACATTACAGATTTACAAAGTAGTATAAATTATTACGTTTAGCAACGACTAGATAAGTGTTTTACCCGCAAGGGAACTGTTACAACGTCGATTACACGCAAACTGACACGATGAACCGTTGCCCAGGATATGGCTGCTTCCTTTTCTGGTATCCACAACACTGCTTTAACCTAACGGTTACGTACACATCTTCTATGCGTACATTTTTTTAGTTTGTTAGAAATCTTCGGAGTCAATTATTTCGATCCTTGGAAAATTTTCTAAATCTACAATATTAACAATTACTTGATATCGGATAAGTTCACAAAACGCTCTATTGTATCAGTTTTAAGTGAGATATAGATGTTGAAAATTATGGATAATATGATTAAAACCTCCCCTCGCTTTACTTCTGGAAATGGTATCCAGGAACAGGTTCAATATTTTTTTAACTGGAAGGATAACGAGTTTCTTATATTATAATAATAAACCAAAGTAAAACAGTTTATTTCAAGCAATGTAGAGGTAATTTAATATAACAGCATGGTATAAAAGAAGGAAATATTGCTTGTTATACAATAAATAAAGCAAGCAGTTTAATAAACAAGACTGATGCCATGGTGGCCGCATACAATGGACGTATTGTATGCTAGCTATTCTCGATGCAAGATGCACTGTGAGAATCATGCACTGCTTTCAATAATACGAAACTACGACTGAGATGACGTTGCCCCCATCGACACATTTATTAAACTCCACGGGGAAACAGTTGCATAATTCATGTGTAATGGAAACATAACAGTTTAAAATATTGCTGACAAAGCTTATATTATAGTATAAATATTTGCAACACATAATATACATATATACTGGTACAAATGTACGTCCCCGTTAAAGTTTTATTGTTAGTTTTAATTTGTCTGTGGCCAAGAAGTAAATCTATAGTTAAATCTCGCATTCCATCAGGCAACTAAGACTAAGTTACGCCATAATCTATTATTGTTATCCCATAGTGTCATTGCCCGGCTTGACATTCGTCATATAAACAATTCCTCATAAACACACGCCAGAACCCTTCTTATAATAACTTTACATCAAGTGATCATTGGTACAGTACTTGTCAGGACGATCGCAAAGAAAAAACACTTTATCACCCGGGTCTACTATAGCACGGATATGTAATTTTGTTACCATCAGAAAAGCTATTTGATGGCAAATTACCACCGCCACCTATCAGTAACGCGTAGAAAAACGGTGAAATAGCTTACTGACTGGATCTACTTCAATGGAACTTTGTAATAATTGACGGTCAATTTTAGAAAAAGAACCTGTTTATTTTTACGTACTAGCACCATTGGGATTAATTTAGGTGGTAAAAAAACCAGCAACCTTAACAGGTATCATTGCCTTACTTAATAATCATCAATTTTACACCTCGAGCAGAGATTAACTTTAACATAGAGGTTCTTCTATGTAATTTGTGATTTGCAGAAGGTTTATAGTAACCTAAGTAACATTACCAATTCACAAGTCTATCGCATAGGGGTATCTATCTACGATCAAACCTAGCATGACTAATTATGTCGAACATGTAAAAAGTACGCTATGTAAAGATTACTCATATATGAAAGTTTTTTAAGTTAGTTAAACAGTAGCAGTTTATATGTAAAACTAGTTAAATAATGACAAAGAGGATCGTGTTCAAACATACTGTACGTAAAATAACCCTAACTGCACGTTAATCAGTGTATCTTTATTTTTTAAACATGTTTGTTGTACCTACCGCATAGCAGGTAATACTAAACTAAATGACTGTACTGAGTAGAACGAAAGTAATACTTTTTGGCCATATTAGGGTGGCCTAGAATACTTCCCCAAATCCCATGCTGGTATAACAGGGTGTCGTAAGAGGCGACAGAAATCAACCTGCTTGGTGGTAGGACTTCGCGTAAAGATTATATTATCAGTATCATTATTAAGTCTTTAAAATTATTACTGGTATTATTATCTTGCCGTGAAGCCTGCCTGGCTAGCTACCACCCTCCTGCTATAGTCAGCCGCCAAATGACTTGTCGTGTTCCGGCTGGAGGCTTGAGAGCCAGTTCTTTCTTTCTTACCTTCTCATTTCCTGGCTGAGAACGCCTCAGTGATACCATTGGTTTTGCTGATGTCCATGGGCCACAGTGACCACTTACCATCAGCTGGCTCGTCAGCTCGTTTGTCGGCTATTAACATTAAAAAAAAATTATACTTTAGTATTTAGTCAATAGAATATAAGTCACATGATTTTGTGTTTGAATACTCTAAACACGTTAAATACCAACCGCAATTGACGATGCCGATGGACATAAAGTAATTATAAAACAAAACTACAACATTTTACTCAGTACTTAGTAGGTACTGCGAAATAATGAAATTATAAGTTTGAACTATTATACTTAAAGTTTTAACAAGCGTTGTTTTAATGTTGATATAAACCGCCTGAAGGAACGTCGTGGGCTTGTACCTCGTGATCGTGAGCACGGAGCGGGCGAGCGGCGGCGCAGGCGCAGCGTGTACAGCCGCGCGACACGTCCGGCGACGACACGTCGCGGCGCGATGCCGCGCAGTGCGACCGGCCCGCGGACGCGCCGCCCGGGTTCAATTACCCGAGCCCGCTCGATCCTACCATCCACAATGGGATTCGTACCGCATTATGGCAATAAACCACCCGGTTTAAGACTTGCTAGTCTCGCAACATTCAATAAAAGTTCTAAATTAGTATTCTTTGACACTTTTATCTCACTATGTGAGCTCAGAAATACAAAATATGTCATTAATTACTGAGATAATTTCAAAGCTATTAGCGTAACTTACTAATTTAAAACTAAATTATTATATGTATCTATAGATAACTTTAAATATCTAAAAATTAATTCTGGAGAACTGGTTACAAGTTCCGTTTCAAAGTAGAATCCATCAAAAACAAACCAGTATCTTTTATTTAGCATAGACAAATTAAACACGTATACTTCAGTTGGGGCTAACGTTTTTGTTTCACTGTTTTATATTCCTAAACGTTGGAAGACTTAAAACGTGAACATTTTGGTACCTCAACTACTTTATTATCATTGTACACTTAGTTACACAGTCATAATCTCTTCAAATAATAAAATTTCAAGTCATTGATTATTATCGATAAGTTACTTACACTTACTTTAGTGATTTTCAATATTTGTTGGTTTGATTAATATTGATAATTAACCAAAATATTATGAGAAGAGAGACAGAGAGTTTTTGGTTTTTTTAGTTATGGTTATAATATCGTGAGGAAATAAGAATATTTGACAGTATTCAATTTATTTTTTTATTAACACGGTAGTCATAAACAGTCATACAGTTTATCTTATATTTATGAAGTGGCTACTGCGATGTCTAATCTGTCCCCGCACAATGTTTGTATACATGTACATATGTATATTAGGTAATACAGGGAGATATCTGTGAACCCACATGTAGTCAACAGTGTAAATTGATGGCCCCTAGCGCAACTGTGCAATAGTGGTAACGGAAATTGTAGTCATCAAGAAAGTGAGGTATTTGCTTTCTGCGCTCGCTGATTAATCAGCCTTTAAAACTATACAACATCAGAACATCCTAGAACTGTCCCACAACGACATTTAGATTTTCTCAATCGATGTCAGGTATGTATGTATGTATGTATGTCATAGGTAATACAAACTCGAGGTGCTTCCGTAATTCGAACCTGGGCATCTGTGACTAAGACCGATTAAGTTGTCACTACTTTATGCTTTGAAACGATTACAATATATAACCTATACATGTGCCAGGAAGTAAAGAATATTTTCATTATAAAAATGTCGCTTACGAAACACGGTACTGTAATATATGTATTTGGAATGCATGCAATTGGAACGCATCTTTTTGTTATACGATCACTATAGAAATTTTGTTAGAACAGATGCGAAAGTGACAAATGTTTTAATTGGAACACGAATCAATATACTAATAACATTATTTTACTTCTTTCGTAACACGTTTGTAGTTGCAGAACATGCTTTACACCGCACGATCATACTTTGCAAGTTTGTAGATTATCATTTTATTCTATTTATGGCAAAGAATCTTTCGATATTATTTTTACCATTTTCTTATTCGATGTCGTGTTTCGATTCGAATTCGATTCCATTTTCGCGATTTCTATTGCGCATACTCGTTACAGAATATCCTTTTTATAACCCAATCACTAAACAGCAATATTCTACGCTCCCAAATAAGGATTGCGATGGTTTTCGTCTATGCTTGAGTCCATGGCAATCTTTCTGGCATGGTGCATACTGCTATACAACCGACGCCGACTGTGCAACGTATTCGACGTGTCACTGTGCTGTAAGGTTGTCAAACAAAAATTATATGTTTTTTCCTTACACTTAATATTTAAAACTTACCTTTAATATATTCACTTAATTAATTGCAAGTTGGAAGAACAATACCTTAACCTTTGACCTTTACAAATAAACTAGATACTTGAAATTTTTAAGTGGTTATGGCGATAATGACTTCAGACGTGGGTTGTCGGGAAATCATATAAATGACGCTTGTGGGTAGCAACTATAAGGTCAGCCTTGCACCCACACGCTCCTTATACGTAACTCGACTTAGCACTAAACACGAAGACAGAATCTTTTAAAGTACCTATCTGTCGCCATATAAAATAAGGAAACGGAACTTTATTGCACAAAACATAACGAAAAATATTCATTAAACAAAAATTTGGCACTTACACCTTTCATAAATTAAATCTATTTGCAACATTCACCTTTGCCTTATCTGGTAAACGGATTTTAGAACGGGCGCCGAGCCACTAGTGGGCGCAATATAAGTGGAGGAAAAAGTTTATATTTTAAAGACACATGTCACCATT
This sequence comes from Megathymus violae, assembly GCA_003671415.1. Taxonomy (NCBI): domain Eukaryota; kingdom Metazoa; phylum Arthropoda; class Insecta; order Lepidoptera; family Hesperiidae; genus Megathymus; species Megathymus violae. Next base: position 10,255,885 of record PDGT01000001.1, read on the forward strand.
TAACATAACAATCAATGAATTTAATTCTCGCAACTTTTCATATATATGATGTAATATACTATATTCACTTATATAGGTCGTTAAGATATGTATACAACGACAAAAGTCGTTAAGATATGACGGACAACTCCAGGTGACATAAACAAGTTCAACATTGGTTTAGTAACTAACTTACTTTTTTTAGTTTAGTAAATAAATCATTCATCAATCTGCATTGAAGAAACCGATACAAAGAGCTTCTTATTGGTTAAAAAATACAGGCATTCTATGGTAACATTTCTGTCATGTCATGTCTGAAACTCGGTAAATATGTGAGTTTACAATTAAACAAAACAGGTGATTGGCAATGGATGATTACCACTTACCATCATGTAGCCCGTCTGCTTATTTGTCGGCTATTGACAGTTAAAAATAATTAATATTAGTACGGTTGATTTTATAAAACTTTTAACAATATTAACTTTATGGAGGATCAGTTATTTATTTATATTATTAACAGTAACATAAGTCGAGTAAATAAGACTATATTGCACAAAACATATTAGAAAGTATTTATTACGATTTATGTATGAAAATAATCATTTATTGAATTTTCATTAATTGTCTTAATGTTAAAAAGGTGACAGGTATCATTTTGCCTCCCCTTGGATCATGATACTCATGATCCCTACAACTTTACCCCTCGAAATGCGCATGCTTTGGAATTACATCGAGTAATACAAAAAAGGACCGGCTCCAGTGTCTCGTTAGAAAAAGACAAGAAATGCTCACAAATTAAACATATCATCTAGTTAAAGTTGCAATACATATGTTATTGAGCAGGTGTATATGACAATAGGTTTGTCATATTATTTGCCTCAGTGTAACGTTGTTTCACCCATAATTTTTTTTTTCTGTTGAATGACCAATTAGAATTTTTTACGTAGCAGTACATTAATAAATTCTGCTTTAAGCCACCGTTATTTGATACCAACAAGACATTTACAAAAAAAATTTTCATACACTAACGTTTTGTCAAAGTAGGCGTTCGTCGTGGCCGCCCACATTATTTACGCGCGGCGCCATACCATACTTAGCACTGCGCCGTAAGCAGTCATAGTAAGATGACGTTATAACAATCCAAGGAGAAACTGCAAATATTGGTGATACGCCGCTTCAAAAATTTACCGTTAGCAGTGGGTTCAAAAATTCGAGTTCCCATTTCAAATTATTTTTCAAGTTTCGTCGAATTTGAGTGGATTTTCGTCAATTATTGTATGCACTTTTGTTGAACACATAAAAAATCTTTATTAAATCTTACTACCCCTGTTTTTTCTTTCTTTAGTAAATGCCGTAAAATATTATTCTATATTTTTTGTATTTACGAAAATGAAATTTATTTTTCTCATATCTCTTCACATCTCACGCGGTCAGAGAAAACCTTCAAATATGGTTACCGATTCTATAAAAAAGCTTCATAACCTTAGAGGTTACCCCCTATGGCATTAAATTTGCAGTTTGACCGGACAAGTCTAAAACAAGATATGTAAAATCAGATTTAATTTCAAATATTATAAATATATCTTCAAATTTACATTTGGTAATAATTATAAAAACAAGACATAACGACCGAACACGTCATTTGAAATTGTTTAATTTATGCACGACTATGCATTTAATTGTCACTGACTAATCATTATCACCAGTTCAGTCTTACTTCATTAAAAAGCCCGATACCGCCGATGTTAATGAATAGATACAGTATGACCGTGCGAACAAAAATTTTTCACTGTTTAGCTACCAAATGATCAGCGCCATCTCGTACAATACTTATAAACTGGCACGGAACATAAACGAACTACGTTGTACTCTTATCAATAAATTACTCGATATTGTTTAATGCGGCCAAATCAAAAGAATACGGATTGTGTGCGTTCATAATGTACTAATTGGACTTCGCAATGCTAAAGAAATAAGTTCAAAAAAAATGCCTACATAATATTTGTTATATTTACTGATAAAAAAACATTCCATCCTATTTTGTCACTATTTTATCAGAATTGGTCAATTTTTTAACTACACAACTCTGCATTTTGGCGTTTGCGAAACAACATCAGCTCCCGAAAAAAATCAATACGTCACCAAATCGCGTTGTTTCTCTATTAGCGTTTTGAACCAATAAGATTTTGTTTGTTCATTGACCCGATCTTTATTACTCGATAATATAATAAGTCTATATCTGTTACTGATATAATATATACTACATACTACTACTACTACTACTACATACTGCATCTTATGCACCTACATTATGTAAATATATTCCACATTTGTTTCAAGGAAAAGAATTTTCACTCTTTTCCTTCTTCTCAGTGGATGGAAAGAATCGAGCCATGTTTAAATATATTTGCTGTTGATAACATTGACATTGCAAAACTATCCTATCATTGACCATCTCAATTTAGATGATTTGTCTTGGGAGACAAAAAATGTAAGTTCTGAAAACATGAGAATAATTCTACCGTATTTTCAAGTATTTGCTATTGGTACTAGTAATATTGCAAAGCCTGTACATCATCGATCATTTCAGGGTCTGCAGATTTATTTTAGAAATAAAAAATGCAACCCCTGAACGGATTAAAATAATACAATCGTGTTTTGTGTTTTTTGCTATTTAGTAACCTGAATGTTTCCACCACGACTGCCAGAACTATATCCAATAGAATATGTTTGGGATAAAGTGGAAAACAAAATAAACAAAGAAATCCAGCACCACCTAACCAAAGTATTTCAAAACTGCATTGGTTGAAAATGGAACCACAAGATTTCATTCATAATTTAATAAAAAGTATGCCCATGTGCATGTAAACATTTTTAATAGCAAATGGCGGTAATATTAAATACTGATTGTGTCAACCATTATGAAAAAACATAGTGTTTAGAAAAATATTCAATTTTCATTATATTAGGTTAAAAAGTATTTCAATTAAGGTACTGAACTTATTGCCTCTTAATATTGTTTTTTTTGGTTAACTCTAATTTTTTTATGGTAATTTTTACTATTTACTATAAACGTGAAATATGGATTAAAAAAAACTACAAAACTGTTGATAAGTGAACGATGGATATTTTAAAATAAAATACTAAGTAAAAGCGCATTATCTTTTGTTGCTTTAAAAGTTTGGTAAGTTAATTTGTATATATATGGTATATTTTATATATTTAAAATCGAATATTATGGAACCAAATTATCTTCTTATATTAGCATACGATTAAAAGTAACCACCAACCATCCAAACTTTTTCATGTATTTAATACTCTATGCTTACCCCCTAGTTAATACCCATAAACAAAAAATAGAAGTTTTAATAAATAATTCTAGACTGCAGCGATTTGACAACCATAAAGTAATTGTTAAAAAATCTCTTAATCTAGCCATGTCGTACTGCATAACATTTTACCATAGAGTTACATAATAGAGGAACACAGTGTGCGAATGATATTTCGAGCTTTAAGGAAAATCCTACTTGCGAGAAAGAGATACAAGAGAACTTACCGTAGGACTGTTTTCAAACTATTTACTCTCCAATAGTCTCCTGTCAAAAAATTGCTATTTGTTATTTTGTTAGTTTCACGTCAATTTTTCTATATTTTATCAGACTAAAAATAGTTAACGTAATGGTGTCGTGTTCAGTATTAAATTGTAGGGTTACTTATAACAATAACCCAAACAAAGAGGCAATACACAGGTAAGTACTGATAGTGCAATACTACTTTCACGATGCTTATTTTCATAGACGTTGATCTTTAAATTATATAAATTAAGATTAATAACATGCAGTAAATACTCCATTTTATGAATAATAATTTATTTTTCATAATTATGTGTAAGATAAAAAGATATTGTGTACGTGAAAATCATACCGTTTCGTATTGGGCTTGCACAAAATCTATCGATAAGTAGACGATTTTTAAATAGGTATAAATAAATATTTTTTGTTTAACCTAGATTTGTTCACATTTTACCTTTTTAGTTTCGGTTACAGCTTGTAAACACATTGGATAGAAAGTAGATAGACGTATACATAGGTGCATCTTTGGCTTTTGGATAGTATTAGCTCCTTAAATTGATAAAATTAGCCGAATTTTATATTTGTTATTATTATGATATGACAATAAACGGCGAATGTGATTTTATATTTATTGACAAATTTTACTTCTTCAAGATTTCCTGTAAATGCAGTTCAAAAAGAAAAATGGATTCGAATGTCAAATCAGATAGGTAGGGTTCCTTACAAAGTTTACAGTAGATATTTTAAGGGCAACTATTTTGTTCTACGAAATCACTGACATATTAATGGAGAATCTATACCTCCAAAATTTATTGGTTATTTCCTTCCTGAGGGAAATAAGTTATATCGATTTACATCAAAGAATTAATTAAAACCAATAAGCATTATTATTATTGTTTTCTTTAGTACCGTGTAATCACGTTTTGTTTTATCCTGTCAAATAAGGTTATGTTTAGAAAAAGCGAAGTAAAGGGAAGTTACTAAGATTAGCATGGTGTTATTAATTTAACATGTAATAAGAATTAAGAGAACGAATTAAATATAGCAAAAAAAACCTGTGATGGAATAGTCGACATTCATGTCGATTATGCATGGACGTGACTTTGACATCACTAAAAGACACGCACTCGGTGTATTTTTCACACACATGCACAATTATGTTCCTCAATTATATAACTCTATGCATTTTACATGGTATTATAGAATACTATCTGTGGACATATAGTGCAATGGTACATACTGAAATTACTACTAATATCGTAAGTACTTTATTGTCTGCATCATAGATGTAGTTAAAACATGAAATCTTGCTTTTTTCACCCCGCGCATTGGTTAAACTTATTTAACTAGAAAAATGTATTTAGCTATTATTCTTCACTTCGTGTCCTACAATTTATAACTATCCATACTGTTGGGACCAACGATATCAACAGTACTCTATAAACCTAAGGTATACTCTACAAATACTGTTAAGGTTTTAATCAATTTATTTAACAGTATCTATAGTTAAGATGGCGGGTGATGAAAGTGACAGGTGTGTAAATAATGAATGAAAAGTTGTATTTTTTAACGTTTTAAAATACGAATTAGTTATGTTTATCACTAATAGTATCACTTAATCAAGTATATTTTCATCATTTTAATTTTCTTCTAAAGCTTATGATTATGTTCAACTGTATAAAACTTTTTGAATAACTTTATTTTGCAGCGAACTAAAACCATCCAGTGTCGCTATTATAAGAGAAGTCTATGATAGTGAAAATGCCCATATTAAATTTGAAATGGAACTGGAAAGAGCACTGGAGGCTGGTGTGAGTGTTATTGTTATTGAACCAGAGCCCCTTGGAGAGGAAACAGCACGATGGATTTATGTAGGAAACCTCTTACATAAAGTCTCCTTGTATAGTGGACTCTGCAGCATAGTTTCAGGTGCGCTTTAGGATACTGTTTAACTACATGAAAATACTTATGTTCTGTGACTGTCTTCAATCAAATAACGCAATTTTTAGGCCTGACCTGGAGTTCACTTGCCTGCACACCATTTGGAATCGTGTCAGTTCTTTGCGCTGGTTGCTATACGCTTTCATGGCAATGGGACCCTTGTTGCAAATATCAAGAAGAAAAAGATCGCCGGCACTTATCAACTTTACCAATGCTGAGTGATCTAACTTCAGCTTCTCCAGTAGTACTTGTATATACTGACAATAGGAAAAAAATTATATTACATAACACTGTGTCCATAGCTGCAGCTGCCATTTGCTTATGGAGACTGTATAACATATTTAAATAGCATATTATTCAGTAGTCTATGCGTGTTAGAATTCAAAATTCAATAATAGCATAGATAGTTTATGCTTATAGACATGTATTGTTTCTAATCATATTATTATTGTTTGTTGTAGAATACATTGTAAAAATTAAATTGTTATTATGTTAAATGTAATCTGAAAACTAGAAGTAGATTAAAAATCTTGTACAAATATAATTTCGTCTTAATGTAAGGTTTTTAGTTAGTCACAGGGGATAAAAGATATTCCCATGACAATGATAACAACAGTGATTTTTAAACCTGATGCCACTGGCACTGTTGTTGCTATGTAATAAAATATATATCAATGAACTTAGCATTTTTTTTATTATTGATTGATAAAATTTTATTAATAATATCCAAAGTTAAGGTTTTATTAAATTTTACTGAACTTAAATTGAAAATCACTGATTCATAAAAGTTTAATTGATATGATTAAATACATGAAAAACAGTGATTCTACTACAATATTACTGTTTCTCACTGTTTCACTTTTGTTAAATGTACAACTTAATATTTTTAAAATGATAAGGTAAACATATTAGTCTAAAAAAATGGAAAACTTTAGTAATGCTGTAATTATTATTATTTTTAGTAGATCATAAGATTCATAACACAGCTAAACATAAAAAAAACTGTAAAGAGAAATAACACAACTCACTCTGTAGTTTTTACATATGTCAGGGTTAGAATTTTAATAACAAAAACAGCAGAGCTGTTCAGATTAAGCTTATTCAAATATCAACTAGAAGGTTTTATATCATCAATTTTACATTTGTTATAGAAACTTATACCTACTAATATATTTATTTAAATGTAAATAGCCGTCAAACAAATAGACGAACCACCAGATGGAAAGTGGTCCCCATTGCCCATGGACCACAACAACAAAATCCTTTTTATTGTGCACCAAAAACAGTCAGTATAGTGAAAAGTTTGAATACAGTATTTTAAGTACAACAGGCGGCATTATTGCCGCCCCTTATTATATATGGACATTAGTGTTAAAACCATGGAATTAGTAAAACACCAAAGGTATCACTAATGCATTGTCAGCCAAGAAAGAAAGTACTGTCTCTCAAGCCCCCGACCGGAACACGACAAGTCGTTTGATGGCTGAGGAGCCGCCAAAGCAGGAGGGTGGCAGATAGCCAGGCATGCTTCACGGGATAATAGTAATACCAGTAATAATATTAATGACTTAAGAATAATATTGATAATATAATCCTTACTTGAAACTCTACCACCAAGCAGGTCGGCTTCTGTCGGCTCTAACGACACCCTGTTCTGCCAGCATGGGATTGGGGCCAGTACTCTAAGCCACCCCAATACCACCAGAATTTTTGACATTGTTCGAAAAAATCATATATTTTGTAGAAATAAAATTGTATTTTGTTTTACTTGTTTTGTAGATTATTGGTCGTTATTTTAAAACTGTATATAACATAACATCATTTGATTGCATACTCACTTTAAACAAGAAATAACTGTGGAAGTACCTATTGAATATATGTCATATTTTTTTATAATCTCTGGTAGTACAGCAACAGGTATATGTAGCAACCAAAAGCAACATCGCAAACCATAAATCCACCCCCTTGAAAACAATGAGGAAAAGCTTATATGGCGTCAGGATGTTTTCGTTTACCAAAGCAAATGATAATGAATTTCCGACACCAAAATCAAAATGAATGCCGGAGTCTAATCTACTCTCTGCGGACGACCAACTTTATATCTGATAATCTCCTATAAATTATAATAAGTCCAAAATTGTGTTGCCAAGGCAGAGCTTTAAAATAAAAGTACAAGGGTGACCAAGCACCAGAGTGATGTTGTGCGGTAAATCTAAGTAATAAGAGTAAGCAAAGTTCTTCAATGTTTTGAAATGTTACATCTAGCCAAATTAATAGCCACCACCGACGTACAGGGCGCCCGTATCATTTTGAAGTTTCGATGCATTGTGTCAATCTTGAATTTGTAGACATGTTTCTATTTTCATTTTAAAAGCGCATATAAATAGAATCAATCTAGGGGCAACGATCCAGATACTGTAGGGTTCCGAATTGTAGTAGTGCTGCTGAAATGTTTGGACTTATGCTTAGAAAACCATTTTACGTGCCAAATTCCCACGAAAGAATGTACCTACATATATCAAAAGGAATTAGTTACTCGAATATCCTTATCTATGAAATTGTCGATTCTCATACAAGCAATATTGAACTCAAATATGTGACGCTTGTTACGAAAATCAAAAATTCAAATGTCTTTTCTTTAAAACTAGCAAACTGACCTCACTTCGCTTCGGAAAAGCATACGCCTTACGGTAAGAAATAGAACCTACATTATTTTAAATGGATTTATAACTTTTTCATTTATGGACAGATTGCAATGAAACAAACTTTAAGTATTAAGTGATGCGTACTGCAATACATTATTGAAAACCAGAACAAAATCGTTTAAGCCATTTCTGAGATTAGCGCGAACAAACACACAGACAAAAACTCTAACAACTACTGTTTTAGGTTGTCTTGCGTTAATAAAGGCCCCTAATAATATTTTATCTCATATATCGTGCATGTACAGAAAGTGATCAGTTACAATTTTATTATATGTAAAGATTACGGTGTTTTCAATCTAGAATTGGGTTGTACATTTGTTTTTGGGTTATTTGATTTTGCTCTAATGTCATTCCGTTTACGGTTTCGGAAAAGTTAAAACATCGAGACATTTTCAAATGAATTCTGATGTGACAGTACCGCTATGGAGACTGCACAAAGAACTAGTAATTTCTTTGGATCATTATGGTCATGACCATCCTCATGTGATATGGACATCCGTTAGCAGATGTAATCACTTACCATCAAAAATTTAGTCTTAAGTTTTTCTGTTACATTTTTTAAAAAATTTGTTTTTATGTAATTTAACAGTAGTTTACTTTTGCGTACATGTAAAAATAAACGAAATATCAGTATACGTATAATGCGAATTTAAGTTTTTTGTTCATTTGTAGGTATTACACTAACATTATGGTTCCAAAATTTTGTATGTTTCATTGTCATCTTTTCACATTAAAACCGTAGAACAGATTTATAACCTTTACCTGGATTAACCTGTTAATTACTTTTCACTACAATTATTCATTAATTAGGACACGAGTGAAATCGTGAAAGGCAGTTAGTAGTTAATTACAAGTATTTGACAACCCTATGCCTTTTTTTAACGCCATTACGACTATGTATAAAAAAATGTGTAACAAATCTCATGGAATTCCTCTTTATTAATCAAATTCGGTCACAATAATAAAATCACAAGATTACAAGTGTTTTTATAAAGTAGTCGATCTCATCACTTAATCTAGCCATTTATTTCATATAAAGTAGGTGTATAATTCATGAAGAAGCTCAACTATAAGGAATAGTACAGTAGAAATGTAGGAATATAAACTATAAACCAGGCTATTAACCGAAACTATCGGATATCCGAAATAAAAATATATCCTTAACCGTAACCGAATCCGATAAATAAGTTTCGGATAATTTCGGCTAGGCAGAGTCTAAACAAAGCACGTGATGACTGGTTTACGCTGACGAGCCGATACATTATACATTAGCTGCGTCGTTTTCATTTTAGACAAAATTATATTTTAATAATTAATTTGTTTTTCCTGTGATTATAATACCGCATAAAACCTAGAAACAAAGTCAAACTTTGTAAATACATTATATATTTTTTCCAAGTCGTAAATCATCTAATATCCGTAACCGGAATTATCCGAAATAATCGGATAATCCAAAATAATTTCATATACATAACCTTAAGAGAAATCGGTAAAATATTATTCTTATATTCGTATTCCTTTCCAGATCCGAAATTTCATATCCATAACATCCCTACTATTAACAATGTATATGTTACAGTTAAACCAGTTTTTGGATAGAACGCGTTTTCCCTATACTTCGTTCAAATTGGATATGGAAACTTTGTAAACAGAGTGTTGCCTGGCAACCACAAACAAACAGGTGCACGAAACTTTTTGTTCTATAGTTATAGTTATAGTTATATATATACTATAACTATATAGTATATAGTATAACTATAGTTATAGTTAGAACTAGTTTTTACTAAATGCCTTTGTTAAAACCATAGAGTTACGTAATAAAGGAATACTCATCTCAAAATCGCGTCACTAAAACATAAATGTGCATGTGTGTGAAAAATACACTGAGGTGCGTGATTTTTAGTGATGTAAAATTCACGTCCATGTATTATCGACATGAATGTCGATTATTCCATCACAGGTTTCTTTGCTATATTCAATTCGTTCTCTTAATTAATTATTACATGTTAAATTATAACACCACGCTAATCCTAGTACTTTATCTTTACTTTGCTTCTTCTAAGCTTAACCTTATTTGAGAAGATAAAACAAAACGCCATTAAACGGTACTAAAGATAAAGATGCACTTTTATATCAGTCTATCTACTTTCTGTCCAATGTGTTTACAAGCTGTAACCGAAACTAAAAAGGTAAAATATGAACAAATCTAGGTAAAACAAAAAATATTTATTTATACCTATTTAAAAATTATCCACTTATCGATAGATTTTGTGCAAGTCCTACACGAAACGGTATCATTTTCACGTACACAATATCTTTTTATCTTACACATAATTATTAAAAATAAGTTATTACTCATAAAATGGAGTATTTACTGCGTATTAATAATCTTAATTTATATAATTTTAAGATCGACTTTTATGGAAATAAGCATCGTGAAAGTAATATTGCACTATCAGTACTTAGCTGTGTATTGCCTCTTTGTTTAGGTTATTGTTATAAGTAACCCTACAATTTAATACTGAATACGACACCATTATGTTTACTATTTTTAGTCTGATAAAATATAGAAAGATTGAAGTGAAACTAATAAAATAACAAATAGCAATTTTTTGACAGGAGAATAATGGAGAGTAAATAGTTTGAAAACAGTCCTACGGTAAATTTTCTTGTATCTCTTTCTCGCAAATAGGATTTTCCGTAAAGCTCGAAATCTCACTCGCACACTGTGTTCCTCTATTACTATTATATTAACTCTATGGTTAAAACTAGAATTTAGGTAAGGTTAGGTTCGGTTAGAATAAACGAGCGCACATCGCGCAGATGGCGCTCGGAAAGGGATTCCCCCGCACTTGTCGAAACTTGTCGAATCAGGTGACGTCTCGCGATCGATGAGAATAAGATACGATGAACTTTAAGAACAGTTTTAACTGACTCAATTCGGAAAAACGCGTTTTGTCTAATAAGAACTAGTTTTAACTGATATTCAGTTTTGAGAATTAGTTAATTCTAGTCTTAACAAAGGCATTTAGTAAAAACTAGTTCTAACTACGAAAAACGTGTTCTATCTAAAAACTGGTTTTAACTGTAACATAATAAACATAGCAATAAAGCAAGTGACAAGTTCAACACTAGAGAATGCAGAATTAACATTAAATTAAGGAAATTACAACAACACTTAGTAGTAAGATAATTATAAAAATATTAAAATAAGTTACTTACATTTAAGTAACATCCTGGTTTTTCTTATAGAAATTCTTTTCACAGCCCATTGATACGTGTCAATCTAATGATTGACGGCTAGGACTTTCATAGAAGCAGAACTGTAATAGTGACAGTTTAATTACCTATTGAAGAACTAAGACATTATAAAAATATGATAATAAATTAATGTCGTGTGAAAGATATATAATGATTTGAATTATTATCAATATTCTGAAATATTTCTTCAACAGTAGGTAAATAAATAATAGTGTTTTGAACTCTAAAACAAATACTATTACTGAATGCATGAAGGATAAAATTAGTACATAAATAAGAATTTTAGATAAGATCAAATTTCATATTATTAAAAAAAACTAATATCTAAAGATCGCTTTTCACCATTTGCCCAATACAATACGAGAATACCTATTGCTTACATGCTTATTACGAGTACAAGCGCTACACTTTTTAATATTTTTTTAAATCAATGCATAAAGCTAAGGTGCGTCCTAAGTGAACGACAAACGGAGCAAAGCGACAAGACGCGACATGCAACGTTTTTATATTTAGGAACAAGCATTTAAGATATGAACTGTCTAGTAGCAACGCAGTGTTACTTGCCTATGGTAAGAAATGAAGATCACGTCAGTCAGATAGCAAAAACGTCGTATCGCGAATTGCCGCTTGTCGTCGCTCACCTAGGGCACCGAGTAAATTATGCGTTAAAAAATTAAGATGTCTTAATTGCGCGCTTAGACATAATCCAGAAATATAATGATGATGAAAAATGCCTCAGAAATATCGCTAGCCTGGGCGCATATTGACTAATAATTATGTTACTGTCTTTGTTTATGATTCCATCTAATGTCTTCAGAGCAACGTATTCTGGCAAAAATCCAGCAGCAGTACTTTTATCTAAAACTGAAAAAAAAAATTAAGTGTATATGTAGTTCACGTATTATGTATAATTTTAAAACAATGTAAAATTGTCGCCTAAATTTAGTGTTGCTCTGATCTATGAGCAAAGCCTGCACGACACAATTCGCATGCTAGGGTAAATACCGTACTAATACAAAGTACTATACAATTGTTTTATTTGAAACACTCACCACCATGAGGTTCACCACTTCCTGTGAGGGCATTTAGAGAAACTGCTGTTTTTACGTATCCTGGACTTACAACAGTGACATTAATATTATGTTGATTCATTTCAGAATGCAAACTATCTCCAAACGCCTGCATTGCATGTTTTGATGCAGCATACGCAGCACGATCAGGTATCGCAATAAGTCCTTGAACGGAACTAATAAATACTATGTGCCCACATTTCCTCTCAACCATTTTTGGTAGAACAGCTACAATATAAAATATAATATAATACATTGCAATGTATATTATAATAACATAATATGATGGTGAAAATAGAACAGTCATATGCGTTATTCATATGAAGATTCTCCAGTGTAATTCCCTCAGTTGATATTGGATTACGGGAAAATTACGGGGCCATCGCTTCCTTCTTCATATGCAAAGCGACAATGCATGACACTACCGAAATATATTTTCCCCTAGGTAATGAAATGTCCATGGGTGGTGCTAATCACTTACCATCAAATCCGTCTGCTCGTTGGTTTGATAAAAAAACTGATATTAAAAAAAAATAGACTACTATTTTTGCGTTACGGAAAAAAATCGAGTGATTATTGATAAACCTAAATACGAAGCTTATATAATAAGCCGCTGATAACAAAACATCGTACTTAAGAGGGCACGTTCGCCAGTCTGTCCTGATTTTTTTTTCACAAATCCTTAATTTTGAATTTACAGGGGCGAAATTAATGCCTAATGGCATCATCAGTCAGTTAAAGCTGGTTGATGGTAAGTATGAGGTCATATAGAAGTAGTAGTCTTAAATTTAAAAGACATCTAAAGACTAGAGCAGGGATTACCAAACTATTTCGGGTAAGAGACCCCTTTTCTAAAATGAATTGATACCTCACACCTACATAGCCAAATTACTTTGAAAATCCACCACCATCCAGTAACTTACAAGTCTAAAAAAAGTTTCAAATAAGAACTTGTGTTAATTTAATAGGGGACGATTTTTTGACCTCGTCGACCCCCAAAATCAGTTTTCGTCTACATCGATCTATTTGGGAATCTCTGCTTTAGAGGGACAAAAATAATTTCAACATTTGAAGTAAGACTATAACGTTTTCTCCAAGCCGTATTAGAGCAGCGTGGGAGAGCACTGCCAGAGATACTTCAAACACTAAATATCCTTAACCACCTGGAATATTGTGCAAAATGTACGGGAGATTCAAATATTTAAATAACGTTAAACGACTGGACGGAGAGGGGACAACGTAGCCGAACGTGACTTCACATCAAGGAAGGATTCTGGTTATCTTTTCAATTCATCTTGAAAGTTGCTAACTTATTTAGTTAAAAATGGCTTTCCTGCAAATTTAATCAAAATTACTATATAATACTTATGAAATGGTTTATTACATCTTTCAAACTGTATCTATTTAAAAATGTGAAAAATATTGATTATTGTATTGCAGCCCCGGATCTAGGGGGGCAAGCCGGGGCCCATGCCCCGGGCGTCAAATTCAGAGGGCGGCCAAATTCACACTTTACAGACGATTGGACAACTCATCATTCACTTAACTTTGACCACAGAATAAATTATAGTACAAGTAGCTGAAATTATAAAGGTGATAAAGGTAATAATATAATAAGTGGGCGGGGGCGGCATTTTTCAATTTTTGCCCCGCCTAAAAAAATTGAAAATCCGGGACTGATTGTATATTATTTTATACAAAAATAAATAAAATATGTAGATATTATCTTATATAGGTATAATGACATGACCACCAAACTCCTATTGCAATATTTAAAGTGCCAAAACTACATTACAATTTAAAACATTTTATTGAAACTTTAGTGACTTTTCTAGGAAATACAAGTTCTTATCAGGGATATTATGGAGCTCCGTAACTGAAACCATCGGATATCCGAAATAAAAATATATCTGTAACCGTAACCCAATCCGATAATAAATTTTCGGATAATTTCGGTTAGCAGCAGAGTCTAAATTATGCTGCGTTGTTACTGTTCTAGACAGTTTTTATTATTTAATTTTTAAGGCTATTGTTTTTTCTGTGATTATAATACTACATAATAACTAAAAATAAAGTCATACTGTTGTATGTTTACAGTTACTGCTGTGTTATTGTTATTTCCAAGTCGTAAATCTTGGTAAAAGAAATTATCAGAAACAATCTGCCCATGCTCCGCTTCTAAAAATTTGATTTTTAAGTAGTTCCCCCTGTGTTAAGTAATAGAAGAACCTATTATTTATTGTGCTACTGTTGTATTTCATGTATTACAGTTTTTAAGTAGTTGTTTATATGAGTATTGTGCTTACCAACAAAAGGTGTCATATTATATTATGTCTTTTTTGTTTTAGTGTGCAATCAATAAAGAGTTTAAGTAAAATAAATACGATCTCAGCACAGTACAAAGCAGAAAAGTAGCTTCTCGCATATTTTAGGAAGGTTATCAACTTCCGAAAAGACAGTAAAAATAAGGCAATAGCTTATCTTACATACCTTTTGTCAAACCAACAGAACCAAAGAAGTTAATACACATGATCTGTTGAAAAACATTTATTGCAGTGTGGAGAATGGCACCACGATGAGACACTCCACCATTATTTATTAGAATGTCAATGTGACCACATATATCATATACTTTTTGTATGAAACCCTCCAGCTGATCCAAGTCTGACAAATCTAATTCTATGATAACTGGCTCTTCAGTGGCAGTAGACTGTAAGGGAAATAAGTATACAATTAGATGCTTTAAAGAACATTACAACAAGTGCCAATTTAAACAAAAGTATATTTATTTCTTTATTATTTAATTATATTTTGTTTCTATAAAATAATTAAATACTTTAAATTATCAGCCTAATAATTTCACTTTCAAGCAATAATGAGGAAATATATTTTTTAAATCTTAATATATTTTTTCAGTTGGTTAATTATTATATAAAGTTCAGTAAGAAAAGGGTACTTAGAGTGTTATAGACAGATTAATACTTACCAGTTTCTTGGCAATTAAGTCTCTCTTAACTCTTTCTAGTTCTGATTTTCTACGAGATGCCAAGACAACTTTGCTACCATATTTATAAAATACATGTGACAATGCTTCTCCTATTCCAGAACTGGCACCAGTTATAACAACTACCTATTTTTGAGAAACAAAACATTCAAAAATACATGATAAATTAATAAAATAACATATCAAATCCTTTAATTTTAGTTTGATAAAAATAAATTATGTACATTTAACCAACTGATGAAACTTTAACTGCACATTTTATTACACTCAGACCAACATAACTATCGCTTAATGAGTAAAAGGCGGTAAGGTAAAACTTTTGTTAGGGTATACTGTAAGATGTTAATGATTCTGTTACCACCAGCATGGATAGATTCAGAATACCGTTGAATCCTTACCCGTCATTAGTTTAAATTAAACCACACACAAAATAACTAACGTTTACCTTCCCTTGTACAGCAGATCTTCTCTTAGATTCCTTTATCGAGCCAAATATAGACCACATCGCTACGCCAACTGACAGAGGAAATCCGAAATATTTTAAATACCAAGTAAGTGTAGTAAGCGCAAAATTCGACTTCATTGTGGTTAACTTATTTTAATTTATAATATAAACCGAGTAAACAACAAGGTCAAATTACTAGTTAAACCGCCCAAACAGGTTCCAAAATCCAAGCGAAAGTTAGATGTGGAAGCTTACAACCTGTGCTTACAATTTATTTCTATTTAATGCGAACATTCCCGTAACGAAACTCGATGGTTATGATCAATTAGATAAAGAATATTATATTCATGTATATATATATACATTAATGAATTAAGTTGATTTACAATTTAAGATTTACACTCATTAAAAGAAGAAAACACGAATTCACAAACAACTTACACAGTAAAGAGCTCTGTGGTAAAGAGATACTAAATAGTACGTATATCGTATAAAGACAATAAAAACCGAAAATGTAAGTATAGTCATCGGCCGATTAGTATACTTGTATATCCGCTTAAAAATAAAACAAAAAACTTTTAAAAGAAAACAAATAATAAACAAAAAATAATTTTATTATGTTTATGGAAGTGATTAGTGAATAAAATAATGAATCGTTTCTTCATCATACAAATTTACGAATCTATGTCCATCCGTAACCCTGGTCACTCACATGCGCGCAAAGGTTTGAAATTTGTACGAATGTTCGCACCATAATATATATAAGTTATATATACCCTATATATAAGTTAATCTATGGTTCGCACGTATGTGAAGGGCTGATAAGCAACTGGGTTCTCATATGAGTATGCAAATCTATTTGCGCATCCTCCTACACTCCATCCATTTCCAATATAGAGAGTAGTTGGAACTACTACTAAAGTACGTATTAGTAGTTACGTTTATAGCAATTATAGTAGACGCCGCAAACTACAAAAAATGAAGACATCTATCACCTATGCAATCGTGTGCGCAACTGGTCATAAGTTACTCTATGAACTGGTCGCACGTATGCGTGGGACTACGCGAATGTTCGTAATTCGCGCGATTTGATGTGCGACAAAACACAGACACAGCTTAGAAAACCACGAATGCATCAAAAACTTTGCATAATCATTTGCGAAGGTCGTCCTTCACTTGTAGGTTCGCGTATTCGCGCGCATGTGAGTGGCCGGCATAATAACAAAAATACAACACCGACACGACAGCATATGAGATTTTTTTTTCACCATACAACATATATTTAATAAAACTAATTATTATCGTTACCTGCGTGCAATGCCATCTATGCAACAATATTCGTACTAAAATTAATGCTACTGTACTAGTTTACGAACTAATATCGTGCCGACAGATGTCGCATTTAAAGAATGATAAAATTAATTAGTTACACTTAATTAATTAATTAATATTAAACAAAAACTGTATTAACTGTCATCCACTACAGGTTCAAAAAAAATAACAAAGTATTTCTTTAACAATTGAAAGTTTGAACAAGATATATTTATAGGGCGACTTCATGACGATAATGTCGTCAATGATGTTTCTCAAATTGTAAAATAAATTTAAGGTTCAAATTAATCCTAGTACATCATAGGCCATAATAATTGGTAAAAGATAAATGTATAATTGAAAAACAAGCAAAATACGCATTGGTGTTATCTGTAACACCAATTTAAGCTGTGTGCTCATATAGTCAGGTTATTGTAACTCATAGCAAAATTCACCATTTGTTAACGACAATTCAAATTAAAAATCATTTAATCTTTAACGAGAAGAAACGGTGAAAGAAACTCCTCAGCGCCTCTTTTAAAACAACACATGGCAATTAGAAAGTAAATTTAAAACTACGCGGAACTAGTTTGGACATAATTTTTTTCAGGCGTCCTTATCATAAATCTACACCATAATATCCTTTACCTATAAACTGTAATTTAACGAGTCGCTAAAAAGTTCCAATTAAATAAAAAGTTCACATCTCAACTTCGGAACCCTACAGTAAAAACGAATGAAAAAAAACCCTGAAACATTTGAAGACTATATGAAGACGTAATCACACGATGCCTATTTCTTGTTCACAATTCTTTGTATCACTTTTCTGCTTGTACATATTTCATTATATTTTTTTAATAAATATAAATTACTACGGTAAGAATTTCATTTTTTTTTTATTTTTCCTTAAATACTCATGTAAAAAAAGCCGTATTGGGGCGGCCTAGAATACTTTCCGCAATCCCATGCTGGCAGAACAGGGTGTCGTAAAAGGCAACAGAAGTCAGCCTGCTTGGTGGTAGGGCTTCACGTAAAGATTATATTATCAGTACTATTATTAAGTTATTAATATTATTGCTGCTATTATTATCCTTCCGTGAAACCTGCCTGGCTAGCTATTACCCTCCTGCTTGAGTCAACCGCCAAGTGACTCGTCGTGTTCCAACTGGGAGCTTGAGATCCAGTACTTTCATTCTTACTTTCTTCTTATTTCCTGGCCTTTGATCTTGCTGATGTCTATGGGCGACGATGACGGTTGTCTGCTCGTTTGTCGGCTAATAACATAAAAAAAATGCAATTCAAAATAAAATAAAATTCTCATTTGTACATGGCTGTAACCAATATTTTAAATCACATTATATTAAATTCAATTTTGGACCATTTATATTAGGTAGAAATATAATATGCAAGTTGACCAAATAATTTTTTTAAGTTCCTATGGTTAAATATATTTTTTATATTTGATTAATTTAACAAAATATTATATTTTTTAATAAAAAAAAAACAATTTTGTCAAATATTTTTATGAGATTTTCTGTAACAATTAGAAACCCATTTGTCACGACACAGCGCTAACACACGCGGTAAGACATATCAGGGTAGTGAACATTACTCTATAATAAGTGTATAAAACCGGTAGGTGATAGCTCACCACGCCATGCCTTGACACGCTAGAGTCATCAGACTATAAGTGTTTCAATAAAGAAAAATCATATCTTTATCTATAAATTCACCGTGTACTAAAGATAAATATTAATAAGCGACCATCAGTTACATGACGGAATTTTACATTAGTTGAAAGCCGTGTAACGTCCTCTAATTCCATAGCATAACTTGACATTGACATATATCAACAGAAATAAATTTGAGAACTGTAGTGTTTCTATGCCTCCTTCCTTTAATAAGAGTCTAAAGGTATTTTATGAAACAATGACACCAAAGCAACTTGGCAATTAACCCTCGAGCATTGCAATAAAACCACATAAAAATTTCAGACTTGATAAATTTAAGAACCTTCTTTGGCTAGTTTGCTAGAATTATTTTTTCACAAATGATGGCGACAGACCTCGCCCAATAGGACAAGGCAATGATTTTGTCTATTAAGCAGGTCGGACTACATGATAAACAAGAAAGATTAGCTTGAATTTACAGACGGTTAGTGAGGTCTTTCACACTGCATTGATTATCGATAAGAAGAAAATTATTTACGAATCATTCTACGTTACGATTATTTTTTTTTTTAAGCATGTATGATAAAAAAAATACTTTTTGCCCTTTAATGGGATGTAGGAGCACAACTTTTATTTACTTCTCATTGTTCTTTAGCATTCTCATTCCCTCTAGTAGTGAAGTCTTATACTCTATGCCTATGTACCATTAAAAGTCTGTCTAGCTGAACAAAATGCATACCTTTACCCATCTAGATATAAAACGACTATATTAAAAATAAATTATTACAGCTATAAAGGGCAACACTGAGCCACAATTCCTTAATATAACTTAATGTTAGGATTATGTTTGATTTGTCCTGGATATAAATAGTTAAACATAATGTTTCTGTGAGTATTTATGACTTTAACATAACCGAAAATAAATAACAATTGCTCAAACAACATTTTTTACTTTTGGCTGGGAGTGTCGTGCGATGCGCTGACCTTCGTTTTGATGCACAACGCACAACAAAGCATCAAATTGACGGCTGCCCTATTTTCACAACAATCTTTGGATCCAATGATTATTTTCGTGGCATGCATATATTGTGATAAATTACAACCCAATAAATGTGAAACTTTATGATTCCTAGTGTTGCGAATGAGGAAAGTAAAATGATAATCCACTCAGTGGCTACGCAAACAACTGTTAATGGTGTGTGTTACAGTACAACAGACGAGACTTTCTTTTTAACTTTTAGGATACAGTTGCTAAATTTGAAAAAATAACTCAAAATTACGGCCAAGATGAATGAGAGGGATATTCCAAGTGTTCCCATCACAACGTTAGCAGGAGTAGCCAGTTTGACAGACTGTAAGTATAATAAACTTCATTATAATTATCGTCGTGTTTGTCGCAGAATTTGTTAAATGTTTACTTATTATATTTGTGTATTACCACACTTTAATTGAAATCATGCACTTTTTGTAATAGTTTTGATCAATATTAACTCTTAATTATTAAAACACCATTAATGTGTTAAAATTATATGTGTACTTCTGTTTGGTTCTCAACTATGCATAATGTTTATATGTAAATCTAAAGTTTTAGTAATAACTTGATTCCTGCTAAACTGTTTTCACATGCAAATATTAGACTCAATACTTACTGAAGTTTTTTTCAGGTTAAACATTAAACATGGTATCAAATCTTCTAATTAAATTTAATGTATGAAAATATTAATGAAATTGATAGTATAGTGCTTGTTCTTTTCCCTTATAAGTATAAGATAACTATATAAATTGAAACTGGATTAGGTTTTAAGAGTTGAATTAACAAGATAGTTCCACAACAGTTAAATTGTTTATTAAATGTTTATGTATATATGCTACTTTGTCATTTTACATATCTTGCTAATTATGATAACTATAAAGTTGATGTGAGTAAAATTGTTTCAAGTTGGGTTTTAATATGAGACCTTAATTAAAGACAGTGCTTTTGTTACCATATATAAAGATTTACAAGTACATTGAAGCATTTTTATGAGTGTGTGATATCATTATAAGATTATTCTATGATGAACAACTGATCAAACTATAGACTGCTCTTGGCATTGCTTAATTTGAGTGATACCTTAAACTTACTATTATTTTTGTAATCATTCATATGGAGTATTATTATTGCATGGGCTATTTAATGAACTTTTTACTGTTGTACTAAACTCAGCATTGTTGATGATGTAATTATTAAATAATAAATAAATTATTATTCTTTTGTATAGGAATAAGAGCCCTAAAATAAACCAATTTATTTTTTACTTATAGAAAAGTAAACACATTCATGAAATTTATCTATTTTTTATTGTTTCAGTGTTGCCAGTATTACCTCTTCCAACGCCTTTGCCATCTACTCTGAACAATAAATCACAATTATTTCACCCACGAGTGGCTGAAGAAGCTGCGATCCTTCTTGCTACTAGAGATGATGACCTAGTTTCTTTATTATTGCAGTCCCTTATGCAAACATCAGTTCAGCACATGTAAGTACCTCATAATATTATTTACAAGTTAAATGGTTTTGTTTTTATGATATTAATGCTGCTGTTACAACAAACTAACAATTCTCAGCAATCATTATGACAGTAATTTAAGAACAAAATAAATGATTTACCTATTGGAAACTTTTAAGTAATGTATTAAAGCACAGCTTGCAAGTAAAGGATGTAATTCTGTTAATGAATATATAAACAACAAAGACAGATGGAAATAATAGTGCCATAACCAATTCTGCGCACATTGGTACTTAATTTATAATTGTCATAATAATGCTGGTTTAAAAGATGTTCTGACGAATTTCTTTCACTATTTCTTCTTCTTGGTGTTAAAGACCCTTTTGCAAATAGTAGTCTAAGCATAAAATGTCACGCTTAAGTGTATTTATTAAATACCTAAACAATTATATGATTTTGAATAGAATATATGAAATAAGTAAATTAAACTTGACAGTTCATAATTTTTGTATTTCAAACTTTTGGCTAGATGATTACATTTTTACTGATGATGATTATTTTCCACTCCATATTGTAGATAATTTTTTACTTCCATTAATTGCTGTGTATAGGTAAATGCAAAAATGCAAAATAATTATTGTCATATCTGGAATATAAGGTATCGACAGATTTTAAAAACCTAGCGATTTAAAGGCTAACTTCGTAAAACATAACATACAAATTATGATATTTTCAGATCTAATAACATCTTTGTGTAGATTTAAATATTGTTATTCGAGAGCTAATACATATAAATAAAAATTAGAGCTTTTAAAACTTACAATTATGTTGCAGAGACTTAAAGGATGAAAGCATACCAAATGCAGTTAGTCCAGCTCCTCAACAAGCCACACCAGAACTGTTGAAAGCAATTTTACATGTCAATCCTAATGTTTTTGATCAACAACAAAGGAATCATTGGGGGAACCATGTAAACACATCTAAGTTTAATGGAATGTCACCATCTACATACAATTATACTTCACATAATACAGTTCACTCAAGCCCTTCTTCCCTTGGAACTGCAGTACATTCAACACCCATTCCAAATCAACATTTACTGGCTACTCCTTGTCAATCATCTCCTCATGTAAACATGGGCTCACCACCTTCACAAGCCAGACCAGGAAGCCAAGTTAATATCACTGCCCAAAACAATATCTCTCCACCCTGGAATAATGCAAATCAATCAAATATATACACAAGCACATTCTCCAATTCCTCATGTTCCAACACTCAAAATGGAGGTTTCTATAACAGTCTCGTACAAGACAATAGGAGTTATGATGCCAACATAAATGACGATAAAGATCCTCTTTCCATGTCCCCAAGTAACATGTCTGATCAACAACGCTTGATGATGCAGTCCCAGGAAAAAATATTTGAACAAGGTAAGAATATTTCTATCTAATACACTACTATGTTAAGTGCAGTATGATGTACAGAGCATAACCCTTGTAGCTTGGTGCATGGTAAATCTGCTTAGTGAGCTAATAATTTCAGATTTGATTTCTGGCCAAAAGCAAACAATGATGTGACAAATAATTATTAAAATAGGGTGATTAAATGAACGATTACGAAATTGAATTTAATATGATACAAAGAGATACACAAATCTCAAAATACCATTATTTTCTTTTAGATGGCAATGTGATGACAGGTCAATCACCAGCTCAAGCAAGCGTGGCCCCATCTCCCTTGCGCCAGGAACCTCAAGTGCCTCTGCCCTCGATGGGCGCACCGTACGCACCACCTCAAGTGACTCCTACCACTATGCAGGAAAAACAGGATAAGTCCAGTAGTGTTATGAATAATAAATACCCTGTCGTAAAAATCGGCCGCCTTTCAGTAAGTTATTATTTACTAATACTATAAAGTACAGAGCATTACATTTATATTGTCTCTCAGCATATTCGCAATTCCCTGTAAATCAACATGATAATCAAAATCAAAGAGCAGAAAGGGTGTAAAAATAGAACATTGCTGAAAGCTATTAATTAAATTAAATCCAAATTAATTTTACTATTAATTACTTTATGTATTTTATTTTTGCTTTAAATGGTACTATTTTTATAATAGGAGGGTTTATTGAAGAAACATGATTTCAATCCTGATGAACGGCCAAGAAAGAACAGTACAGTGGAATCAGATTCTGATGACAATGTTCCATTAAAAACAAAGTCAAGTATTTCAACACCAACAGTAGATAAAGAAAGAGAAGCAATAGACATAGCTAGGGAAAAGAATTGGGAAGCTGTAAAAAGAAAGCATGAAGAAGCTAGTAAGAAAGAGGAGGCTGAAGCAGCTATTGGTGAACAAGATTTATTTAATTATAAATTTATTTATTGTTTTAAAAGTGTCAAATTGATGTTCTCTTATATTAAGTCTAACTCGTATATGATTATATTATAATAAATTAATACTTATGATATTGAAGCAAAATTTCAATTCATATAATTAATCAAATCTGGTTCATAGTAAAATGAATATCCGATAGTTTTTTATAAAATATTTTATTATTAATAATATTGTTTACAGTTGCAGCACAAGTTTCAGCTTTTATTTCTTTACCATGAATATCACTCAATTTTTCCTCGGTTTTTACTTATAGTGCGACCCAAACTGCGTAAAGTGGAACGAAGGTTGGTTCCAGTACTAGAAATGTTATCTGTCGATGAATTAATGGAGACGAATACGTATCAACGGTTCAATAAATTAATTGAAGCAGTTTTTGAAACTATCGATGACGACATTTTAATAACGGATGAAATGGGTAAGTGGTTGTTTTCACAATTTAAATATTTTGTTTCGCATGGAAATGACGGCTCCTATATACGGCAAAATATTTTCAGAGGGAACAGATATTCCAGAAGAGTTGTTGTTACCGCGTTATCAACTTCAAGAGTTATGTTCAGAGGCAGCAAAGTTGAAAAATCTTGGTGCTATGGAAGCAATACCAGCCGATCGATTAGTCAGATTATTAAATATATTGGAAAAAAACATTAGAGCCGCTGAAAAAATGTCACTAGTAAGCGACCCTGTAAGTAGTTTTTCAGTTATTACGATATCAGTCATATAGAAAAATTGCATTATATGCGCTTCAATTCGTCTTGACTTAATTTATGATAATTAAGGATAAGCAATAGTAAAGCTGTGAGTAAAAATCGCAACGGGACGTTTCATATCGTGCAGATATGTTTCCCTAACAATATTTTAGAAGTCATTCGAATTACTGATAAGGTACTTGAAGGTCTTCATTATAACAGTAGAAGGAAAGACATGTACCGAACACAATTTGTTACTGCCCCGGTAGTATCTTTTGATCATTGATTTCACTTACAGGAAGACAGCGAAGAAATGAGACAAATATGGATGGAGTCTGCTTTAGAAAGAGTTATGTGCGCATCTGACGCTAGCCTTACTTCCTTGTACATAATGACTTCCCCGAGCATGCCGAAGCGCATATTCTTAGAAGATGTTATAGATAGAATTATTATGTTCATTAAGTTTCAACTAAATAACACTATATATTGTGTTTACGATCCTGTGTATAGTATACAAACAACGTCAAAAAAGAAAGGTGAGAATTTATTCTTCATTAAAATTCAAGACATACTCATAAAATATTTAAGATCTAGTGACCCGCCGTCGCTTCGATTCGGGAAATCCATTCCTAACCTACATTTACAAATAATATACGCATCCGAAACAAAAATTACTCATTTTTATCAGACGTTTTATAAATTTTATGTTTACCCCATTAATCCGTAATAATAAAACAGTAAACAAATTAGTTTAACTCATTAACTTAGTTTTAAATTTCTTGTCTCTGCCATCCCAGACAATATTACTAGTATTGCTAAAAAAATATGCCAAATTTACTAACCCAATACAGAATGTCCGTATAAATTGTTATTTCTAATTCCGAGGAAACAGATCCTTTTCCAGGATTTAAAAATGACTCATAATATAAAGTATAAATATATCATCATCGAAATCTGTTCAGTAGTTTATGTGTCATGAGTGCTGAAACATAAATTCTATAAAAGTGTGTTAGTTAGTTAGTTAGTAGAGAATTTAAATAAATAAAAAAAAATTGTTGGCTATAGCGATTGAAAGTTGAGAGTAAGAGTGATGTGCAATCGTTGAGTAACCAATAATATTAGGAGCAAAATGTTTATTGTATCTACGTAATTTTTTTCCATTTTATGTTATGGGTTGAAATTTGAAGACATTCACTTTGTGACGTGTAGTAAAAAGAAGCAAAGATAGTCACGTAGTTGTAACATAATTGCAATTGTCAGTGGACGGTCGCAAGCGCCGGGGGGGAGGGGCGTCGCACGGCGCGCGTAGGATGGGCGGAGCGACACGAGCTGTGCGCGACCTGTACACGCACGTGCACGAGTGCGTCACGCTGTTGGCAGAGCTGTTTGCGGCGCACCACCTCACCGACACGACGGTACTGCACGCTTCTACCGTTGGCGTGTCGCCGTTCTTCGTCGAGAACATTAGCGAGCTCCAGCTCTCCGCCTTGAAGCTCGTCACCACGGTAAGTTTTTCTACACTTGTATAGAGAAGTAATAAATAAATAATCAAGATAACCATTGCAGCTTGTAATAAACGGAGAATTGTATGTCTTAAAAAATGTTCAAATCACTGCCGACGAAGCCATTTGGTCCTTCTTCATTTTTAATAATAGTCCTTGACATTTGTTTTCGCGCACCATATTTGATTATACGTTAATAGCCAAAAAACGGAAAAAACGAAAAATCTGGAACTAATAATGAAATACGCGCATAAATAATAAAATTATTCGACGACAGTAACAAAATAAATCATGATTAAGCAGTAAATGTAAATTTGGATGTTCAATAGATATTCACAAAGTACGAGCAGCACAGGCGCCTGCTGTTGGAAGACATCTTGGCGTCGATAGCACGGATCCCCAGTTCCAAGCACAACCTGCGCTCATTCCAGCTGAGCTCGGACCAGCACATACAGATGTTGACCGCGCTCGTCTTACAACTCGTACAGTGCGTCGTCACACTGCCAGAAACACTGTGCAAATCACAGGATAAAGACAAAGAACACGTTGATACTGAGAATAAGAAAGTATGTAATCTTTTTCTACATCCATAAATTATGTGTGCTGCTTGACATTTACAAGCTTTAATTTAATGTACAAAATTAATTTAAGCCTTTTTGATCATTCAAATTATGAACATACTGTCGAATTTGGTAATAATACTGATGAATTAAAATAAATTATGTTACAAATTTATTCATTTTCCTAAAATTTTGTTTACGTTTCCATTAAAATGGCTATAAAACAAAATCTTTAACGAATAAAAATTCATAGTCTTATTTAAAAAATGCGTATGAAACTAATTACTAATAAATTAGTTATTGGACATTGATTCATTGATAAGTTAAGCAAACATTAAAGTACTTTATAATTATGCACCAAAATTTCAAAAATAGAATTAATTTTTTTGAAAAGATTGAGAACGCAATTCCTTGTATTAATTTACAGCATATAGATAAAGATCTTCTTATAATATCTAAGTACGAAGCAGCGATCAGTGTGGGGGGTACGTTTCTGACGTCCTTCCTCAACAAGTGCCGGAGTCGGAGCGAGGAGGTGGACTTCAGGCCACTTTTTGAAAACTTTGTCCACGACCTGCTCACTACCGTCAACAAGCCAGAGTGGCCCGCCACTGAACTATTGCTCAGTCTCCTTGGTACTATGCTAGTAAGTCCAGTTTAACAGCTATATCGTAATTTCTCTTTATATAATAATAGTAATACTAATGGTTGTCATTATTTATTTTTACATATGTTGTGTATGTAAAATAAAAATATATATATTTGAATGTTTCCTAAAATCAGCCGCGTAGCACGTCCGAGTTGGACGCTCTACATCAAGTTTAACTTTCATCGGACAGTTCACCAAATATAATAAATTGTAAATCAAGCCTTGTGTTTCATGTGGGGGCAGGAACATTTACGAATGAAGCGTTCGGTTTTACATATCACGTGTAGCAATACATCAAAGACGGACTTCAAATATGACTGATTCTGTGATAGGACCATAAATGTCCATGGGATACAACGTCGCTACATTTCATATCTATGTACTCATTTATATTTTGAATGACGTCGAAAAAGGAGATCATAATGTTGTTCATTGTTTCTTTCTACAGGTACTCATTTCTCAGTCATTCCCAGACACTCATGATGCTTCTTAATTTAGTAAAAAAATGGAACAATAAATAACTGTTCACAGGTGAAGTACATGTCAGATAAGTCTATGGAGATGTCAGTGCGCGTGGCATCCCTGGAGTACCTCGGGTTAGTAGCGGCGCGTCTGCGAAGAGACACTGTCCATTCGCGCGCCAAACTCGCTACTATGGACGGCGTTGTGAGAGACATCCGTGCAGAGGAGGAAAAGGATGGCAATCAACATCAGGTTAGCTAAAAATAGGACTATATTACGACATCCACTTAGTGTTATGTCGGCCTTTTAAAAAGAAACAGTATTGCGACTACGTTAGGGAATACATTCTCGCAAAATAGTTCGGTGCTCGTGCGACTGAAACGTAATTAGTTCTCATGACATACAAAAGTTGATTGTTATAATTTAAAAATTAAAACACAAAATAGTAAATATAGTACACGATGTACTGCCTCACCCCGTTGTCATGTCTCGGCTATGGCTAAATTTCATTTGTTTTGCTTCCAACAGTTCTGGTATTTCAACATGTCTGCGCATAACATGCCTCGCGTGAGCTTGACATTCCCTTGACTCCGTTATTAAAAGCGATTGAGGAAATCTGCCTATGATTTTCCTGTTTATTTTTCATTTCCTTATTTGAACTTATTATTACAGTGGAAAGAATAGGCAGAAATAAAATTGTATCTGTTCAGAGGGAGGGTACTTTGAAATAATGTTTTTCTGAATAAAAAGTATATGCACATAATACATATCTTAACACAGTACAATACGATATACTTTTTGTGCGCAACAAATATATATCAAATGTAAAATATTTAAATTAGAATGTTTACGGTGAAATTTTTGTTATATAAATAATAATAAATAGGAATGAATTTTTAAATCTTCAGTTTCGATGAGCTCATAATTTGATCGTGATTGAATTGAGGAAGTATCATGATAGGATCTTTCGCCTTTGTTACAGGCACTCACTTTTGGACTCGATGAAGACGAAGAAAGAACAGAATTTTTACAACGCGTGTTACTCGATTATCTAGCGATCAACGGACAGAAAGATCAAGCTTGGAACTGTGCACGACATTTCTACATCACTCAGTGGTACAGAGACATGGTTGTTCAACCGAAGAGCTCGTCACCCACAAAAAGGCCTAAAAACAAATCCAAGAAACGGTACAAAGGCGAAACGAGTGAAGAAGAATCCGATGTCGATGATGACAGCGACGCCGATATAAAGGAATCTAAGTCTGAAAAAAAGCACAACTCGAGCGCCGTTATTTCTGCGGAGAAGTTCAAGACGATCGAGCGTCGGAAAAATTTCTTTCTCGATAAGATAAGGCCGTTTCGGTATCAAGGCGGAACACAAGTCCAAGTGATGCAGTCCTACATAGATTACAGTGGAGCCGAGTTAATATCACAATATTTAGCTTCAAAAAGGTCCTTCTCGCAGAGCTTCGATAGGTATCTACGGAAGATCCTGGTGATTTTATGTGAGAACACTATCGCGATCCGTACAAAAGCTATGAAGTGTTTGACGATGATCGTGGAAGCAGATCCGGCAGTTCTAGCGCGGCCCGACATGCAGATCGGTGTCAACCGGTCCTTTCTTGACCAGTCTACGGCGGTGCGGGAAGCTGCCGTCGACCTAGTAGGGAAATTCGTCTTGAGCCGACCAGATCTCATCGACAAGTATTATGGAATGCTCTCGAATAGGATATTGGTGAGTAGTGGGACATATTCATATTCACGTCTTAGATCATTGAAATGTTCCACCATACTATTCATTCATCTTACCTAAAGGAACCTTGTAGCTCATCTATGTCATAATCGATTTCACCTCTCAACTGGAAATTTATTGCTCCGTACTCTTTTCTACTTCACTTCTTTCTATGTTACAAATAATTTACTGTGTGATAATTTATGCTATCTTGTTGTGAAAATCTCTTCTACAGTGTTGAGTCTAAATTGAAATTTAAATAAGTTGCTTTCGTTGTAATGTACATTACTTCACCTTACGTGTTATATTATTAATTATATTATGGTATTATATTTAATTGTTAATGTTTTTGTATTTTGTAATCCCTGCAACACTTTTTCTGGTTTGTCCTATTTCCAATGTTTTTAATGTTGGTGTAGAGAAAATAGATCTTTCGAAATACGAATAACTTTGTCACAGTTTTGTTTTATGTAATATTAGTTAATTCAATATTTATTCTTGTACAGGATACAGGTGTTTCCGTCCGGAAGCGTGTGATAAAAATTCTCAAAGATATTTGCATAGAATGTCCAGAATTTCCAAAGATACCCGAGATCTGTGTAAAGATGATCAGGCGGGTGAACGATGAGGAGGGTATCAGGAAGCTGGTGATGGAGGTGTTCCAGAATATGTGGTTCAGTCCGTGCCCCAACTCATCGCGCCCCGGCACACTGGACATGACCACGGCTACAGCTGATCCGCTGACGAGGAAAGTTCTCAACATCACCGACGTCGTCATATCTTCTAGGGATATGGGTTTAGAATGGTTTCAACAGTTGCTTACGAGCGTAAGTTATACTTTCTATCAAATTTAAATTGGATTAAACCATTTTTCATGAAATTACATAGTTCTCATTTGTTAAAACAAATAATTTATTATAGCTCAAACATATAGATATAATGTTGTTGAAATTATAAAATGATGGAAATTGTAAGTGCATACAAAAACATAATAAATTATAGCCGTTCTGATCTATCGCAGTAAAGAGTAAAATACGCAAGCTTATGATGTTACTAGAATGTGCGGGCGCACAGTAATACACATGCGCAGGTTTTAACTAGCCATGTAGCTCGGGCGGGGCCAAAAATTCTGTCGACCATTACACACGTTGGTCGTGAAATTGTATTTGTTTTCAAATATAATTTCACTATGTGTATGTATTGTATTTGTACATATTGTATTCAATTATTTACATGTAACATATTTTTGTATTCCAGTTATTTAAGCCGAAGGAGGATAAGGATGATTCCACAAAAATTATTTATCAGCCGCCTAAATCACTTTTAGTAGCGTGTCAACAGATAGTTGATTGCCTTATTGAAAATTTACTACAATTAGAGGAGACCAGTGCTGATGGTACGTACAACTTACAGGCTCTACAGTAAACTATGTTTTTTAAAAATATGTTATGTATATAAATTATTTATCTTTTAGGCATGGGCTCATCACAACGCATTTTAGCGTGTCTCTCTACATTGCATTTATTTGCGAAAATTAGACCACAGTTGCTGGTTAACCACGCGTTAACTTTGCAACCGTACCTGAGTTTGAAGTGCCAGGTGAGCATTATTTTTACGTGCAAAAACATTGTGGTTTTCTTTTCATATTATAACCATTCAAAACTAATAAGTTCTAGGTTGTTCCGTTAGGCTAGTAATCGCCTTAGTGATATTCGCAAAATAAAACACGTCCGTTTTCAGCCACGTTTTAATATGGCGAGGGAAACATATTTACATTTTTAAAACTTATTAATGATTTTTGCAACCACCCATACATAAAACACTTGCACCTTTAATTAACCTTTATAAAAACCAAATCAAATGAAATTATAATCTAATTAAAATATTTGACTATTTCCACAATATACCAATTTCCTTAAGTGTTAACAATACGACATAATTAGCCTAAATTCTACATGTATAAAAATATAACTGAAACTCAATTTAATCTGTCTCAATACTTTATTTATTAGGACAAACAAGCGTAGGTTTAGATCTTAAATGTTAGTAAATGAAAACAAATTGGCATAATTATATTTTAGTGGATATCTCCAGATGCTAATTAAAGAAAATTTCCACAATGGCGTGACAGTAAATGACAATATCTGTCTTATGTGTCATGTCTTTATATATTTCATTAGTGTGTACACTTATTTACATAGCATCAGCACAATGGACGTTGTGCACGGCTTTCTTTTGTGACGATTGTCAATGGAAACTGTTAGAGACAACAGTCCGAACAGGGAAAAACGTCACAACACACAGGCGGGAACGCAATCATCAAATAATCTTTATATTATTACGTGACGGAAAAAAAATTGTTCCCATTTTCTCTTCTGTTTCTCAACTGACTTTATTTAATTATTTTGTTTGGTTTCTATTGACCAACTTTAGTGTTATCGGTAATTTTTTTTATATTAAAATATACATTCGCTTTATATAAATAGGCAAAGACAAAACATTCAGTATTTTTCTCCTCTGTTAATCAACCTATTTTCTTTTATTTTTATTTTGTTTGGTAGCTGTTCTCGAGCTTTAGTGTTATCAATAAAGAACATTTGAAAACAGAACGTCATTTAATAATTATGGGCTTATTTCGACCATTAGATGAATATTATAATCGGTCGATGTGTTTCAGAATCAGTACGAGCAGCAGATAATGTCGACGGTGGCGTCGACTCTCGAGCTGGTGGTGCCGTTGATGGAGCACCCGAGCGAGGTGTTCCTGGCGCAGCTGGAGGAGGACGCCGTTAAACTGATCCTGCAGCGCGGCCAGCTCGTCATCGCTTCGTGCATCGCCTGCCTCGCCGCCATCGTTAACAACCTCACACACAATTATAAGCTCATCAGGGACGTGTTCACTAAATACCATGGTACGTTGCTTACCCACTAATTTATATAGTAATAATAATATTTTATTCCCATTGTTAATTTATAGACAGAAAATTATTCAAACTACCCACATACTAGTTTTGAATTTTATGAAGGCGAAAAAGCACGCTCAATTTATTGTCAACAGGCATTCGCAAGCAACTCGGCATTTTAGCACTGAAAAGAAACGAGTTCTCATTTAGCTTTTAGCATTTTGGCACCAATGCGTCGGTGACGTTTTTTTTTTAGTGACTCTTATATTTATACACAAAATAATATAGAGCAATTGAAATGAACCCTTTCATTCACATAAAGGACAGCATTTAGGCGTGATGCTTGCCCAGATCTCGCAGTATCTGACGTGGAGTAAAGTAGCGGACATTAATTCATTGTTTGTATCGTAGAGAAAGGCAATTAAAAGTATGTATAAAATAAAATTGTGTGATTTTACTGCAAGTAAAAATTTAAGAAATAGTTGTATCTAGAGTGGCCTGTCAATACACTTATAACAATATAACATTCATACAAAAAAACTTCATAATGTACAAGCAGAAAAATGATACACACAATTGTGAAACACGTAAGAGAGTCAAAGTTGATAGGCAAATATTGTGAAAATGTATCCCTACAGTTTTGCTCCCCATGATTTTAAAGCGATATATTGACGTTTCTCAGACCAAAAGCCATATAATATCAACATTATATTAATAAATTATGATTTGAATCAACAACCTTTTATGTGTGGCGCAATGAGATGGATATTTGCCTCAAGTATAATTTTTATACGATCTCGGTTCTCATATATTAGTATACAATTACGTATATAGTAGTATACAATTAAGTAAGTACTTTATTGCAAATATCTACTCGTGTTTGTTGTCAAATTTAATCGATCAGAATTCGGAACTTATGAGTCAGATTTTAAAGATTTTCATTTCATTAACAGGGGTTCTGCTCCAGTGGAAACATAGTTGGCAACGCAACCCGGAAATGACGCGTAATTTGCATTCACGGCCGCACTTCCGGCGGGCGCTGTTCATCGTGGGGTTACTGCTGCGGTACTTTGACTTCACCGACAACAAGGTCATCGAGGGACTATCGGTAAGTATAGTTGCATTATACTTGTATAGATAAAATATATATCACTTAGCTCTAGTAACAACTCTGTGAGCTCTGTGTATGTCATATTAGGGTATTAAAACAAAATCTAGTTTGAGCTATACTGCGAAAGGTCGATAACTGATCCGAAACGCCAAATTTGTTAATGTAACTCGGGAAAAATTATACCGCAACGGATGTAATTTAAATAAAAATTCATTTGTTGCCATTGCAATTATGTATTTTAAATCAAAATAAATCTATTATTAGGGTTTACTTATCTACCCGCACCGTGGACGTTGTAAAATGCACGTATATTTTGACGATTGTCCGTATCATAAAATTCAAGCCCCATCTGGAACCCCACTTAGAGAAACACAATTCTTAACATTGAACTGTTCAGTTGTATTAGTTTGAAAGAAAAACAAGATTTAATGTAATTTTCATGTCTGAATTTCAAGTAGACATATAACATTATCAATGATATTGTCATTTATTGTTCTACAGAGCGATATAAAGGAGCAAGTATATGGCACACTCATGTTCTTTGTGGGTTTAGAAGATGAAGATTTTGTTTCGCACACTCTGAAAGCCCTCGGCTCCGTCTGTGTAAGGCATTACGAATTCATGCTTCGGCCGGAACTGAAGGAATTCTACCACCAATTGTTGACGTCAGATTTGGCGCCGATAGAAATGAAGGCTGATGTGTTAAGAAATATCGAGATGTATTTACAGGAGGAGGAGCAAAGAATGATCAGACAGGACAAGGAGTGTGAGTGTTAAAATTTCATAAGTTCTTCTTATATTCGTGGCTTTAATATCATTGTTAAATAAACATAAAACCATTATTTAAATTTAAGTGAAATTAGTATATGAAAAGTAATCATATTTTGTGTTACTACAGATCATGAGTCAAGTGTATAATGCGTGCCTTTTATTCAATTCTTACGGCAATTCGAGTTTATCGGCTGTTGTAAACGTTTAAAATTAAAATATAATAATATTTATATAAAATTAAATGTTAACATTTCTGTCATGTAAACAGATGCAACGTTGGTATGAGAAACATTAATAAAATAGATATAAACGCACATATAGGTTTCAAATATTAATAATGCTAACGCTATTAAAATAAAATTGATATTTGTTTATTTTTTTTATATTTTGCATTTTTAAACATATTATATTATATTTCTATGGATTGATTTCAGGGTCAAAGCGTTCGAAACACGAAAACCTGAAAGAAATGGGTGACGTATCGTCTGGTATGGCTTCGACGGTGATTCAGTTGTATTTAAAAGAAATATTGGGGTCGTTCCTCCACAAAAGTACAGTCGTAAGGTCGAGCGCTATGAAGGTCGTTCAGCTCGTGTTAGCGCAGGGTCTCGTACATCCGGTGCAGGTAAATATTAAATCTATACTAATATTATAAAGAGAGAGATCGACTTTTGTGAGTTTGTGTGTATGCGATAATATCCGGAACCACGGCACGAAGTCTAACCAATTCAAAAGTACATTATTTCAGATGGATATAGTCACGACGGTATTCACTTTGCTTTATATTATTTAAAGATTAATACGGTTTAGTTGGTATCAACGTAATATCTGCTAAAATAGATAATTATTGGAGCCGAACGAAATCGGGGCGGCCGTTAGTAAATAAATGATAATAAACACTCGCACATCTGCACTAAGATTTCCAGTACTGCGGGTGGCATGGACACAAACATAACTCGAGGCCAAACATTTGACAATTTTGACGTGTACAACTCAATACCATGTGAAACGAGATTCCATCAACACCGCCAGAAATATTTTAGATTGCCTAGATTTTGCTGTTTTGGATATGTAAACTGTGAAATGTGCTTGAAACATCGGTGTTCCCATAGTAACATAATGGGCGGTGATCATTACTATCATGTGATCGGTCCATTGATTGCCTGCTTAATCGTAAAGGTGCATATAGATGAATGTTTCCTGGCTATCTATGTTTCTCTTAGTGTTCTTGGTGTGTTGGTTGTCGTCATGTCGACATACATACATACATAGCAGTAAAGCAGGATTAAACAATTTTAAAATGTTATTTTAGATTGTTCCATACTTGATATGTATGAGCACTGACACGGAAGTAACAGTATCGCACACGGCCGACAAGCACCTTCAGGAGATCGATAAGAAGTACCCGGGGTTCATACATATGAAGGCGCAGGTTGGCATCAGACTGTCCTATCAACTGCAAAAAATATTACAAAGAGAAGAGCAGAAAGTTATACGAGGCTTTAGGTAAGGTTTTGTTATTAGATTTAAGGAAAAAAGAAACTATCCTCTTTAGTGTCCAGTTAGATAAAGTTAAGTCAGCGGGTAAGGGTCGATAATTAAATGAAATAAAGTAAATGATAAGCAATGTAGAATAATAATTTTGATAGCAACTGTTAAACAAAATATTTTTTTCATTAGGTTTATGACATTATCACCTCTGCAAATTATATTTATTAAAATCCAGTCATAAATTATAGCTAATAAATGGACACTTCTCGAGTTATCATGTTTTGTTAATTTTTAAATATTGATGTACTAAAACGGTAACTATCGAACATATTCCGTTTTTATGTATTGTGATAAAAATTATATTGCATTTGTTACACAGTAATAAGAAAGTTGAAAGTACAATATTATTATAGGCTATTGTGCATTAAGAAAGTACACAACAATTATGTTGGTATTATTTCTTACTTTAGCATATGTCAGTTTAGTCTTTGAGATTTGTGGACTGACTTTAATCACTTGTATATTTAATGAAAAATGTATCTTTCAACTTTATGCTGGGTAACATACCACGTTTTGTATTTCCATTCATACAAACAAAATATGCATAACGTAAATTGTCTAACTGACTTGTTATTTTTACAGTGCGTTAAATCTCATTGGTTCTTGTTTTAACTGATAATTTTAGGAAAAAGGAACTAGACGACCTACCTACAGCACTGAACGGTTTTTTATATTCATTGTTACGTAACACACGACCTCAGAGACGAGCTCTCGTGTTGTCGTTACTGAAGCAGTTCGACGACGTATCGGTGAGTTTATTGTTGTATTAAATTACGTGATTAGTATCAACGAAAAAAAAAAATTCTGTTCTTACATATTATACATTGTTTTTGCTCCTACTTTATACTTTACTCACTGAACACCACCACTTTTAAAAAGTATCATTCGGCATTAAGTTCATTCTTGCAAAAGGATTTGCAAAAAATAATGAATTAAATGACAGTTACATTCTGTTTATAAAGTATTAGATAAAAATGATTATTGTTATCTAACCATTATTTATATTGGGTTATGGAATAATGATATATATTTAAGCGAACCTCTATACAAATGTTTCATTAACTTTGAGACTGTCAGGTGTTGTACTAGAGCCGTGCCGTGTAAACTACGCCTTCTTCATTATGATTTTTCTGATTATTCGACATCGATGACTAATTGTAGTGTATGTAGCACTGGACATAAAGCATAAAAATTGCATAGAAAATTATTTATTTTGGTCTTTGTGATTTAGGAAGTCCAAGTCCAGTCCGATTTACTTCTACATTCACATTAGTATCGTTTTCGATTTTTATTTGAATTGTCAGTTATAAGAATCTATGTTGTTAAAAAAATATAATTAAATCTGTTTTTGTCAAGTTCCTATAGTGGAATATTAGTGTTAGGTTCTTAATTATTTCTAACATTGTTTCAGACGGCTCCACTAAATCAAATGTTGTACCTGGCCGATAATTTAAGCTACTTTCCTTTTCAAGTACAAGATGAACCTCTTTTTATAATACACCATATTGACATTATTATTTCTACATCTGGATCGAATCTGTTACAAGTTTTTCGAGAGGTAAAAATTCTCTTTAAGTTTTATTGTGGCTTTCTTTAAAGATATATCAATAACTTATATTTTGTAGCAGTGTTCTTATTAATAAAAAAATTTGATACTTCATCATTTTTCTACCAATAATGTAGGCCGTTTATGATAGATTGAGTTCTACAAAAAAAAAATATGGATAATAATATATGGATTGACAACATTCTTACTTGATAGCAAGTTTGTGATGATGTCTACGATGTTCAACGCACTGACTTATAAAAAGCTTATTCACTCTCCTCTCGAATACTCCCACACCATAAGTAGCCGGGAACAGCGACGCAGGCAAGCTATTCCAGTCCTATGCAGTGTGCATAACGAATGACGACGCAAACGGCGTCGTTCGCACAGACGGGAATTCACTACATAAGAACGTACGTCAGGTTAGTCGATGGAGGAACGGCGTTGGGGGAATCATTTCAAACAATTACTGCGCACACTTTCCAAGATGTACCCTAATGAAGATCGAGAGGCTGGCAACCGTGCGCCTGTGCTCGAGCCTTCGCAGATTTTTTCGACCACATATTTGTCACCAGTGAACTGTGGAGAGTTAATTAACAAATACCAAACATTGTTACTATTTTGGTATTCGGGTGTTATTTCTTCAATTTAAATGAAAATACATCCGTCTAAATTCTTATCTTATGAATAATTGGTGCGTTTTGTATGGCAGGGGCTGTTGAAAACGGGCACGGAGGAGAAGGAGCCTCTGGATGAGGAGGAAGACGAGGAGGAGGCGGAGGCGCTGCTCCTACGGCTGCCGGCCGGCACTCGGGCGCTGCGCGATGCCATGCGGCAGGCGCGCGGCTGTCTGCTGTTGCTCGTGCTCAAGCAGCACCTCAAGCAACTCTACGGGTTCACAGACGCGTTAGTATTGTGATACTAAGACACGCACACCTTAATCATTACATCACTACAATCCGTACTGTCCTACCGTCGGGACGAGACTCCCTTGTTACAGTGGGAACGGTTGAAGCTATAGTTTATCACGCTGGCAAAGTGCAGTTTAGCAGATTACACACAAATTAGAAAATTTTATAGACAACTTTCAGGTATGCAGGTCTCCTCACGATGTTTTCCTTTACTGAAGCGAGTGATAATTAATTCGAATTAGAGTCTCCTGTGTGGGAGACCTACATTCACACCACTAACAGAAGTCAATCCCTGGGAGAACGAGCTTCGCTCGGCGGTTCCTTTTCTTTATATAACAGATCCGGCGCTATATAATAGAAAAAGGCTAATAGTTTAAAAAAAATATATATCTTATTATTTCAGGAAACAATTTAAGAAGCAACATCCAATCTAAATACATTCAAATAATTAGAGGTCTACCTGGCCGAAAATACAATTTAGCTCCCTATGCGTGGAATTAATCAACTTTAATTGTTCACGGTTTTTTTTTATTCTTTCTTTTTAATAGGTTATGTTTCTTACGTTGACATAGACCTTGAATGACAGAATTTGTAATTTAACAGAAAGATCAACCAGTACTCGCCATCGGAGAGCGTGAAGGTATACGAGAAGGCGGTGTCGCGGCGGCACGCGCCCCAGTTCGAGCCCAAGGCGACCATCGCGCAGCTCGACGTGGACGACGACGTCGACGAGCTGGACGACCGCGGCCGCCGGCGGCTCGTCGACGAATACCTCGAGGTGATCCTCCCTTAGACATCACCACACAACCTGTCTGTTGTTATTAAACAATAAATTACATGGATACACTGTCATAATATAATATCAGGTTTTAGGAGTGAACTATATTAGAACTAACACTAGTCTGTCGCACGGTGGCAAAGTAAACAAGAATTTACAATGTAGGCGGGTAACTCGCTCGGCGCCTGGGACTTAAAATGAGACCGGGGCGGGTGGGTATACGTTGCAGTGCAATGTACGCGTCGTGAAAATATGTGTGGACTGATCTCACGATAAGTTACATCTCTTAGTTGACTTATAATCGTGTTGTAATTAATGATAGTACCTGTCTGCATTATTTAATAATTTGATAGACGACAAAGTTATAATAAATTTGTAAACGAAGAAATCGGGAAAGACATTTGCTTATGTCTACGTCAGGGTCACTTTCACTTGATTCATCAGGTTCACAACTGTTACATAAGATTCTTCTTCATGTCACGTTTGCAATACTCGTTCCCTATTTTAATAACGTGATGAATACAATTCTTACATTTTTCGGCTGAATATTCTTTTTGTAAATAATCCCTTAAAAGTCACTTTGGTTTGGTTCAAGTTGTACACTGTACTGCCGTGCAGGTTAACTGGTGTTATTTGAGTCCTCATACTGACTCTATAGAGCTTAATCTGGGTGATAAGGAGGTGAAAGCATCACGTCTTTTTGGCTCCGTAACTCGTTAATTTTATAAACATTTTACGAATCATGAATTTTAATTAACTTTACTTACATCACATTTTCTGAGCTTGTCAAATGATACGAACGTTACGTTGTTTTGCCTTGCTTGCATGGCTGCTTCTGTAGAAGCTACAATTGGTTCTTTGTCCTATTCAACAGAATGATAAATAGCGTTATTTATTAGTGATGTTATGGATATGAAATTTCGGATAATATTTTACCGGTTTCGATTCCGGTTACGGATATGATTTCGGACTATCCGATTATTTCGGATAGTTTCAGTTACGGATATTAGATGATTTAGGACTTAGAAAAATATATAATGTATTTACAAGGTAACAGTTTGACTTTATTTCTAGTTATTATGTACTTAGTATTATAAACCCAGAAAAAAACAATAACCTTCATATTA
The DNA here is from genome assembly GCA_003671415.1 of Megathymus violae. Taxonomy (NCBI): domain Eukaryota; kingdom Metazoa; phylum Arthropoda; class Insecta; order Lepidoptera; family Hesperiidae; genus Megathymus; species Megathymus violae. Next base: position 10,296,018 of record PDGT01000001.1, read on the forward strand.
AAATATAAAAACTGTCTAAAATGAGAACCACGCGGCTACTGTATCGGCTAGGATGGCGAAAATCTGTCGTGGCGTATTTTATTTAGACTACCGCTATCCGAAATTATCCAAAACTTATTTATCGGATACGGTTACGGTTTCGGATATATTTTTATTTCGGATATCCGATAGTTTAAATCCGCAAATCTATTTATAGTTTCTATCCTATATAACACTTGAGCTGACGACGTCAATTGCCAACGCGTGAACAAAGAATATAGCGTTTTGTAAAAATATAAATATTTGACACTAAGTAAATCTGTCTAAATGGGCTGACCATCATCCATGTCTACGCTCGTATGGTGTGCCAGAATTTCAATTACAGCAATAATGTAATGTAACAATTATATAACTATAATTAGAATTAACTATGTACAACATATATAAATCATCTCGTTTTGGTCTGTCTAGTTCAAACAACTCATGCTGAAGTTCGATCCCGAAGAAGAGGAAGATGAGGAGACGGCGAGCGTAGCCGCGGCGGGTGCGGGCGGTGCGGGGGGTGCTGCGGCCGCACCCGCGCCCGCGCCTGCTCCGCCACCGCCCGCCACCTAGCGTCCGCACGGCAACGCACAGACTCAGTGATAGTGTGGCCCGGCGTCCCCAGGACTCACACGACGGAGCGTGTTGTAGTGTGGCCTCCCACCTAACTTCCGCACAGAGTCAGTGATAGTGTCGCCCGACGTGACGTCACATGACAGAACGCGGTGTATTGCAGCCCGCCGACCGAAGGACGAAGACGCGTGTCAAACGATCGGCCGCGGTGGGCCCTTGTGTCGAGGACTTCCGGTTCGTTTTAGTGAAGATGTTCGATTTACTTTCCGAGTTAATTAATTTATTTTCGGAGAAGACGTTCGTGCGACGAGCCGACGGCGCGCCGGGACGTTGTACATTATATCGGTGGCGCCCTCGTTTCGTCGCACTCGGCTCGTGGCGGCGAGTGAACGGCGATCTTAAATTCTTTATATTAGTTATATTTGAGAAACTCGATTTTGTTTTATATTAAAAGTCTCGTGTGTAGATAATTTTTATGAAGAATATAAAGTATATGTAACGACTCTCATTTGAGTTTATCGAAAGTATTTTATTTTATCTTGTTTCTCGGTGTACTGATCGATCGCTTGGATACCTGTTTATGTGATGGTAGGTCGTCTCATATCAATCGTGTCCGCCGGTAACTAAGAGAGATGATAGAGCTCTGTATAATTTTATACATATAACATCTTTGTAATATAAAACTATTTGTTCACACAGAGGGCACTGCAATAAATGCAATTCAGTGAATAATAATGAAAATTAAAATTACAAGGCTAAATTATTTTATATTTATTTCAACCTTACATTATATAACATTACAAAATATTTAACTAAATTACTTTATTAATGAATCATATTGATTATGTTGCTTTATAAATTTAGTACAATTAATCACGTGGAATACTGCTCCGTGATAATTACAGCCACTATTTCCATTTACAAGCCAATTCCATCGGGTTAGTAATTCAAGTTCTGATCTGCTACTCATTCCAACATGTGCTTTTCATGTCAATCAAGTTTTTAGCTATATAGCATAGCACAAATGGCACATATTTGAAATAAACTGGTATATAATTACATTATAAATAACCTTATTGATACAGGGATTATCTCAGACTTTTCTATAATTTTGTTCTTATGAAAATGTACAAAATTATATTTAAGTAAATTAATTAAATATGTAATATTTTAAGATGAAATTATTTGTTATTGACCTGAGGATATTTTAACATAAAACAACACAATAAATGGATTAGTAGCCATGGTATTATATTGTCTCGATTTTAGTCAATTGAATCACACAAAAATTACTTAAGTACATTACAATTATTGAATTCAAACGGTCGTTGGTGTAAATTTCAAACATTTAACTTAGCTTTCTGCTGGCGCTCCTCGGAAATGGCAAATTTATTGCAGAGGAAAAAAATGAGTGTTTCCGGTGTTGGGTTCACCTTGCCCTGCGCAATTAGTCTTCGTAAGTTGCGAATACGTTGCTTGTGTGGGTATTCCTTTGATTGCGCTTTAGGCTGAAAAACGAAGGGAGAATGGGATAAAGAGCCACCGAATACAGGGAATATATCTCTTCTAACAATTTATGAGGCAATCATATATACTGCGAAGTATATATATAAATATAGGTATATAATTTTTGTTAAATTCAAACAATAGAGCAACAATTGAAAACTTCATATAATTATCGTCGTTATATCTAAATTTGAATCATCAGAACTTATAATCCTCGCTGTTTTCCAACTCTGGTCGAAGAATTATAATTTTTGTGACTTTACAGTACACGAGCTATTAACAGTTAGCCTAACTTAAAATGGTACTTTTTTTTAAACATTTTATATTTTTTAAACATTTCATAGTCGGTTTTAGAAGGAGAGTGGTAGCTAGCCAGATGGGAAAATACCCTACCACCATGCAAATACCCTCAGATTGAAACTGGCTAGTACAGAGCCTAGCGACCAACAGGAGGGAAAAAGTATATGGTATAAGTCCAAGGCCAATAATACTTTAAAAATTATACTTCTGTTATTGCAAGATCATAAATCCCGTCATCTAGTTATCTCCTAAATGCACCTGATACCACAAACAAAGCCTGATCCTATAGCCTTAAACCATTTTTTGTAATAATAAATCAATAAAAAATATTTTTTTTTGTTAAATAAAGATAGAATTAGAAGATCTAGATCGTAAAGTACTTACATTATAAATGGTATATGACAATAAATGTTAATATAAATTATTTCAGTTCTTAAATAGGTATAAAATTGAAGTTTGATTACAGCGCTAGCTTAATAATAATAAATACAATCCATACAATCGCCTCAACAAAAACCAATCCAAACCATTTGAATATAAACTCAGATCGGTCAAGTGGTTCAATTATACGATCAATAGCAGACTGATTAGATGACCAGACCTGGTTCTTGAATATGTAAATACATATAAATATGAATTATTTTTGGTTCATTAATATAAAATTTGCTAATGACCTGAGTATAGCGGCAGGACGTTATGGATATGAAATTTCGGATCTGGATATGGATAAGGATACATGAATAATATTTTACCGGTTACGGATGTGAAACCATTTCGGATTATCCGATTGTTTCGGATATTTTACGTTACGGTTATTAGATGATTTACGACCTTGAAATAAATATAATGTATGTATGTATTTACAAGGTAACAAGTTTACTTTATTTCTAATTAATATGTAGTATTATAGGCACAGAAGCAAACAGTAGCCTTAAAAACTAAATGGTTTAAGATATTTATTTCTCAAAAAGAATACGAAGTTCACTTAACGTGAGAAATACATGATAGTCATTATAATTAAAATTAAAAATTGCAAAGAAGGACGGTATATAGAAAGCAAACTTATAAATACAATAAACTTTGTGGGTAAATTGAAATGTTAATGAACAAATACGTATAGTTTCACTGATAAGAAGTCTTGGCAATGACATTACTACACTTCTTAAATAATAAAAACTGTCTAAAATGAGAACGACGCGACTAGTATATCGGGTTTGGCCGGCAAAAATCTGTCGCAACTTATTTTATTTACACGCTGCCGCTATCCTAAGTTATACGAAACTTTTTTATCGGTTTCGGATATATTTTTATTCCGGATATCCGATAGTTTCGGTTACGGTTACGGAGCTCCATAACATCCTTGGTATAGCGTATTTAACAAATACAAAATTCCGACGATCACTGACGAACTTAATGTTCCTCGTCGTGTAGTTGCGAAATTTTATACTATATGTAAAGAATATGACTAACTTCCCAAATACATTCATCGCATCACAATCTATTATTTTAAAATAACTAGGTGAAGTAAGAACAGACGCAGAGGAAAAACCACGTTGTTTTATAATAGGTACTCGTTCATTAATAATATATAAAATTATACGCTCTATATTTTCCAATACTTTAAGTAGAAAATTAACTACAAATGCCATAAGAAGATTAAACAGGGAACAAAAATGCTTAAATGAAGTAAATTTTTACGATAATGTTTTTTTTAAATTTCATTAAAAACAACATAATATATTTCAATTGGAACTCTACATTAAGGATTATTAATTTGTAGAGTGATTGTTTCTGAGATTTAAGTTTTCTTCTATTACAAAGAAAAGTGTGATAATAAAATGAAAGCAAGTAGAGCGTGAGTAGGTTTTTGACTTTTTATTATTTTTAGAAAATCTGATTCACTTAATAATTGTCTCCGTCATGAATACCTAATTTATGTAATGGCGCAAATGCACTCCCTATTGATTTTTTTGTAATTGTAAAGCCTATGAATATTGTTTTTACCTTTTCTTCTTCGGTTTGATGTGGTGTTGGTATACCCATGATAGAGTTGTCCCACATTACAGGGTGCCATGGTCGACGCACAGGCTTCTCCGCCGGCAACAATGGTTGTGGCGGTTTTAGAGGGAGCGAATTTACATCTACGTACTCTTCTTCGTCGTCGATAATTACTTGAGACGTCATCTCTCTGTTGGACAAATGGCGTATTTGTAAGCCCACGTTGCATAGGTAGTTTAAATCAAATGTAGATGGAAGACCCGCTCCTTAAAACCCTAAAACTTTAAAACTCTTATATAGAATTAATCTTGAAAATTATGATTCGAAAATGAAAAGAATTAGAAATATTAATTTCTGATACCAACGAGTCTAGCAAACAAAGCCGTAGTTCTTACGACAAAAATAAAACATTCGACTACTTTCTTGAAGACAACGACGTAATGCCTTTTTATATTGAGTTAATTACTTGGCAAGAAGACAAGAAATCATGATTGAATATTTATCATATATCAAATACCACTAAACAAAGATATTGACGGATAATAATTTATAAAAAAATCACTAAACAAATATCAACCTAAATTAAATTTACACAATTAAGTGTAAGTTTACGTAAATTTATATAATCATTTCCTAAAATTCCTCCCTCTGAAACTTACCGATACATTCATGTTAAAAATTTAAACATGTACCCATGTTTTCTTAAATATGTTTTAAATTAACATTGTATTATTTAAATTGACGCCTAATACTAATCATGCTACCATTTTATTATTCTTTTAATAAAAGTACATTGAACTTACTCAGTGAATATTTGAACACAAGCACTAATTAGACTAAATTGTTTATTCGTACAAAGAAAAACTGCTTCACTGTACAAGTACGGCGTTCCTGATATCTACAGACTTTATAATTGGCTACTAATCTCTATTGCAAAGTTATTTATATTCGCACAACGGCGATCCAGTGCATGGGTAACATACGACTGAATTTGATCGTCAGTTTTCTTTCCTTTCTGACAGGCTTTATATCTAGCTAGACTCCATAGTAAATGAGTTTTGGACAATTACCAGTAAAATTTGGAACATCAAACTCAATATTGACAACTGGGGCGCTGACCGTATACCAATGCCAACAGTTTCTGAATCAATGACGTTGGACTGTTTCATGTTTTAACGACTAATCCATGTTATCACTGATATTAGAATAGCTGTGCGTATATGTGGTTAGCTAATGTATTTATAGCATTTTCTTCCAGGAACTATATCTTAAGTTCGTATCTGTCCACCCTCAATAGCAACTTTAAACGGGTTAAGTTCAGTTAAGTTTAAGTATCAGGTTCAAAAACTTGTCTTACTTAGTACTTATAAGCTCACATTATTATTATTATTATGCTAAATAGTCTCAGCTTCACCATTAAATTTTTCGCTATGAAACGAAACTGTTTAGTATATGCTGGATGATTGATGAACTGGTTATTGCGGATAGGCACCTTAAACTAAACCAATAATCAATCTGCCAGAACTGGTGGAAGAAACTTCGCCACATTGTGTAATCTAAGACCTAATAACATTGTTAGCAAATTAGGACGCATACATATAAAATTCGAGAAAATTAATTGTTTTTCTATATTGCAATTTTTTTAACCATAATCATAAATTTCACTTAATTTTTCAACACGAAAGACTTGATTACAAATTGAAATTTAAAAGTATAGTCGGTACTTGTCACCTATGAACTTCCTTTATGTGGGTAGTTGTTTGGGTAACCACGAGTGGCAAAATTACTTTAGTGCTTCCGTGCTTGTGAGGTTAAGTTCAGGGTATGTTAAGGCTCTTAAAAAATCCATCATGCAACATAAGAGCATCTGAGTCACCAATCCACACTCAAGTAGTATTGAGATACGTGGAATAAATTCTACGCCTCCTTAAATATCAGGAGAAACGTGCCCTAATGGTCGGTAATTGTTTGATACTATGAACTGTAATATAACTTCAACAATGGTCAATATTCTTGCAACGGTTACACTTTTTACTACGCATAAATATAAATAATATAAGGCTTTTGTGTAATAAAAGAAAAAAAATCTGTTTATTAATTGTATTTTTTCTAACAAACAAGTTAACAAAAATTTGAAAAAAGATAGTCCTTTTGTCAATAAACATTATAACATCTTACAAGCTAAACTGAATGGTAATTGAGATTGTTCCTTACACTGCGTTTCCACTATAAACGTTTTCAATAACATTTCATAGAAGATAGAAATACGGACGTGCGCTTTCGTTATTGATTTAAATTTTCTTTTTTTCTTTGTAGATTGAGAGTAACTCCATGAAATATTAATTACGCAACAAAATGACCGTTTTACCTTCCGTTCAAACTTTATTTTAAACTGTACAAATGTTACGCTCTAATAACGCCTGTGTTGGCTTTCGACACCTTTTATGCTCCTGCAACCATTTCGTCAAATGAAGCTTCGTGTTCTGACCTCGATAACATATATTTAGGAAGTGTCACACCTAAATTTGCGCTGTATCTAGGCACGGTTTCTGCCCAAAATGCTCCTAAGGAATGAACACCAGCAAATTCTTCAGGTGGTGCTATGTTAGTTTCGTCGATTATTTGTGCATCTACTTCTGCTTGCGATTCTTCACTTCTTTTAGCTCTATGCAGCTGCTGGACTGATGGAAGCGACTTAGTTTCACTTGGCTCTATTGTAGATGAAGTAGCCTTTTTTCGTTTTATTTTTTTACCATATTCAGGATTTTCTACAGAATATGAAGCCGATGCCACCACAGCTGGTGAATTTGTAGTTACCGTTTGACTTTCAGCTTCTACATTTCCATCTTCAAGTGTTGCAGGTTTTGAAGTGAATTCTTTTAATTCTTGGTATGCTAAGTGGCTTTGCTTTGGTGCAGACTCGGAAACAAACATGCACTCTTCATTCTTTAGCCCAGCATCATCAATACATTGATAACAAGTCATGCCATTTTTCTGGACCTTTTTACAGGCTGATCTGTCTTTTTGCTTAAATTCCGCTAACACGTGCTCAACGTCTTTTTTGGGTTCATTGTTAGTATAAAATCCAGGCAATGCTTTTTTGTAATCGTAAGGCTGTACTACTGATTCTGTGTTCTCTGAGCTTCCGCCATCATTGGCCGCACGCAAGGATTCACTTTTTTTAGGTTTTGATGCATAGTAATTTTTATATTTTTCTTCGGAATTATCTCCGTTATTTTCAGTTTTATAATTACTATAGGGTTTTTCTTCATATCTTTGTGGAACCGATTCTTTTTTTTTCTCTGCTTGATATTTTTCTGATCGTTGTGGTTGTTCTGATTTTTGGTTTGTTTCGGGCGCATCGGGTTCATCATTACTGTCGAATTTCCTCTCCTTTGAATAAGCATATTTATTATTTTTCGGTTCCGCCACATAAGAACATGACTCGTAGTTACCTCCGGTTTTAGCATCTTTGCAAATCATGCACACCATACCATCCTTTTTGATTTCTTGGCAATTTCCTGGATTTTGTTTAATTTCAGCCGCTTGTTTATCCGACAGTTGTTTTATTCTTTCATATTCTTTATGGTCATATCCGGAATCATATTTATACGGATATTCGTATTCCTTGTTGGGATCTTCTTTATAACTACTATAAGGACTGCTATCAAAAGCTTTAGGTCTTGAAATATACTCAGCTTGGTAATCATAACTGCCGGAATCCTCTTCACTGTTTTTTCTCTGTTTGCCTCGGTTACGTCCTCCTGCATACCTTCGAATACGTGCTGGCCCTGTAATATAAGGATTGGACTTGTAGTCATTTTGATCTTCGTGAATTTCTACTAAGTCTTCCTTGCGGTTACCATAAGGATGACTAACTTCAACTTCAGTAACCCCAGGCTGAAAATAAGCTGCCACTGATGGATTTTTTTTTAACTTTGCTAAAACATCTTCGTTTTCATCATCTTCTGGCTTATACACTTTATAATTAGCGTCGTGAATAGTTCGAATATCATATCTTAAAGGGCTAACTACTTGCGCTTTGGGTGCTACGTGAGGCTGAAGTTGTTGTTGTTTTTGTTGCGCCGATAATTTTGCAGACTTGCCAATAACAAAATAACTTTGGCTAGGTATGGGATTGAATCCAAAATTCTCCGGTGCAAAAGCGTTCTCCACAGGCGTTACTCGACTTTGAATTCTATCAACAGAACCACTAACGACTGTATCAAACAATTGAGGGTATTGACCATTATCTAATGTACGTACTGCTGCTGCTACAGGTTTTGAAGCCAATGAACTGATGCCTGAAATATATATAAAGTGCTAATTAAGCATGAGCTAACTACATTAATTGCGTTGCTTATATAAGAATGTATAATATAAGAATATTTATATAAAGCTTAACAAAACTACAACCACTATATTTTGTTTTACTAACCCGTATCTGCATCTTCAAAATCAGCCCCAAAGTCGAACGAATCAACAAATTCGTCTTCTTCTTCGTATGAAAAAGCTCCTTGAAAAGCAACCAAAATAATAAACTGAAACAATAATAAAGTATGATTTATATGAAACAATTTACTTTTAAAAATATAAAGCGTCCAAAAAAATCGTACCAAACATCCAAATCTATTATACATTTTTGCAAAATGGGTGTACACCCGATTATCTCTTTAAAATCAAATGTTTTCTTGCTGTGTAGAGTTGTATTTCTCGTTTGCGTCGGGATGAAAGTAACGTCACAATTTTACAATAACAAGGTTTTATAGGCGTCATTATTGCGAAGGTGAAAGATCGGTGCAACAGAGCGCGCGCGTCAATCAAGCGTGTAAAACCGGGCAATGCCCGCTTACTCCATCCGGCGCGACCGCTGGGGTCAAACTACGATTGGCCTGAAATTACGTGATTCTATGTAGTACTATGTATGTAACCGTGGTTAATAAATTTTTCAAGGATAATTATGTTCAATGATATTATAATTATAGATATTCAAGGATAAATAATAAACTAGAGATTAAATGCTCTAAAAGTGTTTACTAATTTTTGTATCTACTTGCGTTGATTAAACAAATGAAATAATTGTAAACCGATTAAAATAATGCATTTACCAATAGATTTTGCACAAATCCTATACGAAACGGTATCATTTTCACGGAGACAATATTTTTTATCTTACACATAATTATGATATATAACTTATAATTATATAAAATAGGGTATTTACTGCATGTTAATAGTCCTAATTTATATATTTTTAACATTAACTTCTATGAAAATATGCATTCTGTGGAATGTCTCGTTATTTGGTTTATTGTTATAAGTAATTATGCAGTCTTAAGACAACACGATACTATTATGTTTACTGTCTTTTGTCCGATATATTACAGAAAGATTGAAAAGAAATAAATAAAATAACATTAAGTTATTTTTAGACAGTAGACTAATTGAAATTGTTTCGAATTTCTCCTACGGCCAATTTTCTTCCGTCTCCTCGCAAGTAGATTTTTGCCTAAAGCTCGAAATCTCGCACGCACACGGTGTTGGTCTATTACGCTAGTATAGGTTTTATGTTAAGTTATATATTAGTATAGTATAAAAATGCGATGACCTGTCATTATTTCAAGTCAATCTATCGACTACTTTTCGATTTTTGCGACCACAAACATAGAGATGCTTTATTTTTATATATAGATAAGCGCATATTTGTAGGACCGATTTACTACTACTACGCATACCTTAAGTTACCAACATACCTTATGCTCACCAATTATTGCAAACTAGATTACCTAATATTAGTAATAACAATGGATTTCCGCAAAGTAATGCCTAATACTATAAACAAATGTTTACACACTCACACCCCCGCACTAGGATTCCCTGTTGCGGGTGGCATGCACATATACAAATATGACATCACAAACACCCATGACCCGAGAACAAACATTTATCTATCACATAATGTCTGCCCCGGCCGGAATCGAACCTGGGACCCCTAGCTCGGCAGGTAGGGTCACTACCATCTGGGCTATGGGGTCGTCAAAGCTATGAATTATCTTAAAAACACTCCTCGTAATGTCACCCCTCGATGCGTGACCGCCGAAGGGATACCCGCTTCCGCGGGAGCTCTTAGAGTTTGATTAGTCCCCTCCCATCTCCAGGATTTCTGGCTGCACCTTGACGCGGTTTAACGGAATTAGGGTTTCTTGCCCAATGGCAGGTCCCGTCCACTCCATCGGGAGACACTTGTTCCCCCGAATTTCAACCCAGGTGAAAAGGTGACCCTTGAGATCCGAATATCCGACGTTCCCGTCGCACAAGCGAACGGGCACGTTGATAGATAGATCGTCGTCGTGCTCGTAATGAATGTAAAGTGTTAAGATTAGAATTAACTGCATAATTATGAATAATTGCAATGAACTGACCGCTTTTAAATACGTAAACATTTCTAATGAATCTAAAATGATTTTATTGGTATTAAATCGGATGAAAATCCATGCATTTTTTTGAACTTATCGCGTTCAAACAGACAAACAGAATTCGTAAGAGGTTTCATCCATCGTTGAGTCCAAGGCAGCTTTCCCTTCTCGTGATGAACCCTTCTGAACAACAGACGAAGCAATGGCTCCAGATCAATTAGTGTCGGGGGGTAGTAGTTGTGTATACACCGCAAAGCATTGAAAAATTGATCCATTTGATGGATGTTGTTGCAACTGTGATTGATATGGGGTGATAAATAAAATACTTCGACACACATTATATTGTTATGTTTATTAAAATCGTAAGAAAACAAATAGCAATTTTAAAATTAAAAACTCTAAAATCACTCTTAGATGCTAAACATCATCAAGATTCTAATTCCGTATCTTCATATCTACCTTATATACGTATACATACATCATCAGTACATCGTAATTTAGCCCAATAATCCATTTTTTTTGGTAATTTTCAATATTAATTGCATGATGCATTAATCGTTCTAACACAAAGGTATTATTAGTATTGGTTGAGATTTAATTTTCTTTATTTATTTTCCACCAATTCAATTAGCTTAATATAGTATGGGAGCAAGAGAAGTACCTTGTGGCGTATTCTTTTCAGGATTTCATAGATTACGTACTTATTTATCCCTCTGCGTGACGTAACGGAACGTTGTATTTTGGTAACTTTGTATCTTTTTTCCGTTGTGCTTTGTGACTTTCGAGACGATACGCGTGGGCCGATTGGGCAGTCGACTTGGTTTGAAATCTTTTGGTTTTAATCTATGTCACTGATCATACGGTATTTATCAAAACTCGATATTGTGATAAACAAGCGCCATATTCTTAAAAGAAAAACATTAATGTCAACGAACCATGTTAAGTGGGTTATCATTGAATACGTTTTTCAATAAAAGATAGAAGACTATCTACCCTGTTTAGGAATTAATCAAAAAAATTAATTAATTCAATTTTGGGATTATAGTCAAGCATTAAGTATAAGTAAAACATTTATGTTCAACTTGATGAAGAATTATATTAAAATTTAAAGATATTGTACATATATTCTGATATAGGTAACTGTTTGCAAAACAAAAACAATATAAGGTAAGCAAGGGAATCTACCCAGAAACCGAAAAACATCGCAAGAGAAATCTTCAACACAATGTCAGTGCTCCAGGAGAACTCTTTTTACACCTTTGCTAAATAAACTTTCAGCCCATTAATCTTAGGTTGATGCTAAACACTACAAAGAAATTATCGATTTTAAGACGCCATAGCACATTAAACAGATCAAACACGTTGGCGCAAACTTCTCTACCTAACTCTATCCGGCAGCAGAGGTTTTTTTTTCCTTTGCCAAACAACACCTCTCGCCTTCACTACCTGCGCAGAAAAGCAAGTAGATAACGTACTTGTTTGTAACTCTTTATAATAAGAATTCACGCTTAGGTATGGTATGTAGAATGTGATATACATTGCTATTTCTAAGTGTAAGGCGTAGTTTTTCTGAGGTGAAAGCGAGGGCGGTTTACTAGTGTGTATATATACTAGTGTAGTGTGTATATATATATATACTAGTAAACATGTGTCACAATGTTCATTACAAGTAATATCCGACACTACTTTAGCGATCCTAATGAAATTTTGCACATATTATGTGTGGAACTTGTCCAACTTGAAAGATAGGGTACTTTTTATCTCGATTAATAATCTCAATGTTTTTATAGGACAACGGCTTGTAGTTATTTATCAGTTCTTATGTAAATATTTACATATCAAGATGAAAAACGAAAAGATAGCAAAAATTGGTTGTGATTTAAAAAAAAAACTTGAAATTTATAGCTTTATTAACAATTATTATTATAGTTTAAAAATTCTAAAAGCGCTCATTCTAAAAGTTTCACTTTTTCACTCATTGCTTTCTGTAAATGTTAATAATGAATAAATAATTTTATACTTATAATAGTTTGCCTTTGCAGTTTTTTTCTCTTATTTTTACGAAATTTATTTTAGATCCAATAAAGTTAGTTTGTACTAAGAGAACCTTAACTTTACAAGTAGGTGTTTTGTTTTCTGTTGTATTACTTTCGTTAATTTTGTTTTCTATAACTGTATTTTCACTTTCAAGCAAAGTTTGTAATTCTTTATTTTTGGTCGTTTCATGGTGAATTTCTCGTCAAAATTTTTTTTCTTTCATAATTGTACCTTTTTTTCTAACCTGCCTGCCTTATTACTCATTTTATTGATCTTTTCCGTTTCTTTTTCTTATACTATTTTCTGTCTCTGCAAGTTTCTTTCTTGTCTCGGTTTTTTTCGAATAATCTCTATTCTAAAAAAGAAATCGCTTCAATACTGACCGCGATTTTAGGAATTTTTGGTTTGCTAAGGGTACGACAAGAATTTTTCATGCGATATTTTCTCAATTTCTCTCTGAATCAGATACAGTTTTAATGCCAAAACATTATTATATATTTTGGTCGTTACACTCATTCGCAGATTTCTCTACAATATGCATCAAAATAGAACTTTCATTAACTTCAAATGCGGCCTGATTAATTTCGTCGTTAAGTTTTTTTAAATGTAAATAGCCGATAGACTAGCAAACGATTCACCTGATGGTAAGTGGTCACCGTCGCCCATGTACATTAGTAACACTAAAGGTATAACTGATGCATTGTCGGCCAAGAAATACTTAGATGTTGTAGAAAGAAACTTTCTTCTTATTTAGAAAGAAAGTACTAGTTGTGAATCCCCAGACGGAACATGACGAGTCGTTTGGCTGACTCAAGTAGGAGGGTGGTATGTTGCCAAGTGGGCTTCACCGAAAGATAATAATAACAGTAATAATAATATTGATAATCCTTACGCGAAGCCCTACAACCACTACGCAGGCTGGCTTCTGTCGCCTCTTACGATACCCTGTTCTGCCAGCATGGGATAGAAACAAGTACATTATGTAGAGTGTGCGCAGGAATCGTTCGAAGTAATTCGACGTACGGCGGGTATCCATCCTTACGTAGTAAACGTACCACCTATACGAACGGCACGGTTTGCGTCGTCATTGTGCGCACTGCAAAGGACTGGAATAACTTGCGAGTCGGTGTTCCCGCCTTCTTACAATGTGGGAGTCTTCAAGAGGAGATTGAATAGGCTCTTATAAGTTAGTGCGTTCAACATCTTAAAACTTCATCACTACTTTCCATCAGGTGGGATTGTTGTCAAGCATTAACTTATTCTATGTAAAAAAAAGTACCTATTTCAGGCCGCTCAAAACTAATGGTTAATGATTGATTTTTTAAGTAACGTGTCGTAGTGGCAAAATAACATCATTGAAGTAATTATTGACAAGAATATCCTTATGCGAAGAACTTTTTAAAATATCCACGTATTGGTTATAGTCTTACGGTGTTCAATTGCTTTTAATTAAATTAGTTTTTAGTGTAGTCTTTTTCACACGAATCTTTTGTTCTTGTACTTTGTTTACTAACAAAACTTAGTCATATTTTTTGCTTTTCTAGTATTATTCGTATCTTTTTCAAAAAAATATTTATTCATCCTTCAAATTATTCTTTCTTCATTGATATCCATTTCTTTTTTCACATTTTCTTTTTCACTTCGAACTCAATCGTTCAGCCCTTGGCATAGTTTTGCTTTTTCGATAATTTACAGTACAACTTCTACGCTTACGCCACACGCAATCAGATTTTTGTTTCAATGCTTTATGACATTAGCAACAGATTGATTTTTTTTAAGACCTAATCGAAAGTTTTTTGCAATTTTGTATATTAGCATTGTATATGGATTTAGGCCACATTTACGAAATGTATGTTTTTTAAGACTCTTTCAGTATCAGCTAACATTAAATTTTAGGAAGAATACGGAATTTATATTGACTGAGAATACTATGGATAGTTGATGTCTTTTCAGATTTTAGAGATTTAAAAACAAACATGACCTGGTAGCATCAATGTAGTGTTATGTGGGAGCGTATATAGTATTATTATATTGTTATCGTAATGATACTGACTAAACCTAATTTTTTAATGTTAATAGCCAACAACGAGTAGACGAGCTATCTGATGATAAGTGGTCACCGTCGCCTATGGACATCAGCAAGACCAAAGGGATCACTGATTCCTTGTCGGCCAGGAAATGAGATGGTAAGAAAGAAAGTATTGGCTTATCAAGCCCCCAGCCAGAACACAACGAGTAGTTTGGCGGCTGACTCAAGCAAGAGAGTGGTAGCTAGTCAGGCAGACTTAACGGAAAGATAATACCAGTAATTATATTAATGACTTAATAATAATACTGATAATATAATCCTTACGCGAAGTCCTACCAATAAGCAGGATGGCTTCTGTCGCCTCTTACGACGCCCTGTTCTGTCAGCATGGAAGTGGGGAAAATATTTTAG
This sequence comes from Megathymus violae, assembly GCA_003671415.1. Taxonomy (NCBI): domain Eukaryota; kingdom Metazoa; phylum Arthropoda; class Insecta; order Lepidoptera; family Hesperiidae; genus Megathymus; species Megathymus violae. The sequence continues at coordinate 10,311,309 of PDGT01000001.1, forward strand.
GCCGCCCTAATACGGCTATTGTCATATGGCTTTTATGATAATGATGATCAACGAACATAAGTATTGGCTTGCTTATGTTATTGTGGTGTTTCCATTTATTTAGACATTTTGATATAATTAAAAAATGTATCCGCTTTCATTCAACTAGTATAGATTTGCCAAGAAACACAATTATCAGATGTGCTATTCACAAAATATTTTAATGGTCTAATGTATGAAATAAAAAACCTGTGTGTACCTATGTATGGACGTAAGAAGTTATACTTCTTTGTCGTAAAAAAAAACTCCAAAAATTTTATCCCGCGTGCCATCGTCCTATGCATGTAAAAATTATTAGTTCACCACAGAGTACATTCATATTCATATACAGGCTACTCAAACTCAGAACAAATACTATGGAAAGGAAAGGAGTATAATAACAAAAACTATTTATAATATTAGATGTTTGGTTTAATGTCTTATAAAAATATTTATAACGCTTAATGATTCTTATAAATAATAATACTACAAAAATTATGTAATATTACAAATATATTTAAATAATACTAAAAATTCATAATAAATGAGGAATATATGCACTATATACCGCAAATTAAATATTTTAACGATAGCTATAGCTATCAATTCTTATAAGCGTATAATATATGGTCTCTGCCATCCAACCACGGTTCAACATTTTTTGCGGGTCTTCTATTACGTTCAGTGCTTGCATCGAAGCTAGATATTCTTTCAGATTATAAAAGCACTTTCTGATACTATGGTCTGCAAAGCAATAGATTTTTTCAAAAAAAAATAATTGCAACAATTTCTTACCTTGTCTTCCGTTTACGATAATGTTATCGATCATAATATTTTGAACGGTAAAAAAATTGTCAGATTTAATTGGAAATCCAAAAGCTGAAAAATTCATGGAGCCAGTTTCCTATTTTTGTTTAACTTTGATGAGAACAGAATCGGGACACACCTTTCTAGGACCTTCTCCTACTTGTAGATGAAGTCTGTCTTGTAACATACCACGAGGAACACCAACTCTCACTTTGCGGTTAACACTCGTAGAGTCTACTCACCCTGAGGATGTTCTGTTTCGGAGCGAAACACGTCTTGATGACGGTATGTGTGTTGGTATATACTTTTATCATAAATGCATGTTTTCTTTTGTGGGAGGGAAGGAGTTTCTATGCATATATAGAAGTATATACCATCATACATTGTGCTTGCGGATTGTTGCAAAGTAAACTAATATTAATTTAATAACCATCAACTCTGTTGGCTTCTCTAATTTTTATGGCATTTTTAAACTTGGACCATAATTGCCTCAATAATCGTGCAATTTCCGAAGCAAAAAATGCTGATGTTAACAAAATTAACTTCCAGATACAGATACAGTTGCTGCTATGGGATCCGATTCCTTTTGAATCAATCGACGCTATTGTTGATGAAAACGAAGCCGTGTAACATCCAAGTGAATTTTTAAATTAAAGAGAAAACTTAATAGAAATATTTCTTTCCTACTTTTTTCTCATTTCCTGGCCGACAACTCATCAGTAATACCTTTGGTCGTCCTGATGTCCATTGACGACCGAGACCACTTACCATTAGGTGGCTCGTCTGCTCGTTAGTCGGCTATTTACGTTTAAAAAAAAATCTCGTGTTGCCCCGAATCCCAATGATACCATTAAACACTAGAATACCATTCAAAACGTTTACATTTTGTATGCACTTAGCACTATCGACAAGCCTCAAGGAAAACACTGTCCATTTTCGGCTTGGACTTACAAAATCCATGTCTCTCTCGTGGCCATTTTGTTGTCTGCTCACGTATTGGTAAATTAACTAATCTATTTGTATTAACAAGAGACAGATTGACCAAAAATATTGTGCACGGATTAGCGCTTACTTAAATGTAATAGTTATAATTTAAAATATTATCATTTACGTAGTTAAAATCAATCATCATTATCATCTCAGCCGGACAACGCCCACTGCTGGGCATAGGCCTCTCCCAAGGGTCTCCACGACGATCGATCCTTCGCTGCCCTCAGCCAGTGGCTACCCGCGACCTTCACCAGATCGTCAGTCCATCTCATTGAGGGTCTACCCATTGAGCGTCGTCCGGTGCGTGCGACCACCGATGCGTTCAAGAATCTTTCCGCCCCAAAGGCCATCGGTTTTTCTAACTATGTGTCCCACCCACTGCCACTTCAACTGCAATGTCGGTAATTTTAATTCGCCTACGGATCTCATCATTTCTATTCAATCACGTAAGGAAATACCGATATAGCATTAGCATTGCTCTCTCCATTGCCCGCTGGGTGATCTCGAGCCTTCTTATGAGACCCATAGTTATTGTCCATGTTTCGCTTCCGCTTGTCCTCACTGGTCAAAGACTTTCGTCTTGAGACACTGCTGAAGCTTGGACGCGAAGACTTTCCGTAATTTACCAAACGCTGCCCATCCGAGCTGGATACATCAATCATAAAATACCTCATTTATAAAATGTATTTTTTGTATGTTACTAAGTAAGAATATTGTGTATTACTTATATATTACATGAAGTTATCCAATACAATATGAATAAAATGTAAAATATATGCATTTAATAACATACTTTAAGAATACTCGACAGCAAAGGCCTGCTTTGGTGTGTTTTAAAACGACGGCCTTCGTTTGTTACTGAAAACTGACAAAGTACATGTGCTAAACAGAAATAAAATCCCGATACCAGAGGAAAACATGGAAATACGGTGAGAATTTCGAAAGTATGGCATTTCAAAATTGGAATGATTCGTGATATAACCAGTTGGTCAAATCGATGGGTTCACGAGCATTGAATGGAATTAACGAACTTTGCTACTCATATTGAAGGTCATTGATGCATGTCCCAAAAATAAAAATTCTCTACCTCTGTATTTTAATGAAGATTACGGTAGACCCGTATTGTGTACTTATGAAGTTTACATAAATATCTGCTTAAATTGAAAATATGGTATTGTGAAAATCGAAACAATAATAACAAGTAGTTCAGTAAAAACTACGAGAAACTATGTTTTTTCGGTCGTATCTTGAATAAATTCAACTTAAAGCGCATTTTACTGCAATTAGCTTCGCTATCGTAGCTGCGACCTTCATTATATTGGGAAAATAGTTAAATTCGACCAAATAGAATGGTTACTTCTTTATTAGGAATGTATAAAATACATGAATTTTATCACTTTAAATAATTTACACGCCATCGTCGATTATTTCAACCAGCTTACGGCTCCCTTGTCTTTTATCAGCGTCCAAGGCAGATTTCATGGCGACCTTAAAACAAAGTTTTCAGTGACAAATTAGTGTACTATTTAATTCTAAAGAAATAACCGTACGCTGCACATTCTAATAGAAAGAAGAAAAGAAAAAAAACATTTTTTTTGAAACGGCAATGAACCACGGCTGCTAGTTTTCAGCGCAATCCTTTTATTTTCGTGCAGCACAATAAATGATGCTAAGATGCCAACGGCAACGATTGCCGTGAGTATTTCATAGGTATGACATACATATGTAATAATAACTATAATAAATAGTTTACATATTACTTAATGGTATTGTAACAAGATGTGCATATAATTTTTAATAATTTAAGTTAATAAAGTTTACTCCAAGAGTCTAGTCCACGGTGGTCTGGTGATTGTGTTTTGGTAGTGTGCAACGGCCCTTATCGAACATTCACCTTCTCTCAAATATTATTTTATATACGTAACTATTCAGATAATAAGAGAATGGAATTTTACCGTGTCGCCATTGTTGTTATATAATTACTAAACATGAGTAACAGTAAACATAAGTATCTACTTAGTAAGTAGCAACTTGAATATTATCGATATTAGAAAATACAAAGAATATTGTTTTATTTTCAAGTACAATGATTACGTATCAAATTACTGAATTTTTTGTTTATTTGATTTCGTAAATCGTAAATATCTTAATATTTTATTTGATTGACGTTTATATTACAGTGTACAAAGCCCAAAAATAAGTTTATAATATTTAGAATAAGTTTCGGAGCAATATTTCCATAAACAAAATTTTTTTAGTCAATATAGTTAATTACCTACTACTGAATCATGAATGAACTACTACTATATATGGAACTGAACTACTTTTAGGTAAGTTGAAGTTTTGGTCGCGAAAAAGGAATTTGTTAGGTGCTATTGTGTTGTGTGATATTTAAATAAAGTGGAAGCAATGTTTTTATTTATTTAGAATATTGTCGGCAATGAACTTTTATAATAGTATGTTGTTCAATAGATTTTAATAGATTTAAATCCTGTGCGCATATCATCAATTTTTCAAATTATAAAAGTTTTACAAATTAATTACCATTTGTTTCGGTGAAAGGAAACATCCTGAGGAAAACTACATACCTGAGAGTTCTGTACAATATCCTCAAAGGTGTGTAAAATCAGCAAATCCGCCTTCGGCCAGTGCAGTGAACCTTAGTACCTTAACCCGTCTGTCAGAGGAGACAAGAGACCAGAAGTGGGCCAATGTGGGCAGTATTAATATTACCGAAAATATTGCGAGAAAATGTAGCACTTGACGACATGTTTGCATTTTGATCAAAGCTATGAAATGGATATTTTCGTTGGCCTGTTTAGTTTAGTTATGTAACATTGTTAATTATCACTATCATTTATTTAATCTGTGATATGTTTATATCAATCATTATATTCCTACAATGGTTTATATGACCATAAATAAAAAAAAACATGTTTTAGTATTTTTTAACATTGACATTGAGCTAAAATGCGATAAATTGATAGTATTTTTAAAATAAATTTTACCACAAAGACCTTAATATGTTAAATATAGTGTAGTACATGTGGAATATTTAAGAATGTCGTAATATTCATCTTTACAAAGATTTTTTACAACTTGTCTCTATGTCAGTGGAATTTACTGTACATAGAAGTGTATGCTCTACTTACTGCAATTCTATTGTTAGATGTCTGAAGTTTCTGGGATAACATCCACAAATTTGTTGCCAAACTAGCCATGGGTCCTTGTTCTAGGTCGCCCCTGCGGATTACCCGCCAAAACAGCCCCAGAGCTAAATTATACTGTTTTCTGGTTTCCTTCACATCGCCCAGTGCCTTCAAAACCACTAACAACTCTTGACATATATTAGTGGCATGTTGTTCAATGCTTTCTATATATTCCTCTTCACATCCATATAATTCGTCATTGGATAACACTAAAAATTATAAATATTGTGGTGGTAACATTGTGAAATAATTTTGCGCTTAGCGTATAAGACTATGTCCAAAGATACTTTATTAGTATCAAATACTACATTGGTTATACTGAAATTATTACTGAGCGGACTAACCCATTGTCCAATGCACATTGAATTAAAAAACGATAAATCTAAAATACGCAGTTTAATTTAACCATACCTCCTTCGATATGATAAGCATAATTATCTTGAGTCATTTCGCAGAGCAGATCTAAACAGTGAAGCAATGACGTGTAATACAGGGGGTCGGTTTTTTCCCAACTGATCCGTTCCATTGTTTTAATAAAGCCACTAAGAACATAAGCTTTACAGTTGCTCTCCAAGTTGTCCTGAAATTAAATTGTGTTACGACGACACCATATATATATTTTGAATCATGACATCCCATTTTTGTACACCATATAGTTTTTTAATGGAGCTGACGTGCCCAGTGATTCACAATGTTCAGCGAAGTTACAGTGGATTACATATTAAATGTCTTCACCCAATCTTCGTATTTTATCGGATGCAATAATCCAAACGCATAAGACTAAAGCTGGAGTGACGTCGATAAAATTTATCTACTACTAAGAATTTTCAAATACATTATTGTACGGTGAATACAACATCAAACGACAATTCTGACCGTATAGAAGTACGATTCCTGTATGGTAATTGAGTCAGACACAGATAAAGTTACTATTTTTTACTTATGTATTTTCATTTGAAACAAAGCGTGAATACTGTACAAAACAATAAGATGTAAATTAAACGAAGCTTCACCCAATTTTTCCAATTGCTACAATTTTTTAGTAGTTGTTTCATTAAATAATTCTAAAAGTCCATTACTTCCATATCACATGTGCCATATCACAATCACAACACCGCCCACCATACAACCCTGTTATAATAATTAGAACGAAATTATTTAATAATAATATAAACTCACAGGAAGAATCAAGAGCGTCGATAAAAAACTGCTAATAATTCCGAGAACTCTGTCATACGTTGGTTTATTTAGACCGTCTTCTTGAATATAATGAGGGATGTCGGGGATTAAACCGACTAGAGCTTTAAAATTCGCTTCAGCTGCAAAAAATCCAAATTATTACTAAACGTAATCAAGAAACAGTCATGGTATTGACAAAGTAATTTTTGTACATTTGTAATTTTGTACATTGTATCAGGACATCATGTGAAAAAGAACATTTTGTAGTGATTTAATACATGCGCTGAGTTATCATGTTTCGTAGCAACTCGACGATGCTCCGGTGGTACTTACTTATAATTACATACTGCGCATAAATCAGAGCGGCTCTCGAGTTAGGTGAGAATTATACCTTGTCCAATGCAGTGGTTGAGTAGCGCGGTCTGTCCGGAGATAAGATAGAGGTGCGCACGGGTGAGCGCACAGCGCAGCGACGGCACCGTCACGAAGCAATAGGCCGCGCACGCGCGCCTCACCCCCCCACCACCCGCGACCACCGACAGTGTGTTCACGGCCTACCAATGCGCATATAACTTTATAACGCATTTACACAGGTGCGCACACGTTAGCGCGCAGTATAACTACGACACAGAAACGAAGTCGCGCACGCGCGTCGCAATCCCCCACCGCCCGCGACAACCGTCAGTATATTCTAGAGATGTTTGGGATATGAATAATAATTTACCGGTTACGGATATGAAATAATTTCGGATTATCCGGTTGTTTTGGATAATTTTGGTCACAGATATTAGATGATTTATAACTTGGAAAATACTGAACTTTGTTCGACTTCGCTTCTAGGTATTATAATACATACACAGAAAAAACATAGTTACGGTTACAGAACTCCATAACATCCCTGGTATATTCACAAACTACTACGGCGCATACATCTTCACCTCGCATTTAAAACACCTTGGCTCCTTCGAAGGGGAATGCTCTGTGCAAATTAGTGAAATATTTTCAACAAGCGCTCAGCAACCTTCCGACCGGACTATTGTTACACATTCGTAGGGTAATGATGTGTGTAATTAAGTATTTGGAAATAGCGCTCCTTCCGACCGAACTAATAGGTTAATTTAAAGGATAGTAAAAGTGGGTAAATTTACTCATTACATGGGTTCCAGAGAGCAAAACCATTTGCAAACGGTCAGAGTTGAAACTCCTGATTGGCGACATCAAAAGTTACCGAGACTTACAAAAATACAAAGTGAAAAAAGACTTATAGATCTAGTCACAACGAGCCATTTGAGCATTGCGAAGCAGAAGCTCTGGTCCGTTCACCCGTGACATATGATATGATGTGCCGAATGGCCATCGACGGAGCTTTATGTGACAGAGATCCTAAATAACCCTGAAGATGACAATGTTGAACACCTACAATAATATAAAAAAATATATTAAAAGTCCTTCATGATCTTAATTTTTAAATCCTATCCATTCCATGCTTAATAATCGAATATACTCGACAATCTTCATTTCATTGATTTATTATTACAAAAAAATGGTTAAATGTTTATGTTTCCCAACCATGGAGTTTGGATTTCCGACAAAATGATTAGGATTTAGGAATCTCTCAGGAGATCGGGTTTTAGAATTACAATATCATTAATAAAATTGTAATACTTACATGTACCAATGTGACAAGAACTGAATCCAGTTTTATGAAGGCAGACCGGCACTCCACATAGAAAGTCAACTGCTGTTCTGGATCATCGTAATATTTGACGGCTTGTACAAATTTGTTTATCAGATTAGCGCACAATTTGGTCTCATCTTCGACGGTAACAGCACTGGTAAATGTATAAACGGACCCACATTATTTTTAACCTTATTGCAAGATTCGTAGCGGTCCTGGTTTCGTTCGGAAATGGTCCCTAGTTCGACTTCCGTTCGCTACTGACATTTGTATGATAAATAATAAGCTTGTTCTAAACTTTTGAAATATACAAAAATACAGCACAGACATATAGGACAGTCAAAACTATCAGAGAGACTAGAAATCCAAGTACCGATCGACAGAGTCAAGCGACTGCGGGCGTAGAAAAACACAACAACGAGAGTATTAGCAAGAAAGAGAATTTTAAATGTAATATAAGAGTAACAACTAGTGATAAAATTTCATGAGCACTTAATCGAAATAGGATCGAAGACACATTTTACATGGCTGACATTTAATAGATGCTATTGCTCACTTGATAGAGTCGTGCAGTATGCAACACAGACGCATGAGGCTCGAGATGACTATGTGATCCTCGATATGTCCGGCGCCGTACCGCTCGAAGAACACCGACAAGACGCTCTTCGCCATCGCCGTGCAAGTGTTCGACCCTTGTACCAATTCTACTAGCGGCATAAATGCATCCTTGCAATCAAACATTTTTATTTACAATATTATAATGGAAAACGCTTCAGGGGTGTACTGTATAGCGTTAAGAGGCCACTGGAACTTTTAAACACCTGTAACCAACTCGTAAATAGAATAGATAGTATAATTGACAACAGAGCGGTGAGATAACTTGTCACTCTTAAATATTAATAGCCAAAATTGATTACACTGAGGGTTGTTGGATATACAATACTATAGACGACTTGTAATATTCCCTTTCACTCGCACACATTAAGATAACAAACTCGGCGTCATGGTTGTTTCGATTACTGTCAAATATAATATTGTTTTTCGTAATCATACCATCAGAAATAACTCTTCCACATCGGGGATTGATTTAAGCATCCTTTTAACAACAGCTTGTATCTGTCCAGAGAAGTCGTCAACGGGTTTACGGCTTTTAATTAAGTAACGAATTGTTCCTCGCAAAATAATGTTGATGTGTTGACTCTACAAAAATATGGAACATTAATAAGTCTGAATTATCATAGATATACACAGCACAACAAATGTTCTAAAAATATAAAAGCAAACCTACTGATAGTTGTGTACAAATAAATTGCAGCCAGGGTTCCAGTACTTGGAGAAAATCTGCCGTAGACTGCATGTTGATGGCAATCTTCCACCACGTCTGACTCAAGGACTCCGACGATAAATGGAGATAGCTATTCGCATTGCACAGGTGTTCCCCGAGAGATCCGAGCACATGGTTTAACATTACTGCAAACGTAACTTCATTGGTCATTGGTCATTGGTACATCATATTATTTAAATAATCATGTCATCACCATCATCCTCCTGCCCTTATCCCAATTTTATTTGGTATCGGCGCAACATATATTTTTCTTCCATACTTCTCTATCAGCCGTCATCTCACTAGTAACTTCCATTCTAGCCATATCGTCCTTCACACAATCCATCCATCGCTTCTTTGGCCTAATAAATAAATAATCATGTATCAATATATTATAAAGTGAGCAAATGCACATTGAAATAAGCGATAATTCTACTAGTGAAATTTTATACCCATTTTATCTGCACACTTTTGAATCATCCCCAAAATCTCCGTTGACTTTTTTAATACACTCTCCGAATCGAATGCCGATACGACACAGCACAGAAAGAGTTCACTGCAAGGAGAACGAGGTGTAAATAATGTTAATTTCATGTGTGATGATTTTCCACTACACGCACATATTGAGAGCCCATCAAAGGTCTCAAAACGTGAATTACACGGATGAATTTTTCAACATTACCTGGATAATATAATATATACAAATTTTGATCTTTGAACAATCGGCACACGGCCGCTCCCCAAGTATTATCACCTAGACCGTAGGTTCTCAAACTGTCATCAACTACATGTTTTGCCCCTTTTACAAGAAAAAAAAATCCAACGCCCCCTTCATATAATAATGAATTTTATATGTCTGTCTATTATATGTTAATAATTACAAATTAAAAATTAATTCGCTCTCTCTCTGTGATCGTGCTACTCGTGGTCGTGGCTGCGGGTCGTGATTATTATTTAAAAATACACAAAGCTGGAGCACCCGCACGGGGTCACTCTACAAAAGCAAAAACAGGACGATCAATCGCAATTAGAAAAAAATATAATAATAAAGCGAAATTCAATAAGAAAGATAAATATCAATGAGACGTTGGAGGCTGGTGGAATTTTAACAAATGGTTAATGTCGGGTTTCAATTTAGTTAACACCAGACGCAAATCACCATGCTCAGTGATCTGAAGTCTATTTTTCCTTTTCTTAGTCAGTAATTTAGGTTTAGTGCAGTAGACTAAACCCACGCCCAGCAAAAATGATGAAGGAAACAAAATTAAAAATTTATATACTATTCCCCACATTCCAGGGTGGAGAGCTGATATTGATTTTGAGAGCCAGAACTTGTGGTACCCATTTCTGAATTTTACATTTAATTCTCCATTAGTTGTGAGTTCTACGAGTTCTTCTTCTAAATTTGATGATTCTGCTGTATCTACATTTGCAAAAGGGTCCAAAACCCAGCTTGGTGTATTCATATTTAAATTATTCTGAAACCGCTCTGTAAAATCAGCATGAAGAGCGTCCAGGTGTTGCAATAAGTAAGTATATCTTCCTATTTTACCGATAATACTGATAACGTCGGAAAGTAGTTGTCTTCACCTCTTCCTATATTTCGTTTCAATAGAAGTTTTCCCACTAAAGCAGCTATGACTTTTTTTATTTCTATTAAACTCATCATGTTGCAATTGTATATTAACGTCATTATATATTTTAAAAAGTTCTGTCACACAAGCGATCTCATTTTTGTAGGCATCAAGTTACGCGCAGTTTTCAATGCAGGCGTTCATTAAGATTTTTTTGCAACTAAAACGACTAGTTAAAATGTTTTATCATTAAAATTTTCAAAGTATTTTATCATATTAAATTTCTAAATAGGTAGGTACACCGAGACCACCCCCTTGACTGTCATAACGCCCCGCATTGGGCTTTGGACCCGCTATAGCCCCCACGAAAAACTCCAGCGCCCACGAGGGGGCGATATCGCCCCCGTTAGAACTCCATAGATTCCAACCATAGGTAATAACCTAGATTAACGAGAAAAGTTTCCCTTGCCAAAAAAACTTTGTGAAATATGACCGCTACTTGGTTATCAATTATGTAAATTATAAATGTTAATTAAAAACTTTTTCTTATACCTTATCTAATAATTTTTGTTTGTAGTCAACACCTTAATTGTACTAACGTATAGTTGGGAGCACCTGTATTTTAAGGTAAAAGTTCTAGTTTTCCATCCCTCGGGATAAACTATGTATTTGTCTATTATATATAATAATAATAATAATATTATAATATTAATAATATTATATATAACTCTGTATTTGGAATATACAAACAACTGCCATATTCTGCTTCCTTGTGCAATCTGAATTGTGTGTCACTCACAATGCAGAAAAACCAATGGGGGTGCAAATGGGGTAATTACATGCTAATTCCCCTGTGTAACAGGTTGAAACTGAAATATTACTCACTTATTCTCCATTTGTTCGCATTTTGCCAAAAAATCTTCTAAAAGGGTTATTTTACACTTGCTGGAATTCAAAGTGCCGTAAAGCAGCCAATCTAGTGCTGGTACATATAGACTCAAATACTGATCAAGGGTCAAAAGCTGTGCACTATATTTTTTTATTAGCATGGGATGAAAGACCTACAATTTAAATAAAATATGACATGAAAAATGACTGAGTCACTCCAAAACGACAAGAACAATAGATTGAAGGACTTCCCAGATTTTATTGTACTTATAAATATCAAAAAATAAATCTAACTGGAAACTGAAATTACCTGTTGATACTCATCCAAAAATTCTTTTAGATTCTCGTAAAAATACTTTCCACTTTCCTTCCCTAATAGTTTAGATGCAACGTTACACAAATAGACCCGTAAGTATATAGCGACTAGCGGGTTTCCAATTCCCCTGATCATTATTACAAGTCTGGCAATAGTTGGTTCGATTTCCTCTTTCGATATAAACACGTAACATTTGAGCAATGACATCTCCATGTACAGCCGTGGGAGTAGCTCTCTGATTGATGCCATTTTGAACATCCAATTCTGGCAAGTTTCCTTTGCTGTTTCTGGAACCAGTTTTGGGTCTATATCCTGAATACTTTTAATTTCCATACTCCTGTATCAGTTAAGGAAAATTAAATTATAAAATAATTGTATGTAATTGGTTGGGTTGGCAATATGTTAATTAGGAATTGTAGTTCTGAGCTTTAGTCTTACCATAAAATTAGTCTCTTAGAAAACATCTGTGATCAACATTAAATTGGAATCTAAGTATAGTATGATGTTATATGTTATGTATGTATCACCATATTATTTAACTTATAATAATATATGTGAGCATGTATTAACATAAACCTATGGATCTTATTGTAGAAGCACATTCTGATTGTTTTAAGCATCAACAACTTACCCAAAACTTTTCTTTTTCAAACGATCATACACCAAGTTACCAAAATTGTCTAATATATCACTGATTAGAACAAACTTGCTGGGATAAAACTGCATCACGTTTATATCAGACAGTAACTTTGAACACTGTATACCAATTTTAAATGCTCTCACTCTTTGTTCTGTATCCCAGGCCTGTAATGCAACAGTTTTTAACTTATAACCCAATTTAATATTAAATTGTTTTATGCTTTTTTTCTGTTAATATTCTAAGCTGCATTACTAGCAGGTGTTTTAGATCCTGTCCCTGTAGCCCGGGACAAGAATAGGGCTACGGTATCCTCTGCTTGTCGTAAGAGGCGACTAAAAGGGGGTTTCCGGGGTCGTGAGCGGCTAGGGTGGGAGCCCGAACCGTCCAGCCAACGACCCCGGGAAGGACGTCGGTATGGCCGCATACTGGCGTTAACACCAGAAAGTGGGGGATGAAAGTTCGCTCATCCCGATTAGAGCCCGGCGGGGTACGCGCTCATAGGACTCCGGTTGTGTTCCGTTGGAGATCCCGGAGTCCTATCATAACGTCGAGGAAGGCCGG
>PDGT01000001.1:10324513-10431038 GCA_003671415.1 Megathymus violae
GAGGTTAGTGCGGTAAAATTCCACATACCCCAGCATTGCTCCCATGGCACTGGCAACCTTTTGAAGGTTTTCCCCTCATCAACAAAAAAAGGGTGTTTTAGATCCTAGCAACATATATTACTTACATTGGTTGCATTTTTACACCGAGTTTATAACAGATTGTGTACACTGTACAGTATTTTCCCTACACTACATTGCATCAACATAATGAATACATATCCAGAATCAATGATGGTAGCCAAATACATAAAAATTGTTCATAATACCTTTTTTATTTCATCACCAAGCATGTGAATTTTTGTAACAAATTCCTGCTGACTGAGCCCCATTGTTTTTCTAACAGCAGACTCGTCAAAATCATCCAATTGTTCTAACCTATGTTTCACTTTCTCATTTAAATTAGAAACTTGCCTAATTAAAGCTGAAAATGAACTAACTTAAAATAATAATAAAAAAAAAACAAAAAAAAAGATATTAGAAGTCATTCAAACATGTAATAATAATAAATTCCTTTTTGTAAAGTGATGTATTAACTAACTTTTCTCCCCTCCTGGTAAAAAACTGCTAATAATAGTTAATTTCTCCCCAGTTGTATATTCGTTAAGTATTAATGTGCGTTTTGAATTCCAAGCCTTTAAATAGTTTACCAAATCATGGCCTACTATCACTGGAACCATCTCCTGCAATGATAGTAAAAAAAGGGTCATTGTATATAAAACCTTACTTAACTCAATAATTAATTATGATACTGACCTCCTCAAAATTCATTTGCTCAAATCTCAATAATGGATCTAACTCTTCAAAAGGTGAACTCCATTTTTGAAGGCTCTCAACAAACTTTTTATTTGAACTTATTTTCTGAAATGTGGTTAAAATTGCTTAATTTTTTTTTCGATTCTTTTAAGTTGTATTCTTTTAAGTTGGAAATATCAAGAACAGTAAATATAAACTATAAAAATTAATAAATACTACTAACCTAATTATAAAATTAACCAAAAAAGGCTATGTGGTTAATTTATATGCGGTAGAAGTGGGGGCGAGAGGTACACCAGCAAAATCTCTCTATGTCTAATGTCTAAACCTGTCAAGAGGTGCAGTAAGTTCCAGTTAAGAACAAGTATGTCAAGCTACACTAACAAGTTCCTTCCAAATATGGCTAGGCAGGAAGGGGGTGAGGGGGGCAACACAAGCAGATGAGTGCGTGGATAGGCATCACAAAGGGGACTCCCTTAAACCTACACCCGGGTCGCAAGTCCCGGGAACTATTCGAAATTTTTCCCTCTGACATACGATGGACCCGGTACCCACACGGTGAATCCATGGAATGCTAAGAATTTCGTCTATCTAATAAAAAATGCTATATTAGTCTTATACTATTTTTAGTTTTATTGCTTACCATGGTAGGAACCTCAGACTTTAATGGGTGGGTACATACTTCTATACTGGGTAAATAATAATCATATCGTTTTGGTTTTTTAATAGAGTTCCTAGAAATAAATTTGTACTAGATTTTAGTAACTTCATTTTTATCATCAATTAATATATTTTAACAATATTAAAACTATAACGTACCATTTATACGCTGGCATTGTAAACAAAAAATAATTTTACAAAAGTAACAAAACAACAAACACGTGTATACTGATCTGTTTTAAGAGCGTCGATAAACTGTATACTGTTATTTACATCGCACTCAGATTTTAATTATGTAGGTAAATAATATCGGATTCGTAAATTATACTATATTACTCTGACTTTACCTGTCATGAAAACATTGAAAAATTTAAACCTACTTTGACATCCCACCACTAAAAGACTTTGACAAATGACATATGAAATTAAAGTTATAGTAACTATAGAGTTCAAAATAAAGTTAATTAAATTTCAAGAGAATAGTTTTTGAACAAAAGACTTACAGACTTTGTATCTATAATAATAATATAAAGATGCAAATTTTTTCCACTTTGAGTATATGCAGAAAGTAATGTCCGAAACCGATTTGCAAAATTCTTTATCATTTGTAAGGTATATTATTCCGGACGGTTTTTTGCTATATATAAATTGTATGTGTATAATAATTCATTGTTGATCCCGACCGATGTCGAGACGAGGCGCCAGTTAATAACCCTTTATGAAATTAGAGCAAACAAACGCACAAACACTAAAATTCTAACAAATATTGTTTTGGGCTTTATTGCGTTAATAAAGGCCCCGAATAGTCGTTTTTCTCATATATTCTTAATGTACAGAAAGCGATCAGTTAGAATTTTATTATTTGTTTGGATAGATTTGAAACCATTATTCCCGATGGACATCTATATTAATATTATAAAGAGGAAAGCTTTGTATGTTTGTAATGAATAAACTCTTAAATTAGAATGCTACATTATCCCTGAGTAACATTTATTAGTAGAAAAAATAAGGGATCCTTGCTAAAATTCAGTAACGTGAACCGAGGTGTAAAAAAATTTGCTTAAAAATTTCTTTCATCGCATACGCTGCGGAAACTACTGATGATAGAGCAAAAAAATGTTCTACAATATTAAAGAAAATATCAGTATTTATAAATTACTTCGCGATATGTCTAACTATTGTAGTTAATCACTATAACCACTTTTTACATTTTAAAAGCTGACCAAAATCAGACCATGATAATCATACATTCGTATTAAGCCTTATCCAAATAAATCATTTCATATTTAAAACTATTTCAATACCTATAGATAACTTTTTGAATTACTCAAATCGGACATTCAATTCAGAAGATTTTACGAATTCAGGAAAATAAACATCGCCGCCGCCGCCGCGCAATGACCAGTAACGTAGTATATATCACAGAGTACCTTATATATACTGAGGTACTCTGTGGTCGCGAAGTCGGCTCACGTAGCGGACATATGCAAAATTGAATATTTTGACTATTTTACAGCATATGTATATATTATAAAGAAAAAGAATACATACCTATGTCCTTTATAAAGATAAAATTATAAATATATCTCAAAATGTTTCAAAATAAAAGTTCACCCGTGCGTAGCCGGGGCGGGCCGCTAGTAGGCTATATATAAAAGAAAATCTGTTTCTGTTTGAACGACAAGTCTCAAAAACTAAAATAAAATAACGGTGACGATTGGATTATTGTGAACGTAAAAATCAGTCGGTTACAAGTCGATATATATATATATATTTGTGATTTCTCACTACTATCACGTTCTTCTCAACCAGAGGGGTCTTTATCGTCTACTAGAAAGAAGTGTAAAGAATGGCCTATTTTTTTGGTTTCATGTATGTAATATCCAATATTTCTTTAGAACTCCTATTTTTTAGAAATTTCAGTGTGCTAGCCGTACAGCCTAGGTGTGAGCTAATATACTGTCATCTATGGTGTGAGCTAAATTTTTGTAATTGACGAACTTTCGGTTTTAACTTTATCAGTTAGGCGCCGTTTTCCTCCACACTACATTAGATTAGACGTCAGTTTGATTTCGATCGCCGGCCATTGCAGTTAAAGAACCAGCAAATATCCTTGAAATAGAAACTAGTGTTCGGGTGACAAAGACTATCTATCAATCAATTTGGAACATTTAGGTACCTACTGTTGGACTTAAAATAAAAAAAATATATCCCGTAAAAGATTTTATTAATATTTCAAACACAATTTGCTATATACAAATTACTTTGTAAAAATATTTATTTTCGTCTTATCACTTAATGATTAATTAATGTTATAGACAACATTAAAAAAAATATTGTAAAAAAAAAACATGAAAATTATTATGATAACATAATTCCATTGCAATTTTAAATGATAAGTACATAGAAACTTCTATACATGCACTCCATAATCGTTAATGATGAAATGTAATTATACTTGTATATAACTATAATTTTTCCATATATTAATAATTACTTGTATCAACAAACAACTTAAAACTATGGCTTTCAAATAAAAAGAGTGATAATTCCATAATGTATAATGAATATGGCATTCAGCGCTAACAGTAATATCAAGTTGAACATTTGTCATACCAAAGTCCCGAAACCGTTTCCGAGAAATTCAGTAATTTCACTGGACGCATATAAATTCTATCGTTACTTAAAACGGAACCATGACCTAACCGCGTCCACTTGGAGAAAATAGGCCGTAGTCGAGTAACGTCAACTCACGATGATCAATGGGACCGTACTAGCCAACAATACAATATAGGCCACGATGACGACAGTAGAGGCGGACACAGATTTCCCTTATATAAAAATTTTACTGTATTACAATGTTATAAATTACCTTTAAGCAAAAGAAAAGTGAATGGGTGTATAGACGCCATGTCCTTGTATAATTCACGTCAAAAATTATAGCCGCTCTGATCTATGCGCAAATTCACTCAGGCACGCAATTTATTATATCGCTGGAGTTTTCAATTTGTGACGTAGTTCAGAGGGACCAAAAAGAAAAATGAGCACTATTGCCTCAACTTGCGTTATAGTTCCCGTCACATTAAAAGAACGCTGAGCAGCAGTGGAGTGGACGATTGTGCACATGTGTATAATAATCGCGCGTTAAAGTACGAGGTTTTTGTTTTTCTAAATAGTATAAAACAGTGTAGTCAACTCTGTTTGTTCGCTTAGTTTTTCTACACTACCCCATGGAGTTTGATGCGGTTTTCACTTTCATTTTGATTTTTTCCTATAGATTGATAAGTATAATACATTTTAATAAATTTATAAATAGTAGAGAAAAATCTGTGTTTTAGGATCAAGTCGACTTACAACGATTTTCGGGTGCTTACATGGCTTAAGTTGCCTAAACCTTATGTGATGTATGAAAATAATGTATTTAAAGTTTTAAAAAAGCCTACATATAAGTCCGCAATAATATAAGTCTATAATATTTTAAGGTTACCTAACAGTACCCATTGTTATCTTTTACACATCATTAAAAATTATAGTTTTTTTGCGAACCTACGTTAGTCAATACAATATTGATTCATGTCCATTTAAATTGTTTATGTTACTTTAAAACTTAACCGAGATTAAAATTGCGACAATTACAAGTACCTACTTGGTGCTCTTTAAACCTATATGATGCAAAATTAGTATATTGCACCACTGTGAAGTCGAACGGTTCACTAGTTGCAAGAGTCGACTGACAAGACTGACGGATTAATAACGCGATGGCATATACTATTCCCCCACAGAGTCTCACTTCATACCACCAATTTTGCCGTAAAACCGCTCACTGCGCAGATATTTCGCTAGCGCTCTTTTTACATGACGGGAACTATACCTATACGTTTAGCGTCCAACGTCTTTAGCGTTGGAGCGCGGTTCTAGAGACAGGGACTAGCGTCGCGGGCCCCATGCAGCAGGCGACGGCTGCTGAGAGGCTGGGCGCGGCGCACCTGGCATGGTAGGGAACTCGTGCGTGGAGGCCGTATCGGGTGCGCGTTGCTCCCACGGGCCACCCTTCACCACGAACCCGGCAGCGGGAGCGGCCGCATTGCCACCTCCACTGTTGCTGGTGTTCTCGTTCAGCATTTCGCCAAAGTCCAGTGATGGCCCTGCTGGTCGCTGGTACCTATCCACCACATCTTGTAACTGTTGGCCAAACAAATTATGTTGATATACTTTTTTTATGTTAATAGCAGACAAACGAGCAGATGAGCCACCTGATGGTAAATGGTCACCATCACCCATGGACATCAGTAAGACCAAAGATATCACTGAAGCGTTGTCAGCCAGGAAATGAGAAGAAGGTAAGAGAGAAAGTACTGGCTCTCAAGCACCCAAACCAGCAGCCAGGCAGACTTTACAGAAAGATAAGACCAGTAATAATATTAATGACACTAATAATTCTTACAATATAATCCTTACGCGAAACCCTACCACCCAGTAGGGTTTTGCCAGTATGGGATTGAGGGGGAGTATGCTAATCCGCCCCAATACAGCCAATACAACTTTATTAAATTTATTAATATTTTGTATGTTAAAACTCAATCTAAATATACTACCACATGACATGTAGCAATTTAATATGCATAGGTTTCAGTGTCCATATGTGTTGTCTATGAGCAAAAAATCTTTGCCATACCAATAAATTTAAAGTGTACATTTTACTTAAGTTCTTTTATTTTGTAATTGTATATTTTGTAAATCAATCGATACTAGATTATTTTGTGTTAAAAAATATATTATAAAAATATTGTAGAATTTTTTTAGTTGAAACTTCTGTAAACTATATATTAATATATAAAGGAAACTCTTTGTACCCTGTTTTCTCCTTTGTATGTCAACCGATTTTTTTGTTTGGTTACTATTGAGGAACTTTAGTTATCAATACAAAAAATTTAAAACAGGAAAATGATTTAATAATTATGGTCGATTTTCCCAGACGAATTTATTACTTTATAATATTATGCTGAAAGTAACTATCGGAACCATCGCACCTTTCTTCATCTTTAACCATTTGATAGATACATTATTGCGGATGAACATAGGCTATATATTTTGTATATATTTGTATTATTATTCTTATTATATATATTATTACATTATATTATTATTTATTTTATGTGTCAGTGTGGGTCGCTAGTAATTCTAAAAAAAGACTTACGTATTCTTCTGCTATGTTCAGCAAATAATCCTTGGCGTCGAGGACGTTGTCCTCCTCGCCAGCGATGACGACAATGCTATCGTCACCATGCTTCGGGAATCGGATGTCCACCTTATACTCTTCCATTATACGCTTGATATTTTTGCCTCTAAGACCAATAAGTCTTCTATGTACTCTGGGATCAATATCTACTTCTTCACGGTATTGATTATCCTGTGTAAATTATGGTAAAATTCTATAACATAATATGCAAATTTAAATGTATCTTAGTTGCTGATTCAGATTTGGATTTCTCATCAGTATGTGACAGCCTGTTATCAGGTGTTGGGTGTTTGTTATGTGTGATATTATGTGTGTCCATACCACTTATCACTCGGGGAATAGTAGCATATTAATGTATGTAAGCATATCTTTATTTAACATTTCATGTAATACTTACGAGTTGATGTACTATTGCCATTATGGCATCCTTGGCTTGTTGGGCCTTATCCTCATATCCTTGCACAGTAATGATGTCATCATCTGGATCACCACGTTTAGGCAAGTTTATTTGTACTCCATATTCAGTGCGAATCTTGGTAATGACTGAACCACCTTTACCAATTACAAGGGGATGGTAATCGGGATCAACTTTGAATTTCAATTCAAATGACCTTAAAACACAAAAAAAAATTGTCAAGTTGGGGATTCCATAAAATGTTTGGCAAAGTAAGATCTGTCTACGGGACAATTTTTGTACGCGGCTATATGTTTCCGGTAATGTGTGTCAAAGTTTCTACGCATTTGATCCATTGGTAATATACTTTTATTTATCATAAATGCATTTTTTCCTTTGTATAGGGAGGGAGGGAAGATAGGGAGGGAGGGAAGATAGGGAGGGAGGGAGGTTCTATGCATATATAGAAATACACTCGTGGACAAAATTAGAGGAACGCAAAAAAAAGGTTTAATATCTCGTGTTATAATTATCGTGCGTACTGGCCACATACATTAATATACTCTATGAAAATAAAAAAAGTTTTGAAATGTTCTTTTTTCGAATTTCATTTGTTTTTCTATCATTATTGCGTAATATTACGTTCTTTCGTACTGCGAAAAAATTTGCCAAGTTTTGAATTTGAATGAAAATTTTGGTTTTGTTTAAATTTTTGCCTTGGCTTTCTTATTTATCGTGTAAAGTGTAAATTGTTACTGCTAATAAACTGAAAATGCCAGACCTAAACGCCACTCAAGTTGCCAGGGCTGTTACTTTAATTGAAACTGGGCACACCTACAAACATGTGGCCCAAACGTTACAAGTATCCAAATCAGTGGTACACCGAGTTGTCAAGAGGTATCGGCAGACCGGACGATATACGAGACTCGCAGGACAGGGTCGTAAACGGAAAACTGTGGCGAGAGCTGACCGTTTCCTTGTTAACCGGGTGCTCAGGAACAGGACTTTAACTTCTTCTGAGGTAAGAACGGAGCTCCAAGTAGTTCGAGGGGTTACAGTAAGCACAAAAATTGTGAGAAGAAGACTGAAATCGGCCGAAATAAAATCACATGTGCCTGCCAGAGGCCCCCTTCTTACAACATGCCATCGAGTAGCTAGACTTAATTTTGCTCGCAATCACGAAAATTGGAATGACGAAGCTTGGAGTCAGGTTCTATTCACTGATGAATCCAGATTTTGCCTGAAACTAGATGATGGAAGGGTGAAAGTGTGGAGACGCTCGGGAGAGCGTTATGCTCAGTGCAACATCATTGGAAAAGAGGCATATGGTGGAGGGTCAGTTATGGTATGGGGAGGTATTTGTATGGGGGCACGTACGGAACTGCAAGTCATTGAAAATGGATCATTAACAGCAGTACGATATGTAACTGAGATTTTGGAACAAGTTGTAGTGCCATTTGCCCCTTTTATAGGAGACGGATTTGTTTTTATGCATGATAATGCACGACCCCATACTGCGGCCGTGGTTGTTGAATACCTTCGAGACCTTGAAATCAACACTATGGGGTGGCCAGCGCGCTCACCCGACTTAAACCCCATAGAGCATGTCTGGGACAAGCTTGGAAAACAAATAAAGAAAAGAATTCCTGTCCCCGCTAATTTGAGAGATCTCAAAAACGCGTTACAAGAAGAATGGACCGCCATCCCTCAAGATTTTATTGATAACTTGATTAGAAGTATGCCAAGAAGACTGGAAGCAGTTCGAAGAGCTAGAGGGGGCAACACCAAGTACTGATTACAGCCCACATTATAGCGTTTTTAAGCATTTATGAATAAAAAAAATTTAATGTTAAGTATAAAAATGTTTCTTTCCTGTAAATTTTTCTTTTTTTCAGAATTTCGTGAATTTTTATCCTTTAACTTTGTTTTTTCGACTTTCGCATTTTTAAAATAACGAAAAATAAGCAAAATACAAATTACTATACTTAATTGTCACAAATTTCCATGATATTTTGTTTTACACGCACTTTTTTTTGCGTTCCTCTAATTTTGTCCATGAGTTTATATACCCATCATACATTGTGATTGCGAATTGTTGCAAAGTAAATTAACACAAATTTAATAATAATGAATTTCCGCAAACTAACGCCTGATACTATAGAAAAATATTACATTAGTATACAAGATTCAATGCATATAAATCTCTAATTGCGAAAATACCTGAGAATTCTATCTTCTTTTTCTTTTTCCATTTCTACAATTTTGTCTGCAAGAGCTTCTTTTGCTTTTTCAACATTAGTAGGTGTTCCTGTCACCTGAAAATAGATATATGTTACTAAATTTGTTTCTACATATGTCTAATAACATAAAATTGTTTAATAGTTATACCTTTACAACATCACTATTTTCTTCAGCAGGTGGCATTAGGATGTGTACGTCATAAGTTTGCATTAATTCTCTTCTCTTTTGACCAGCAAGAACACGGTGCAACTCATTAGGAACATTCACTTCTATAGTAATCGGCACCTAAAAATATTTTTAATACTGAATTTCTACCTTTTGATAAGTGGTATACATTTTTATACAATTTTCTTGAGTGCTGTCTCACCTAGTAAATCAATTATAAAACAAATTGCTTTATACATTATTTTATGCCTATCTAAGGTAAAGTAAATTACTTATGGCTAGGTCCAATAATAACCTCTCTGTCTGTTGCTGTTGGTTAATTGAAATGTAAAAATGCACTTACAACTACAATAATATGAGGATTTAACAGCAGCATTTAAGCAGTTAAGGATAGATAAATTATTGAAACCAGCTGTTAGAAATCAGCCTTTGCATGTAAATAATCAATTACAAATCTCAAAAATCCAATTTCAAACGTCAGTATTCATCTATAAAAAGACTGCATTGACATTAACATGCAGAACCTACATACTCAATTTTCATTTAATGTAAAGATGTTTTTGTGTCAGTTAAAATTACTTATACAATTCATAACTATCTTCACATAACTATAGAGCATAAAAAGGCAATAAATGTAGATTTTTAAGCATATTTCTAAATGTTTTATGATGAAGCTGTAAATAAATGTTAACGTATTTTTTTTTAATTGTCTTTTAAGGAGACTATAAATTGAGTTTACATTGTATGCGAATAATACCTGTTCAAGCAAAGCTTTCTTAGCAGCCTCACAGTTCTCTGGGCGTCCGGTTATTCTAATGATATCGTTGACGCCGGGCTCCCCTCCCTCTTCGCTCTTAACGGGGATATCTGCACCGGTCGGTAAGTCACGCTCGGCCATATCGCGTTCAGGGAACTTGATCTGGACATCGAACTCGGCGGTGATATCTTTCACTTTAGCACCGCGTGCGCCCATCACTGTGCGATGGTGTCTTTGAGGAATTATGCATTCGATTGTCACCTGTAATACAAAATTGCTGTATAAAAATATCCAATAAACAGATTAAAAACCATAATTTAATAAAGTTGTTATAAATTCATATAATCTAAATAAATAACACCAGTATTAGGGGACTACCATACTTTAAACTTTATTTTTTGCAACACAAACTTTTATTCGATTATATTTTTATGATATTGATAATTGACAGTTGAAGTGTACATGAAATTTCCAGTGAATTAATAAAATTGATAAAACAGGTAATACAAACCTTTGATTCTAAGTCTTCGATGATCTCGGTAATGCGGGCTTTGGCCGCCTCAATGCAGTCCTTGGGCCCCTTGAGCACAACGCGATCGCTGTTCACGCCCTGCCGCGGGAACGAGATCTGCACGCCGCCACAATCGTCTGCGATGCGCCGTAGCACCTACAATTATTTGCTCCATTATAATCTTTACTGAACTTTGCCTTTACTACTATAATGTACTATATACTATGTACCAAGTAAATGTAAGTAGACGAAACCGATCATTTGTAAATTCAAGTAAAATAAGTAACATAAAGTTCTGGCTTTAAAAACAAAAAACACGAGACCTCGCCACGTCGCGCCACGAAGTGTCGGTGGTGTCTCGGGGCCACAGCCATCTCACCCTCCGATACGTTGCTTATCTCAGCCACTGCCGTTTCTAGCTGCTTACGCGCCGCCTCAACTTGTTCCTCACGACCTGCCGTGAACACAACAGCCGCCTCACATAACAGAGCACTGAAAACTAAACCGAGTGGCAATGTTGTCTAAGAGTTTTGTAATGTAGGAACAGCCTATCAGGTGTCTGAAAGCCACTTGTTAACTATGTTAATATAATATTCATCATGTATATCAACTGTATAACTTGAAAATTGTGATGGAATATTTCAGATTGTGGCAAGAACTAGCAAATGTACCTTTTTGAATAAAAATATAGTTTTATTTGAGCTGAATTAGCCATTTGCTAGTAAGATTATCAATCGAACCAAAAACTACCATAATAAAATAATCTATACATAAAATAAAATTCTAATTCATCGATTTATTTCGATCGAAAAAAAATATTAGGGGCTCTTATTAACGCAATAGAACCCAAAACAATAGTTGTTAGAATTTTTATCTGTTTATGCGTTTGTTCCCGCTAATCTCAGAAACGGCTTAACCGATTTGGTTCTGGTTTTCACTAATATATTGCAGTAAGCATCACTTAATACCTAAACTTTGTTACATTGCAATCGATTCGTAATTAAAAAAGTTATGAATTAATATATGTATTTGTAATTCACAGAACGAGAAAACCCCAGAAAAATGCAGGTGCTTTCTTTAAGCGTAAGGTAGTTTTTCCGAAGCGAAGCGAGGGCATTTGATAGTTAATTAATAAATGATACATTAGCCTTACCAATTATGAAAATAGCTTCCTTATCTTCATCTTTCTCGGTAGGGAAAATGATTCGAGCACCAGTTTGCTCTCGAATTTTTTTAATGTTCGCACCATTCTTTCCAATAAGAAATTTGTGATGTTCAGGCCTAGCACGCACTGTGGCGGTGTGTGACGTCAGCTCCCTCTCAGACGCGTGAGCTAACAGCTGTTGTTTTGCCTTCTCCACGTCTTCTACCGGTCCCTTGATTAGTACCTTGTCGCTGTCGCTCTCCGCGGGTGGGAACTTAATTAGAACCCCGCCGCATTCCTCCATAATGGAATGGATAAGTTTCCCACCTGCACCAATTAGCGAATTGTAGTATTTAGGCGCAATAATCACTTCCTCAGTAACAATATTGGCTTTCTCATTGTGTATTTGTTGTATCCTTTTCACTGCATCTTCCACGTTCTCGCGTTTGCCGCGAACGGTGATAACATCGCTTTCATCTCCCTCGGCGGGTAGATCAATTATAGTATTAGTTTCATCTCGAATTTTTCTTAAGTTTGCACCACCCTTACCAATGATGAATTTATGGAATTGTTTGAAAATTGGCACTTCTTGTACGTAAGACGACTCGGCGATTTCTTTAATCCATTTATGTAAATATTTCTCACATTTTTCGATGTCCTCTTGAGGGCCCCGCAATTTTATTGGACTTCGTTTTTGTCCTTGGTCAGGCAACGAAATAAGTACACGCTCGAATTTCTCACGAATTTCTTTGATTTTCTCTCCTCTAACTCCTATCAAAGACTTAATATACCTGTGATCTACATACACTTCCTTCGTTCTTTCAATCTCGAGCTTCATCACTATCTCTCTTAATTTTCTTTCAGCATCTTTAACACCTTGGCGACTACCCTCTATACGAATGACATTATTGCCTTCATTTTCAATAATATTAATAACTACGCCAGTCTCATCCTTCAGTCTGTTTACTGCAAAAGTTATAGAATAAATAAGATAATATTTATTTACAGTACCATTCTAGAATATTATTTAAAATTATTAGAATATCTCGGTAAAAAGCCAAACTTACTGTTAGTTCCATTTTTGCCAATAATATGCTTGAAGAATTTTGGATCAACCGAAATCTCTACATAGGTAAGAGTAGCTAGCAAGTTCTTAACAAAATCGTCTAATTCCACTTGTGCTCTTTCTACTTCCTCTGGTGGGCCATCAATTTTAACCTTGTCTTCAGAGTGAGTTATATCTACATGCACCTGCAGATAATAAAATATTGTATTATAAAATTCTAACGGAATTCTGAACTGGTAATAAATATGAAAATAACAGGTAGTAATGACTCATTTTTCAGGCCTCATTGCAAATAATCTAAACCATAGTCAAGAGATTGCCACAAGATAGTTTTTGATGTTCTTCTATATGTGGTAAATAAGAATACCTGATATCTGATATATGTGAAATTTACCTTGGAAAAGTCCTGAGTTATCTTTTTGATATTTGATCCATTTTTGCCTATAATATACTTATGGATCCATGTCGGAGCATCAACAGTGGCAGTTTTCACAGAGTTCGCTTTTTCACATACTTTTGATAGAGCTGAAAAGTTTCAGATCAAGTTATAAATTATGTATAAAATGTCTGAAGAATAGTATTTTTTCCATCATTTAAATTACAAACCAATTCCAATCTTGTTATGAGGTCCATGTAGAGTAATGGTTCCAGTGGGAGAATCAGGAGGGGGCATTTCAACGGACACACCAGTCTCTTTTAAAATCTCTTGAATGGTTGTACCTCGAGCACCAATTACGTATTTATGCTGCGATTTAGGTACTTCGACTCTCACAGTAGAGCACTTTTTAACCTGTAATATTATGAGTAATGGATTTGTGTCTAGAAGTAAAAAGTTGATTCCTACAATATGATAATAAATAAATATTTTATTACATATATTCATTTACCATATATTTGAATCATTTAAAATTTAATAAATAAATTGTAACCACAAAAAATTAACTTGCCATGTCTTCATAGATTTGTTCAATCTGAGCTTTAGCAGTCATCACGCCAGTTTTTTCTCCTGCAATAACAATTTCATCGCTTTGCGTAGAAGCCGGTGGAATATGAATACGAACACCAGTCTCTGCGCTAAGTGCCGCAGCGCGCTCACCAAATGGGCCTTGGATAAATGGATGATAGATTTTCGGCACAGTGACACGCTCTAACGCTTTACGTGACTACAAAATAATCAAACGTTTAGAAAACAGTTGTAACAACTTTTAATATAAAAAAATTTTTTGTTTTCAAGATCAACTCATACCTGTTCTTCAGAGCAGACACGAATCACATGTTCAGCTTTTTCTATACCTTCTTTAGTGCCCGTTATTGTAATTATCTCACTGTTGTCGGCAATACTAGGGACACTGATCTTTGTTGCAGTATCTTTTTCAAGATCCTTAAGTTTTTGCCCTTGTTTGCCCAAAATCCAGCGATGATGCTCCTTAGGAATGGCAATTTGTTTACTTGCCTGTTAAAAAAAACGTCAGCGTAAAGTTAATATTAACTAACACTTACTAACTACTCATCAATTAAATGGAACATTAAATCCATCTTAACATACATATGTATCTAACAGGGTTCGAGGATATATGTATATCAACGGATATATATCATGATATATATCCGATATATATCAAATGATTTTTTATGATAAATATCTAATTTTATATTATTGAGTAAATTTTTGCGTTTGTTACTGTATTTCTACTTCCCAAATGTAGATGGCGTTGGAGTAGGGTTAAAACATACTCCCTAATAGTAAGTTCTAATCCATAAATGGCAACACTTCTGCCGGCATTAATGGCGCCTATCGGTGTCAGAAAAATTTCTGTTTTTTTGTTTTATATATGTTTATGTAATATATGTTTTTCAGTTGATTTTGCCTGATCTAGAAGAAGATTTTATGTTTTGCTTTCATTTGTCTGATTTTAAGTACCTAAATAAATAACACATGAAAAATATTTTAGTTTTCTTTTTCAATAATTTATTATGTTAATGTAACACATATGTAAATAGTATACATAAATAATACAATAAAATAATAATATGGCTTTCATATAAAATGGATATATATCAAACTTTTGATATATATCGGATATATATCATAAATATCCGATATTTTGATATATATCATAAATATCCGATATTTTCATATTTATAATAAATATCGGATATTTTCGAACCCTGGTATCTAATGTATGTAAGTACCTGTTGTTGAAAATGAGTTAATATTTGACGTCTGGCATCAAGAACAGCACTATGCTTTCCAGTAATCAAGAAAGTAAGACTGCCATCCTTGCTTGTAGATATCTCAATATGGGCGTCGGTGTCCTTAGTGATGGCTTGACAAGTCCTCAAAGATTCCCCCTCGCCAAATGTATTAGCGTTGTCCAATTTCCTCTCCTCGTATGGCACATGAAAAACCTAAAAATATATCATTAAAACATTGTTGTACTTTGAAACAAAAAATCCAATCCATTAACATCAGGTGCAAAACATCTGATAACGTGACAGATTATAATGATAAAAGTGTAATATAGTTTTTATTTATGTTAAAGTTAAGGACACTAAATCCAACATGCAGTTTTTTCAGAGTTTAT
This sequence comes from Megathymus violae, assembly GCA_003671415.1. Lineage (NCBI taxonomy): Eukaryota > Metazoa > Arthropoda > Insecta > Lepidoptera > Hesperiidae > Megathymus > Megathymus violae. The sequence goes on from PDGT01000001.1 coordinate 10,340,029, forward strand.
TTCATTACTATTGAGGTCTCAAAAATTCTGTTCTTAGTTATGTTTCTTTTATAGTTTAGTTGTAGTAGACACGCTATGGTAAATAAGGCTTAATTTATTTAATCATGTGTTCAAATTGAAGAAGATCGTGTCTAAGATCTGTGGTTTGGTTTTTTTTTAATAGCAATTACCGACAACTAGCGAATGAAGCAAATTGACCATGAAGTAGTTACCTATCGCCCTATTCACATCCGTAAAACCAAATTTATTACAGAAGCGTTGCCAGCTAAGATGGAAACGAGAAACACGTTTGAAGTATAAGAAAACTGTTAAGTTTTAAATAAAAATCACTTAAAAATCTATATAAACTAATAAAACGTTAACGATGAAATGTAAATAGAAATTTAAAAAAAATATTACTACGACCCTGTGACGAGACATTGCTATGACACACGCAAATCCCAATATTTTTTAGAATTTTTGTGTACCTTTTGTATATTACTCAATGACTCAAAAACTAACGAACCGTTTTACATGAAATTTGTTATCGTCGTAACTTATCATCAGGGTCATAGTCAAAAATACTTTTTACGGATATGTTTTTAAAAAATAAAGGCTACAAAATTGAAATGAATTAATACTAGTTGAATGAACAAAAATTCAGGATAAATTATTTTTTAATGAAAATGTGTCCTAGACCCAGACGTATTTTTGGCATTGTTGAAAAAAATATTTCGTGTTTTAAGAAATTAAAACCCAGAGTTAAATATATAGTATATTTATACACTTATTATCGTTCAAAAAAAGCAAAATCAATTTTGAGAACCATAGTATTTGCAAGGAAAGTTTAATGATTTAAATTTACTGGAGGTCTGCCATGTACAATAAAGGGAATGCATTCCTTACACAGTACTTCGAGTGTGATGTGGAAATCTGTGTGATGAGAGAGCACTGATTTACTCATTCGTTCACTGATCACTTTCAAAAAACAATAAAAAATAACGAAGGCCGCACCTATACGTGAAATTTTAAAACACAACCATACTGATCTGCCGAAGACTATACGTACTCTTTAATTTTTTACCGTTACAACTGAGTTATGTTAAATTACCTAATACTCATAATTAAAATGTAAAACTTATAGAACACCACTTGGAGGCAGTCGGGTAACAGGTAGTGTAATATAATCATACAAAATACATTTTGCAGGATATTTTTTACTTGTAAACACGTGAATTTGCTACTCGATATTAGCATATGGACATCTTTGTTTTGGACACGTCTACGTAATGTACCAACTGGGACACGTGTCACACGGCAGTAGACAACACGTTACCTGAGTATGCAGAGATGAGCCTACTCGCAGTTTATTGGTCACTTGCTGTATGCTGCGCTGTACTGGTGGCTGGGAGTGCGGCAAAGCAGGGAACAGGTCGTCGTAAGCGTACGAGCCGCTGTTGTCGTAACCCACATTATTCATTTCCTCTGTGTGCACGGGTATCTCAGGATGAACGGGTAAAATGTCTCCAACCATCATGGATTGTTGCTGATGCATCATTTTTGTCTCCTCCAGCAGTCCTTGTCCGCGCCGAGTCGTTACAGTACTACAGCCAAATGAACAATTTTATTAATTTACATACCATTATCATATCTGGAACATATAGTCAGACATGTTTGAACAATTGATTAAACAAAGGTGTCACAATTCAATACTATTATACAAGCTGCTCATTAATTTTGTTGAGGGTCAAGTTTTTAAGAGCTGTCAAGTATCACTATACATGAATAACTGTTACATGTTACTGTGTAAAATGTTTAATACCCATAATGATAAATGGTGGAAGCTTTAGAATTTAATTATCATCATTATCATTTACTTGCCCCTCATCTCATGTCACTTACAGGCCATGCAACATGAATCTTTCCTTCATGATTTTGTGCCTTTCATATAATCCATCCATTTAATTATGTTTAATATCCACTTGTAAACACTTAAAACTATTTTTATAACACCAAATGCATAACATACTGTTAGAGCTTGTGAACGTATACATGCTTTTCTCAGGGTACATAATAATTATATTTTCTATCAAGACAAACTCGTTAAATGCATGCTGCTAAATGATTCTCTCTCTTGTTGTGTAGAATTTCTAAATATACTAAAATAGTTTCATCCTTATCAAATTTTCTGATAATATATGTATGTAGTCAAATAAATGCCTTTAATTTGCTTATTGACAAATGGCACATTTAGGTCGAACTTAGACAATTGTGAGAATTGAGCCAATATGATATCGGAATACTCTATAGTCAAGTTTAATTAGATGCAATAAATGTAATTCCACTAAAAGCTTCGTAGAATTTTCAACAGATGATAGTTTTAATTTTTTTGAACATGTCTTAATGTTTGCTTCAAATAAATTGTATTATGAGTTGCAAGCTCGATAGCCAATAAAGTGCTAGTGCGAAATTAGAACAATATAAAGTTATTTTTAATTGTTTTACAATTGCTGAATTACATTCAATTGATAATTTGCCTCATTATAGTTTTGGTGAATCAATATTACAAAAATATAGGATTATTTCGTGTTGTTCTTGTTTTGACTTATTAGGTAAGTGAAAACTATTTTTATTGATATTGTTTTGTTTGAAATATTGTCATATTTGTAGTTGACTTCCTTTTTATTACATACAGAAACAAATGTTTTAAATGCTTTGTTTGAAGAAAACATGTATGGTTGTAGTTTTTCTTTGTAGTAAAAAAATATGATAATACAATTTTTTGAATTATCTTTTTAGAGTCACGTCCAATGAACAAAAATAAGTTTTTAATAAATAACAAGAGACTGTTATTGTGTATCCCTCGCCTGTCGTAAGAGGCGACTAAAAGGGAACTTCCAGGGTTGCGGGCAGTAAGAGTGGGAGCTCGAACCATCCCGTTAGCAACCCCGGGAAGGACGACGGTATGTGTGGCCGCGTAGCGTCGATAAGATTGGATGGTGCGGGACGGGACATGTTGTCCGTCCAGGGTAAAGCCCGACAGGGGTACCGCGCTCAGAGGACTCCGATTGCGTTCCTATGGAGATCCCGGANNATTCCATGGTACATTCAATAAAGCTTCATTTTTGAGGGCCATATTCCCAAACCTTCAAACGATGCTGGTAGATTTTATCCTATTTAAAAACTACATTCAGACAAGTCCTTTATTGAAATATTACTATGGTTATCAGGATTATAATACTAATATTTAAACAGCCAGGTAAAAGACAGCAAAGTGGTTAACATGTTAGAAGGTTAAAGCCAATTATTATTTGTCAGAAATAGTTGATAGTTATAGATGCAAATTGCAAGAGTCACCAGATAAGAAAAAGGTCTGTAAATGACAAACATTAAGCAAGTGATAAGCATTATAACTGGAAAGTAAAAACTACCATACATATAAAACATTACCTAAATTTGCATTAAAAGCAAATTTGATGTAATATAATCAGCTTTCCCTGAGAGGAATCATTTATATTGACAGTTTTTGATGGTTTATTTTTAAAGCTTTACATATTGACTACCTTACCAATATAATCTTCCAGGCACATGTCATTACAAGTTTGCTAGTTTTAGAAATTGTGTGTGAATAGTATGTAACCAATTTATTTAACTGTTCAATATAAGTTGATAAATCGAATATTGGTTATGTACCTATTAATAAGCCCGGTAAGATAACAATATTATTTTCATTAGTTATTGCATGACCAATACATAATTACAATGGCTACTTTAAATAGATTATATATGACTATAAACCTGATTACCCTTATATGAAATGTTATAATCATTATAGAACTTCGGTTTATATCCTCTGGCTATAAAGCTTTTATCTTGTTCAGAAAGAGTGTACGGCAAATAAGAGGAAATTTTGAAGAATCATATAGGTAAATTATATTACTTATTATTAGTGTTAATTTAAACCTTAAGAGTCAAATTATACAAAAATATATAAAATAAATAAAGCTTTAATAAAAAAAAATCTTCGTTAGTTTTTGATAATACGTGTCACCTTCTACCAACACATTTGACGTGGAACTAGTCTACAAAATATAATAATACATACCGTACGTACTGTAGCCAAATCAACCAGGAAGTTTATGCTTTACACGCCAGGATCGCTGATTCTTTCTCCTAAAGAAAAATAGGATGCATTGTTAATAGAATGTACGTAGTAAAAACAATAAAATTATTTTATTCAGCTTATACACGTACCCAATGCTGCCGCGAGCAAGGAGAACATTAACCACAGATATTCAACGATATAGTTATCAAAATTTACCACAGATAAGAAGTCTACACCACAAAATACTTTTATTTATATATAAGTACTACAATAAAATACAAAATATAGTTATACATAATTATATCAAGATGTTAAATTTATGTAAAGCTATAAATTATCTAATAAGATTTATATATAAATAAGACATTATTTAAGTATATTTCGAAACATCAAAAATTCAGAACCTTTAGAGGACAGTTATGCTAATAATTCATAAGTTAGCTATTTATGTAGTGCAACAAATTGTCACTGTTTCTTAATCTCGCCAAAAATAATTGTACGCTAGCGGTTGAATAAGTATGAATGTTCATTATTGTCATTTATGGTTAAAATTAACTCCTTAAAATCATGTGTCTGTGTGTGTGAATATGTACTTAACTCAATGATTATACAAAAAGTATATACCGTGTAAGTTTTATATAGCTAATATTAAAGATTTCTAAAATTCATTATTTGTTGGTGATGCTCAAATTCAAATGATATAATATATCATTATTGTTTAGTCCCCATAAGACTACTGGAGTAAATTTTAGTTACATATAGACGTTAGTATACATTATGATCGTCATTAGAAATTTAACAACATGTAAATAGCACTGAGTTAAATTCAAATTCAAAACCATACGATTATTCTGATATTTTGTAAATATTTTTTCTACTACTGTTTCACAAACGTTGTTTTAACATTCAACAAAACAAACAGCTCAGCACATCTTTTAAATCAACATATGAAAATTATAGAGTAAGTTTTATTCCTTCATAGAATCCGAAGCGGCAAGGTCCTTGCAACCAAATATTCCTTTTATTTTATGATTTAGTGTATCAATTTTCTGTTCTTTTTTTTTAAATATCAAATTACTATAAATCAATTAAGAGGCCACGTTGAGTAAACTTATTTCTTTACATTTTTCTCGCAAAGACTCACCCGACTTAAACCTCTTTAAACGTCTAATTGCTCTTTTTTTTAATAAAAATTTCAAATATTGAATCTATATCTCATACCCAACATTTATATACCTAAGATGACACCTAAATACAATGAAGATTGTTCTATAGTCATTGCTTTGCCATTTGATCATGGTCTTGGCAGTCAGTACATTGAATCGAATTGTTAAAATAGTAAGAAATAGCGTGTAGTACTTTTTATCATACGCGATGGCTGGCAACTCTGTAGTTAGTTCCCCGTTTGACCGCTACGGAAAAAGGGCAAGAGTGAGCGACTGGAATCCCCGAGGAGTTCCTGCAACGAGATTCACGCGTAAAATAGATATATAATTGTGTTTATCTCGTCCCCGGACCCCAAAATAGTACTTCACAGTACTATAAAGATCAATTTGCGTTAGATGACTCTGTAGACATGTTAAGTTTTAATTTTATAAATCTATTTCAAAATACATTTATTTATTGTAAAACAATATTTAAAATGAATAAGACTTTTTTAAGTGCTTCAATAATATAAAAAAAATATATATATAAATAGATTGTAGTGTTCCTTACTTTTTATAATAATTGCGTGGTACGAAAATGCGTCTTATTTAATCTGTTGACAGTATTGATTTGTCAAACTACAATCAATTTTGTCAGAATCAATTCATTCCGTTTCTATTTGTGTTTTGTGAATGTGCTTCGTTGCGATTTTTGCTGATATTTTAACTAATTGGCGCTCTCCTGGACTCTAATAACTGTTCTATATTTAACCCTCGCAATCTATACTGGACTCCGCTTTCCTCACGCTTTCAAGACATACATCCAGTGGAGACATAATGCAAAATATAGCAAGACAATATGTTTTAACTAGGCGAGAAAAAATTGAAATATATTGTTTTAAATGTGTGATAACGAAATGTGTTTTATTTGACTACGTTTTTAAATAATGTCTGCAGCGGAAATCATATTCATAGAGTTTAACGATTCCCCCCGTGGTCCTTTGCCCCTTGTCAATAAATTTAGAAATATTGTAATTAATCTATCTTGATTTTACCGCGATCATCTGGGAATTAATAAAATAAACCACATTGGAATATTAGTTGATTCAATTACCGTTAGATGGCGCTAGTATCATTTTATCGAGTGGCACCTCATACCCCATATATAAGTTACTCTATGCATTTGATTGAAGGATTTTGCTTGCTTTTTGCACATTTTGCAGTACAAATTCTACACACTGTGTTAATTTTAGCATTCAAAACATACTTATTTACAGTAAACAAAGTTTACATCGTAACAATTTAACTAATTTATTTTAGTCTATGACGTGTTATCAGTAAACAATACAGTATCTGCATAGTTGTAAATAAACAGCAATTCATTAATACAAACTTAAAAAGGAAAGTACCTTTAAAGAGTTGAGCTTTATACTACACACTCAACATTTGATGATTATAATGAGTCTATGAATAATTTGGTAAGAAAACATTTTAATTTATCGCATTTTCGTAGAAAAAGAATGGTTAAGTGAGATGATTAGTACCTCTTATTCACAAACCCTTAATTAACCTTACTGATCTTTTTATTTTGTTATTTTTAGATTACTTTAATGGTTTTTCTTATTTTAGCCTATGGATGACTTTTATGCACGTATGCATGGCAACTTTAAGTAGTCTGTGGAAGTTCTAGTTTTCATTTTGTCTCATTGAATGTCAACTTGTCAATGAATTATCGACGCGGAATTGCAGATAGATTTTTCATAAATATTTGTAATTGAAAATATTATGGTGTGCATTTAACTACTATAAACTTTATTATTTATGTAGCGTTCGCATATAAACAATGGACAAGATACCCAGGACACACGAAGGTAAATATAGATCACAATAACATGGTACCCGCCAGCCATTTTTGTCACGTCTATTAGCATTAGCTACAAAATACCTTACAGCAATAATTATTTCAGCTTTTTTACATTATGTTTTCCTACGTACAGACTTACATATATATTCATGTCAGTAAGTAAGAATCGAAGATGAATTATCAGAAGTAGTGTTAACCTAACAAATTATATCAACAACTTCATATTACTACCTATATATTACCGATATACACTTTCTAATCTGTTTTTTAAACTTGATACAAGTTTATTCTACACATAATATTTTACATTGATATGCTATTGCATATTTTCTACGTTCATAAAATGTCTTATATATGTGCTACGGATATATATGTTTAAATAATCTATAATTTTTATATTCATAGCAATTGAAGCTCAAATAAGAGAAATTCAATCAAAAAAGAATGAGTTGCCTGAGAATGGGTCAGATAAAGGAGTGTCTCTTGGAGAAACCTATTACGACAGTGATATTTATGACAATGCTGGACAGGGTGGTAAGTCGAGGTATGATGGATACGTGACATCAATTGCTGCCAATGATGAAGTGGAAGATGAGGATGTTGAAAATGTACCCATTGCACAGAAAAGACCTGGATATACTGCACCAGCTTCTCTTTTAAATGACATTGCACAGGTAAAATTGCGTAATTTGTAAAGTACTTAGAAAATTTAGACTTATCAAATGTAATATTATAGGATAGTATGAGATTTTGCAAATCTAAATAACTCTATACAATAATTTCTATATAACTATTTTAGAGTGACAAGGACTATGATCCCTTTGCGGATAAGCGGAGACCCACCATTGCTGACAGAGAGGATGAGTATCGCCAGAAAAGAAGAAGGATGATTATATCACCAGAGAGAAATGATCCATTTGCGGAAGGTAAGTTTATGTTATATTACTCTATCATATCCAAAATATAATAATATGATGCTAGTAATGCAGTTTTATTGGTGAGACCTACATAGCATCAGGTGGCCAATCTGCTTGATTATTATTTATTAATTAATATATATTTTTTCCCTATAGTGATGTTGTAATTATAAAGTACATAGTTTTGTATAATAAATATTTTTTTTATAATGTACATAAAAATGTCACTGGACTTTTTTTTATTATTAATTCAAGATATCTTAAAATTGGATACTTAACCTTAACTTTTAACCTTTTCTATAGGAGGCAAAACACCAGATGTGGGATCTAGAACATACACAGAGATAATGAAAGAGCAATATCTTCGCGCTGAAGAAACTGAGGTATGTATCAATGGAAGAAGAGTTTACATTACACCTTTATATTTTCATGTGCTGTGTTGTAGATATTATACCCATTAATTTAAAGTTAAATAATTTCATTATTTCTTTTATATAATATTTCAGCTAAGAAAAAAGTTAATGGAGAGAGCCAGGGAAGGTACACTGAAACCAGTTGCACAGTCTAATGGTGAAGCTGCAAAACCAACTGCTAAACGCAAGGGTCGATGGGACCAGAGCTCAGAAGACACACCTTCATCAAAAAAAGCTGTTCCAACCACACCAAGTTCCCAAGCAACACCATCTTGGGATGCAGAGGTCTGTGTTTAATTTTAAATGTACATTTTTGATTCAGTTAAGATATTTTTAAATGAATTGCATATCAATCTGTACTTTTAATTGCATGATTAAATTGTATCTGAATACATTATAAATACTGTAATTGAGTAATAGTTAAAGATTTTATTAGTCAAAATAGTTTTTTATATAATGTAAAGTAGAAAAAATATTTGGTTCCCAAATTACACATTTGAAATTGTCTTACGTTACATAGAGAGGAGCATGGGAAGAAACACCAGGAGGCGGGGGGCGTGGTGGAGAGACGCCGGGAGCGACGCCTTCAGCACGTGTATGGGACGCCACACCCGGCCACATAACTCCTGGACATGCCACACCTGGTCGAGATACCCCTGCCCAACATGCCTCAAGACGTAACCGTTGGGATGAAACACCCAAGACTGATAGAGGTGAGCTTTTTAGAAAATGTTAAACAAATGTATTTATACACAAATATTTGTTTCAAAATGAAGATTCACAAAACAAATTGTAATATTATTTTGAGTAAAAGCAAAATTGTGTTCATTACAACATAACCAGCATATTTGGCAGGTTTTATATGTGTCAGCAATACTACTTATCTGCAATCAAAGCTTGCTATAACAAACTTAGTAGTTTCAATATAGAACATACTTAACCTAACATTATATACTTTAGCATGCAAGTTGATACTTTAAAATTTATTCATTTTACACACTGATAGACAAATATACTGGAAGACATATACTAGTCAGATTAGTAAATTTTCGTTTGTATTTAAGGAATGATGAAAGCTTAGTATGATAGCATGTAATAAAACATAATAAATATGATTGTCAAAATAAACAAACTAATTGAACTTCGATTTGAAACCATGTTTTACTACCGCTACAAATAAAAAAGCAATTCATAATAATCACAATTCATAAAAAATGCCTTATTAGAGCAGAGATTCCCAAACTATTTTGGGCAAGAAATCCCTTTTCCAAAAGAAGTAAAACCTTAGACCCCTACGCAAATTACTTTAAAAATCCTATCTCTAGTTTTTTTTTTACAAACAATAAGTTAATGTTTGATAACAATCTTACCATCAGACAAGTGTTAATGAAATTTAAGATGTTAAACGCTCTAACTTATGGAAGCCTGAAAAAAATGTTACACAACTGATACAGTATCTGGAAAGTTTCAAATAAGAACTTTTGTTAATTTAATAGGGGTCGATTTTTAGAATTCGTCGATTCCCAAAATCAATTTTCGTTTATGTCGACCCCAAGCAGGGTTCGAAAATATCGGATATTTTGATATTTATAATAAATTTATTATAAATATCAAAATATCGGATATTTATGATATATATCAAAAGTTTGATATATATCCATTTTGTATGAAAGCCATATTATTATTTTATTGTATTATTCATGTATACTATTTGCATATGTGTTAAAGAACAGAAATTTTTCTGACACGACAGACGGCATTAATACCGGCAGAAGTGTTGCCATTTATGGATTAGAACTTATATTAGGCAGTATATTTTAACTACTCCAACGCCATCTACATTTGAGAAGCAGAAATACAGTAACAAACGCCAAAAATTACTCAATAATATAAAATTTCATATATATTGTTACGTATCAGGATCCGTAGGCTCGAAAAAATGCCACAATAGTTCCACAGAGACTTTATTTTACTTCACACACACTTCACAATCACAGTTACACTCGTAGATCGCAGGTATTCGCTTCGTAGGGAGAGAACTCTTCACTTCGTATCCGGAGACCGAATGCCCTGTGGGCGACATAACATTCATAACAATATCATAAAAAATCATTTGATATATATCGGATATATATCCATTGATATATATCCTCGAACCCTGACCCCAAGGAAACCGATTTCGACCCCAAGGGGTAGATAACGACCATTTTGGGTATGCTCGCTTAGAGGAATCTTTTAATTAAACACACCAAATCTTACAAACCATATGACCATCGTAAGCTTAACAAACACTGTTACATTAAATGTAAAAAACATATTAATATATATTTTTTGCCTATTTGCTTTCTGATATGATGCTTTAATGAATAGGCCTTACGGAGTTATTAACAATTAAATTTGATTAATGTCTGGTCACCAATATCCCACACTGATTTCATAAGCAGTCTTATGTATCTAACTCATTTAATATGTGTAATATGAAAAACAAACCTATTTAACTACGCGCTTTACTAAGGTTAATAGTAGGGATGTGATGGATATAAAATTTCTGATCTGGATGTGTGTACGGATATATGAATAATATTTTACCGGTATCAGTTACTGTCCAAAATGATGGCAACGCCGCTATTGTATCGGCTTGGCCAGCGAAAATCTGTCATAGTCTATTTCATTTAGAGTTTTCCGCTATCCGAAATTATCCAAAACTTTTTTATTGGATTCGGTTACGGTTTCGGTTCTATATTTATTTCAGATATCCAATATTTTCGGTTACGGTTATGGAGCTCCATAACATCCCTGGTTAATAGCACCAACGGATTACATTACTATTTGGTATTAACATGAGTGAAAAAAAGTAAATATATGTTTCAAACAAAATATACTTGCATTTATCACCCAGATTATTAATATTTATGTCATAATAATGAATTGTTATAGCAATTTCTCCATCTGGTTTTAAAAATTTAGAAACTCCGGGACATAACAGCGGATGGGCAGAGACACCGAGGACAGACCGAGGAGTAGGCGTCGACACGATACAAGAGACTCCGACGCCAGGCACCAAGCGCCGCTCGCGCTGGGATGAGACTCCTGGTGCTACGCCTGCCGCGGCTACACCTACGCCGTCACACGCCACGCCCTCGCATGCTACGCCCTCGCAAGCGACTCCTTCGCACGCAACCCCTACACCACACACGCCAGTGTTTACTCCTGGCGGTGTAAGTATATTTTTTAAAACAATGCGTATCTTAAGAATGAGCTGGAATTTTATTGGTATTTTACTTTGAATCCGTCTTTAATATTGTAATTTAATAAAATAATAACATAAGAACACAGTTTTATACACTATTTTTTATATTGAATAAAACGTAATTATTTCACTTTTTAACTGTTTTTTGTATTTCTTTTTAGTCAACACCAGTAGGCGTAAAAGCAATGGCAATGGCTACTCCAACCCCAGGCCATGTGGCAGCTATGACACCAGAACAGTTGCAGGCATATCGATGGGAGAAGGAAATCGACGAGCGCAATAGACCTTACACTGATGAAGAATTAGATTCCATGTTCCCTCCCGGGTACAAGGTTTTGCCACCTCCAGCCGGTATGTACAAATTTATTTAAGCCTAAATTGATATAGATAATTACAAGTAAGCGCTTAAAATTTACATGCACATTGAAAAGGTCAAATCATGCTTTTAATTAGACAGGTGGACAAAAAGTCACTAATCACCACTTTAGTTTCAGGATACATGTAATGTACTATGCCAACGTCATAAGGAAATCTCGTAATGGTTTTTTCACATGTGTTTTTTGCCAATATGACTCAAAAGGGAAACACATTTTAATTTAAAATTTTTCTTTCAGATGAATGATGACAATAAGGCTTTACAGTCAGCCGTTGGATAGACTACCAGTTACGCTTTCTATACCTCAGTTGCTGATGTGTTATATTAGAAATTTTGACGTAACTAATGGTCTCTGCAACGGAATGTTTGGTTAATATTTGATGTTGTTGCCCAGGTTATGTACCGATTCGGACCCCGGCTCGTAAGCTGACGGCCACGCCCACACCCTTGGCTGGTACCCCAATCGGCTTTTTCATGCAGACGGAGGAACTGGGCGGGTCTGCTGCGGCCGCGGCGCGTTTGCTCGACCCGCAGCCGAAGGGTAGCCAGCAACTGCCCTTCATGAAACCAGAAGATGCGCAGTACTTTGACAAACTGCTGATTGATGTCGACGAAGATTCGCTGTCGCCCGACGAGCTCAAAGAGAGGAAGATCATGAAGTTGCTGCTTAAAATAAAAGTATATATTATGAATAACACATTACAGAGATTTATTTATTATGAATTACACATTACATAAATTGGTTGCGATGGTTGATACTATAAGATACACATATATGGACAATTTGTCAATTGACCTGGTAGTAATAAATTGAGTAGTAGGCATCGTAATGTTCTGTACCGAGGTTTTACTTAGACATGTAGGCATAAACTTCAGTGTTACAAATACGAATACTTTTTCACAACCGGAAACAGAAGTTAGTATTTCACTGAATCAGTTGCAGATACCAAACTGTAATATTATTATGTATACATTGTCTATCTTACGTTTTTGTCACTTTATAAATTTTTAATAACATCATTAAAAAATTTCGTGATATATCCATTTGACCCACTATCAATAGCGGCAAACGGGTAGAAAATACGTGTAATTGAGTCGAAGGGTATTTTAATTGACTGATTTTTTTATTTCCCTAAATATACTTTATATAATTTATAATGCATCGTTTATCGGTATTAATATTTTCAGAATGGAACTCCACCTATGTGCAAAGCAGCGCTTCGACAGATTACTGATAAGGCGCGGGACTTCGGCGCAGGTCCGCTGTTCAATCAAATTTTGCCATTGTTAATGAGTCCTACGCTCGAAGATCAAGAACGTCATTTGTTAGTGAAAGTGATCGACAGAATCCTATACAAATTAGATGATTTGGTTCGACCATATGTTCACAAGGTAAGATTTATGATTATGATAACAGAATGCATCATGAATATAACAATGGATAATTTCAATACGTATATTTTATTATGTAATTGACACTGAATTACGTTATTTATTTAAAATTGAATTAAATTAAAACTAAAATATTCCCGCATTTAACTTTCATTACAGATTCTTGTCGTCATTGAGCCACTTCTTATCGATGAAGATTACTATGCGCGAGTGGAAGGTCGTGAGATTATATCAAATTTAGCCAAGGCGGCGGGGCTGGCTACGATGATATCCACAATGAGACCGGATATTGACAACATCGACGAATACGTTCGTAACACTACTGCTCGGGCCTTCGCGGTAGTCGCTTCTGCATTGGGTTTGTATCCTACACTGAAATATTTTTTAAGGTATAATGCTCTCCATCCCTCCTCGAGTCCAAACTAACCGCCCTTACACTCCAATGGAGCCAGATAGTCCAATGTCTGTCAAAACCCGTCAAATGTCCACTGGGCTTTGTATAGCTAAAGCCTGACTGAAGCTTGGTGGTTGGATTCTTTGCCTGTCTGCTCAGCTATTATCTCCTTAAATCAACCGCGTAGTATTTTTCATGGGCTTCGCCAGATGTAATAATCAGTTAAAAATCGTGATGGGGCTCACAGTTACGCATTAGACGTTGCAGATGGCATTGGAGGTTCGTGCTCATATAACTTGAGATGGCCCGAGTCCTTCTATGTCAGCTGTTTCGTTAAAAACGTCGACCCCTGTTATATTTTAGAAAGGGGTTAAAACTAAGATCACTAAGATCCAAGTGCGATTTAGCAAATTTCAAACACTTATGAGAACATTATAAAAAACTATCAGGTATGATTCCATGTTACAATGATTTACTTTATCCTGTGAAGTGATTATTAATCACAACTTTCAAAAATTGCGTGAAGTGTTCTAATCCAGGCCCCTAGAGCAGTGGACTGAAAAATCAGCACTCAGTCAGTCATTATAAAACAACTTTTGTTAATTTCTCTTTGTACCTTGAGACATCTATGAAACTTTTAAATTAGACATAGATTGATATGGTCTTTGTTTGCACTTAACAATCAGAATTGTAAAAACTATTAACCTTTGATTATTACATGCAAACAAAGACATTGCAAATTAATTGTCACTTATACAGCTTAAATGCCAATTTTAAAATATGACGTATATTGTATAAAAAGTTCTTAAAATATCACGAAGAAAGAAAAATTGTCATTAAACAGTAATTACCAAATTACTATTAGATTTAAATTAATATATATCATTTCATTACTAAATTTTAGGAATAATGTGAACAACCCCAAACAGATGATATTTGTCTGATATTGGCTAAAAATCTATGGGTTGAAATATGCAATTGTACACTACAATTATATGCCAAATATATTTACCAACCTATACTAAAAATGTTACTCCAATTGCATTAGAATATAAATTGATAATTGTTATAATAAGTAAATTTAATGAACAGGTATCCCATCATTGCTGCCGTTCTTAAAAGCCGTGTGCAGATCGAAAAAGTCTTGGCAAGCAAGACACACAGGAATAAAAATTGTCCAACAGATCGCTATTTTGATGGGTTGTGCTATTTTACCCCATTTGAAGTCACTTGTGGAAATTATCGAGCATGGTATGTATTGAATGTGGTTTGTAATGTTGTTATATATTAAACTTTAGTATTAATTTAGTGAAATGAACATAAATGTGTTTTAATCTGTAGGTTTTTCCATTTAGATGTTTCTTGAACATTATTCATCACATTTAAGAATTTTTTTTTACCTGATAATTCTTCCTGGAAACAAGTTGCTTTAAGCTGCCTTGTGGTTTTGTATGAAGGGTGTTCAGTCGAGATGCTTATTAAAAAAGCTTCACATCTCAGTCATCATAAGCTTATAACACACTTAGTGATTTCAAATACGACGAATCTCTCAAATCTCAAATACGAAGTACTATTTAAGATACTACATTTCATTAAATAAATAAATAAAAATATGACCTATAAATGTCTAGTATTATTATTATTATGAAAAACTGGTCATCTCCTTTCGCTCTGGATATAATTAGCTTTAGAACGTCATATAAACGGAATGAATTGAACTATTAATGTAAGCACAATAAGATATAACACAATAATAAGGAGGTCTTTTTCTAAATAGGTTTGGTGGACGAACAACAGAAAGTGCGTACCATCACTGCGTTGGCGAGTGCCGCTCTCGCCGAAGCCGCCACACCATATGGTATCGAATCCTTCGACTCTGTACTCAAGCCTTTATGGAAGGGTATCAGAACACACCGTGGTAAGGGGTTAGCCGCATTCCTGAAAGCCATCGGTTATCTCATTCCACTCATGGACGCAGAATATGCTAACTACTATACTCGTGAAGTGATGCTTATCTTAATTCGTGAGTTCCAGTCGCCCGATGAGGAAATGAAAAAGATTGTGTTAAAGGTATATATCATATTGATTTATATATATGGACAGTTTTCTACTAGTCAGACGAAATGTATGGTTCAGAATTACTTGGCAAAGTGTACACATATTGAATTTAGTTTACATAATTCACAATGACCGTCTTAAATACCAATAAAATGGGGTTTTAGGGGTATTTCATCAAAGTAATTTTCTTGAAAAATAGTTAAAATATCGATTAATTTTGTGTCTACGGGTGATGCACTATATTTGTAACGAGCTCAGTTACGGGCGGTATACAGTTGAGGTCTTCATGGACGTAGAGAAAGCATTCGACCGCGTGTAGCATGTTGGGCTCGCTCGTGCTAGCTATGCTGGTTAGACTGCTAGCGTCTTTTCTAGATCAGCAGCAGTTCGTAGTATCGGTTGAGAACGCGACCTCAAACCCTCGCCCTATATGTACGGACGTACCGCAGAGGAGTTGCCTCTCGTCAGCGCTGTATGCGCTCTGCACGAACGACATTCTTAGATTCGAGCGATACCTCCGCAAATGAGAGCGCGATGTGGTGCTTGCGCTGTACGCTGACGACAGCGCGTGTATCCTATCGTCCCGAAAGGCTGAGTTTGTGGTCTGTAAGACGGTCCCTATCTTGTTCACCAAGTCGCGTAAGGCGCTGCTTCGCTTCTGTGGCCAAGAGGTGGTGTGGCGAAAAGGCGAAAAGGGCGGTGACGAAAAAAAAAAAAAGATCATCTGCTACTGCTTTGTGTCTTGAATATGTCTCCGCTAGTAAGAGTTTCCGAATCTGTCCAAATATGATTGTTATCATTAGATGCCGTCTGTAGCCCGTATCGGAAGTTTTGAGCTTATTGCAAGAGTTTTACAATAGATTTGTGTTGGATCTGTATTTTAAATCATGTGCATAAAATTGATCAAATTGCTTTTTTTTTGTCCAGGTAGTCAAACAGTGTTGTGGAACAGATGGTGTGGAACCACAGTACATAATGGATGAAATTCTGCCTCATTTCTTCAAACATTTCTGGAACCACCGTATGGCGCTCGACCGTCGTAATTATCGACAATTAGTCGACACAACCGTTGAAATTGCTAATAAAGTATGTATTTGAAAATCATTGTTACAATACTTAATCGTAAATTATAATACTTTATTGATACATAAAAAAATCTCATGTTGACCCCTTAATATTTCACCTAACCATTAGTTGCTGACCATCCACAAATCAAAACGTGTAACTAATTTAATTATTTATAAGATACAAAATTTTGATATCTCATATCTAATAAGCTTAACTCATTCGTTTTTCTTTAAAGTGAACTTCAAATACGTGTTTAAGGACTTTTGATACATTACATGTATAATATATATTACATTGTTACAAAGCTACACTTGTCACACTATTCCATCCTCTCCGTCCCTATTTACATGTAAAATAATTTATAGACTACCCCTATTGTATCTATTGCTGTAGATAACCTTTTATTTATTATAGGTTGGTGCTTCAGAAATTATCAACAGAATTGTTGACGATTTAAAAGATGACAATGAACAATATAGAAAAATGGTTATGGAATCCATAGAGAAAATCTTAGCTAATCTTGGAGCGGCGGATATAGATTCAAAATTAGAGGAAGCACTTATTGATGGTATACTTTATGCATTCCAAGAACAGACTACAGAGGTTAGTGCAGTTTTTAAGTTGATTTATAATTCTGTGCCAATAAATTTATTATAATTGTGTATATTATATATCATAAGAACTAAAATTTATTTTTTGCCACAGCATTTTTTTTTATTATTTGGCGGTATCTTACAAATGCTTTTTCAATAGGTGAGCGACCGTGAATAATATTTTAATTATAAAAAATTCCCTCGCTGTCTCCCTTGTGACGCATATCGACAGTCTTGTCTCATATGAACTGAAACAATTTTCAACTTGTTGCTTTAAGTCGGTATCGTGTTTTTGCAATTACTAATTTTAAGTTGATTAATGTGACACAAACCTAGTGCAGTGGCATATCAAAATTAAAAAATATATTTTTAATCCTCAGGATGTGGTAATGTTAAACGGATTCGGTACAATTGTAAACCAACTGGGCAAGCGTGTGAAGCCGTACTTGCCGCAGATATGTGGTATCATTCTATGGCGCATGAACAATAAGTCGGCTAAGGTGCGTCAGCAAGCCGCTGACCTTATCTCACGGATCGCTGTCGTCATGAAAACGTGTCAAGAGGTTAGTATTTTGATACTCTAGGGTGAGGCTTTCTCATTGGCTATTCATCAGCACAATCCATAACTCGGGTCACCTCTTACAAAAAGAGGAATAAAGTCCATAGTCCAACATGTTGACCAGACATGGATCAGCAGATCAAAGGTCTTTTGAGAACATCATATTAGGGATGCGAGTTTCCTTTAATTTTTTTTCTTTCCTAAAGCAACTGATAAATAATTGCTAATCTAAAGAACTTTTAAACCACTTATGCACACAATCTGCTGCATTTTCATTTATAGTTAATGTTGTAAACAATAATAACAGGCAAGAGATCTATGAGTTTCAAGGTGCCTGTACTGGTATTGTTGGTTAAATTATCTCATCATTAACACAAATTTAGTGGTTTAAAATGTCTGCATAATTTGTACCCTTCGATTTAGGCAAGGCTATTATCATGACTTCAATCTTACAAGCCACCCACAACAGGGCAAGTGTGGACACTTTATAGGGACTTGATAATTAAAGAAGCTTGGATCATATTCCACCATACTGCTCCAATGCAGTTTAGTGAATGGGGGTAGTGGTCAATTGATATATCGGAATTTTCGAATGTTGTCCACAGGCCTCTGAAATAAACAAATCGGTTGGAATTTTTGTAGTTAACTACAGGCACATAATCGGCTTGGTTCGATGGATGTAACACAAACGGATCATAGCTAGAACCATAATCTTGACAAAACATATTTTGTGTGACTAAGACCTCAATCGATCACTTCATTCAGAATTTACACAGTTAGTACCCAACAGAAGCAGCAATGATCATAGTATCATTATTTCGCGTTAATTTCAAAATTTCAAAAACTCCTAATGTTACAGGAAAAACTTATGGGTCATCTTGGTGTCGTACTTTATGAGTACTTGGGAGAAGAATACCCCGAAGTCTTGGGATCTATCTTAGGGGCTTTAAAAGCAATTGTCAATGTCATAGGTATGACGAAAATGACCCCACCTATTAAAGATTTACTTCCGAGGCTCACACCAATCCTCAAGAACAGGTATGTGTTTTTATGAAATTCATTATCATACATTTCTTTGGTTAATTAATGATTTCGTATTCTTTCAGACATGAAAAGGTGCAAGAAAATTGCATTGATTTAGTTGGACGTATTGCAGACAGAGGGCCAGAATTCGTATCGGCGAGGGAATGGATGAGAATATGCTTTGAACTGTTAGAATTGCTGAAAGCGCACAAAAAAGCAATCCGACGAGCCACTGTGAACACATTTGGTTATATAGCCAAAGCTATCGGTCCACATGATGTACTTGCAACGCTTTTGAACAATTTGAAGGTTCAAGAGAGACAAAACAGGTGAAACGTCATTAATATTGTACAATATGATACAATTATTGTTTGCATAGTAATAGGATAACAAAAACATTTAATTAAAAGCTAGTGAAATAGTATAATAGCAAAGTCACCCTGAATGAAGGATGCCAGTTTTGGTTCCTATACATTGCAGATATTCGTATATTACACAAAAAAGTGCTTATACTTCTATGTTTACATTTTTGTTTTTATTTTTCAGAGTATGTACTACAGTGGCCATAGCTATTGTTGCAGAGACTTGCTCCCCCTTTACAGTATTACCGGCTCTTATGAATGAATACAGAGTTCCCGAATTAAATGTACAAAATGGAGTTCTAAAGTCATTGTCATTCTTGTTTGAGTATATTGGAGAAATGGGGAAGGACTACATTTATGCAGTATGTCCATTGCTAGAAGACGCTCTCATGGACAGGTATTATTTAAATCATTCAGTTTATTTAAGTATTTTTACCAGGACATGAAAGGCATCTATAATTTTATGAAGTATATGTTAATCTTTTATAAATATCAACCTTCTGTCGAAGAAATTCGCTTCATAAACTTATCTCCGAAGTTATTAAAAAAAACCGCGTTGGATTGCAATAAAGTTGCAATAAACATTGTGGAAGATATCAAGTTCAAAGTTCTATGTGAAATTGAATGTATGTTCACCTCGTCAATTGAGATTTAACATAATATAACCTGCTAATTATTTATTTAACTATTTAATGAAATACATCACGATAGGAATTTATTTAAAAAAATAAAAACCGTATAAATTTACTCATTTTCTTGCAGAGACTTGGTGCACAGACAGACGGCCTGCGCTGCTATTAAGCACATGGCGTTGGGTGTTTATGGATTCGGTTGTGAGGACGCGCTTATACACCTTTTGAATCATGTATGGCCCAACATCTTTGAAACTTCGCCCCATCTCGTGCAAGCCTTCATGGATGCAGTAGAGGGTATGAGAGTCGCTCTGGGGCCTATTAAAATACTCCAGTATGCTCTGCAGGTAGGCTACTATAATAACGTACTTTTAAAACTCCTCGAGGCTTCCTCGGAGACCTTCGTCAGTACTTACCTTCTATTTAATTTTAAAAAGTTAATTATATGTTCTCTTCGCCCATGAAACTTTGCTGACTCTTCCAAATTTAGAAGCAATCAACTTTACATTTTTATTTTTTACAGGGTTTATTCCACCCCGCAAGGAAAGTGCGAGATGTGTACTGGAAGATTTACAACACACTGTATATTGGAGGACAAGACGCTTTAGTCGCCGGATACCCCAGGATACAAAATGATCCAAACAATCATTTCATTCGTTATGAATTAGATTATTTGTTGTAATACGTTGTTAATACAATAATGCGTCTGACTAGATGGCTCTTTTGATTTTCGTCATTATTACAATAAAAAAAAGTTTGGTTGTTGGCAATATTTACTCTTTATCTCAGTACATTATATACCAATGATCAAAATATACGATTAGATAATGTGCAAAATAAAATTAAGAATAATGTTTCGACAATTTTCTGTACTAGATTTCCTAAAAACTGGGAGTAGAGTAGGTAATTATCTCTTTATCAATATTTTTGAAGTACAAAATCTACTGCACCAAATTATATTATACTAAATGTTTTAGTACTGATATTTACATATTTTAAGTGCGTTCACATAATATACGGCGCCAGTTGGTCGTCAGTACGTTCTTACCAGTTGGTTGGTTGCTATTTTTGTTACTATAGAATCAGTTGTTCATATTACCATCGGCTGATATTTCGATTCCTTCATTATACCACTAGGATACTGCAGTATATAAATAATAAGGTACTTTAAAAATCTAAGTTAAAACTATTATTTTTATGAATAACAATTATATTGATAATATATTTATTTTAAATGATTTCATTTCATCTTATAATAACAGCTGCTTCTGTTGAACCTAATAGTAGACTGGAGATTTCGTGTGTTGTCTATCCTAGTATACCTTGGACATCAAGGTTAATTATTATGTATATTAGTCATATCATTTATTTAATTAATTAGTTCAGTGTATATTAACACATTTTCACCATTAATTGAGCTGTAATACAAGCAGTAATATAAGTTTTATAATGAGATAATCGGTTACCTTGGGTTCATATCTGACAAATGCAAGAATGAGACATATAATCAATTATCTCAATCTAAAGCTTGATGTGGAATAATACCTATTTTTTGTCTGTTTATTACGGGATAGACGGCACTCTGTTGATTCTCATTGACAGTAAATTTGTATTTTAACGAATTTTTCGGTTCTATTATTCGGCGTTGAGCAAAGATATAGAGACGAGGAATGTTTTTTGCCCGTAGAATAAATCCTAAGATCGAATTGAAGCTGAAATAATGTGTGAATTAAAAAAAAATCTAAAATAAATAAATCATTTATGAATTATCTTAATATTTTTATTTTTAGCCAATTATAATACATAAATAATAAATTTCCTTTGCTAACAGGCAATAAAAACTCATTTCATTTAACGTTTCGAATATCCGTAGAAATTGACGGTGGAACTGTTCTAGGTCTGTCAATAGAATATAAGAATAAATAGGCATTGACAAAGTAAAGGTTTAACGAAACGAAAGATATTGTCATATTTTCTTAAAAAAAAACGATACATTTTGCTTCATCGTCCTACACTTATAAAGATTTAATGCAGTTACAAAGCTCCACTGAGCTTGGTACATTTCACATGACCATATTTTAGCTTTAATTCTTTTTATTGCGCACTTT
This sequence comes from Megathymus violae, assembly GCA_003671415.1. Lineage (NCBI taxonomy): Eukaryota > Metazoa > Arthropoda > Insecta > Lepidoptera > Hesperiidae > Megathymus > Megathymus violae. Next base: position 10,362,267 of record PDGT01000001.1, read on the forward strand.
TCAGTTGATAGCGCACAATTAATTTTAGAAACTAAATAAATATATTATTGGCAACCTATTGGTACACGTACATAAAAATGTTGAGCATTTGGTTTATTAGCTGTATTTGTGCCTGTCGGACACGAATTGCTAAATAACGCTTTAAGGAAAAATTGTCTCATTATAGATTTGTTAAAAAAGGGCATCTATTTGATCCGAAACTATTGTTCATACATTACCGGAGCATCTTATCGCGGTTGAGGAAATTTAAAAAACGAAGTGAACAAGTTTAAAATGAGAATTTATAATGCATAGATTACAAATTTACGAAGCTTTTATATAATGTAGCTGCAACGTTTAATACCATAAGTTTAAATCAAAAGCACATTACACTAAAGTGACTAGAATTATTCCTGTATTACAAAAATCTTATAATATTACGATAAATTTATAAAGGGTTTAAACAAATACAACTAACCTTTAAGTAAATTTCTTGTATAATATTTCAAAATAAAGTATTTAAAAAAGCCTAAATCTATTAAAATAGTGTCTATAAATTTAAATACTTATATTTTGTGAAGTATTTCAGAGATCGTTCAGAGTGGAATGTTATCTTCTACCAATCATAAGGCTAGCAAAGATTTCAGGAATAAGTAAATTCACACTGAGAAGTAAACAAATATCCAATAATCTAACTTAGGAGCATGGTATTAAGACTCGTTTATAAATGCTTCAGCATAATTATCTTTGATAAATGTGATGAATGATTATCCAATTTTATGGTATGTATTAGGTTGGGGAGAAAGTCTTTTCCCATTTTTTATGAAAATTCAAACAAATTTTAATAAAGTTTTTTTAAATTTAACTAAAGTATATAAGTACCATTTAGTTCGATAAATTTTTGCCATCTTATGGGTAGGGGCAAGATTGCATTGCTATAAAAATTCAGGGGTTTCTGAACAAAAAACTGCGTCAAGTTTTGGCAGTCCTCACGTGATGTTAACTTGACACTGCCTAAAGAATTCTGAAGAGACCGAAACAGGTAGAAATCTGACGGTGCAAGGTCCGGGCTATACGATGGATGCATCATCATCTCCCAGCCAAAGTCTCTTAGTTTTTGCTGAGTCGCCAAAGATGTGTGAGGTCTAGCGTTATCATGATGAAAAGTCACACCCCTTCTATTGACTAATTCCGGCCGCTTTCTCCCAACTTCTTGCTTTAGTCTCATCAGTTGTTCGCAGTAGAGTTCAGCATCGATGGTCCTACCTGACGGTAACAGCTCATGATGAATGATGCCTTTCCAATCCCACCATACACGCAGCATCACCTTGTTGCGAGTTAACCCGAGTTTCGCCACAGTCTGTGAAGCCTGACCGGCCTGTGACCACGACCTTTTTCGCACATTCTTGTCGTACGTGATCCACTTTTCATCACCAGTTATCAGCTTCTTCAAAAATGGTTCGGTTTCATTACGTTGTAATAAAAAATCGCAGAGATCACGATTCATGAGGTTTCTTTCAGTGAGTTCGTGTGATACCCAAATATCGACCTTTTTTGGGTACTCAACTTTGCCTAAATGCGTCAAAACTGTTTTGTGATCAATTTCCAGTTCTTCAACTACGTCGTAACTACTGATATGCCGATCTTGCTCCACTTTTTCAAAAATGGCATCCATTTTATCCGTGACAGGGCAACCAGAGCGATGTGCATCTTTGATATTAAAATTTCCGGATTGAAAACGCTTAAACCAATTTTGTGCTACTCTCACAGACACTGCACTAGGTCCATAAACATCACAAATTTTTTCTCGCGGCCTGCGTTGGATTTTTGCCTTTTTTGTAATAAAATTTTAAAACGTAGCGAATTTCTTCATTACACGCACTCATCTTGGCAGTAAGCAAAACAAAGGAAAATCTCACATTTTCCAAATTTGAATTTGAAATTATCTTCTTTAAAATTTAAACTTTTTAAATAATACCAAAACCGGCCAGATGCAAATGGTATAGTCAAAGAGATTTTATTACAAGTTCATACATACTAAAATGCGAAAATACTTTCTCCCCAACCTATTATGTTTATATGTAGGTTTTTCGTAAACGTAATTTGAATGTCAAACAAATTCCATGATCCAACATTCAAACAATTTTAAAAATTCATAAATCATACACAATATGATCTTGCTGTGTATACCATTGAAAACTAAAAAAAAAAAACTAACTGCGATATATTTTAATATGTACCTAATGTAAAATGCGATTCTAGTAAACAAGAAGCCAGTGAAATTTGAACTTATAATTATTGATTATTGAATTTATATACTAATATAAGTGGAATATATAATTCACATCTTGAAACTACGTACACTACATCGCACAATATTATAATACAAATTTTAGACGCAGACATTCTACTTATACTGAATTAAGTAAAAATAAATCCTTAACAAATTCGTCACACAGATTTTCCAAGCCTCTAGACAGCTGTACAGAAAAGCACCAAAATGCATTGATTTGCATCATAGAACAGATACGCTTATAAAATTGTTTGCTAATGGGTATGTAAAAAACTTCCGACCATGATTGACGGTGCTAATCTCTTTTAACAATCACTTATTATTGAATCGGTCCGTGCGGTACGAAACGCTTGTAATTAAAATATACATTTTAATTACATGTACATGGTTCTATATACGAAGACACGACGACACGGCGAATTGAGAGTGAAATAAGTTTTAAACTTAACGTGTTAAATTATTGTATTGTTTGTTTATTTAACATTTATGTTATTTTTTATATAACATTTGCATTTTTTTACTTATCATAAGTTAACACTTGACAACAATCCCCTTTGATAATTAGTGGCCACGTAGACTTTGATAATAAAAGAGCTTTTACTTCGATGTAATCAAATAGTGAGACGTGTCTCCGTAGATTGAACCATTTATTCTATTGCATAATTTTCTAGTAAACGAGTAATGAAGCGGTTAGGGTGTGGTGGAGCATCCTCTGACCGAAGCGTGCACCACTCCGCCCAGGTGCAGTGGTTGCCAGGCAGTGCCAAGTGGCAAATCCGGTGCCACACCCAGACGCCTTAATAACGCTCCATCGCTCGTCACTGCCCATACTTCATGTCCCAAACACGATACGTGCTTTAACGGTGTTTCGCTATCTAGAAACCATACGAGATGTTGTTACTTTTTTTTACAACAGAACAAACTGCTATATTGCACATCGGTGGATTCAATTATGTAAAAATTCTAGAACGTATGAATGATTCGGCTCGAAGGACTAAAAGATAAGTAGAGGCAGAAATAATAGATATTCGTTAGAACCCTAATACTCGCGTGTTGATAAATTGTTAAATGTATTTATGTTAGTTAAAATCAATGATTCACTGCAACTCTTAATATTAAAAAGACGTCCATGCTAGCTCATAAATATATTTCACTCCTACAGATCATCGATTTTACACACAGTGTCATGTTGATAAAAAGTTTCAAGTATACCTGTTAAATATTTCCATAGTTTGCCTTCCTGTTTTTCATTGCATATGTCAGTTCTTACTGCTATCATTCCATTAGAAAGAATTACCCAGGCTGTGCTCCTAGACAACGATACCACTTTAGCTCCGACAACTGTTTTCTGAGTTATAGTAAAATTGCATTTCGGCGCTTCAATTAATTTCCATCGTAATCCGCCGGGGTTATCTTTACTTACACCATCTCGATAATAAAGTTCACCTTTTCTGCCCACTGACCATATAGTATTTTCGTATATACTGATAGCTATGAGAGATTGTGGGCTATTTATATGCTCCCAATGCATACCCTAAACAGAAATACAAACGAAATTAATGGCCTAGCTTTTCGGAGATTGCTTATTTTAATATAATTATAGCTATAAACTAATTTAGTAGGGATTCAGATCTTACCGATGGCGTTGCTGCTGTAACTCCTGTCCGATAAATAGCATCTCCTCCTATCGTAATAGCCCACACTGAAACTTCTTCACCGTTTGCCTATTCAGAATTATCACAACAATAAATTAAATAACACTTATTTGTTGCCAACATGTTTACATTAAAAATATAAACCAACATACCCATAAGGATATATCTAATAATCCTGTGCTGCCAGCGCGAACCCAGGGACCTTCTGTAATTATTTGAGCCTTTCTATACCAACGCCTGCGTCGGACACAATCTGTAAATATTTTCTTCCCATGATATGGAGCTGGGAAGTCAGTAGCATATTGCCATCCATCACTGTCAACGCCACCCGGTGTGCCATAGTCGATCATCCACTCTGATATCTAAAAAGCAAACATTATTAATGTAAACATAATAATTGTCGCTATTTCCAGAATTATCATAGGTCATACCCAATGCCAGTGCCGATTAAGCAATTTTGTGTGTTCTCTTGTCCTTTTATGTTTTCCTGTTATATCACTCCACATATAACGATCTGTTGGGAGACCAGTTGAAGTATATCCAGATAATGGATTCCATCTTTGATTTTCATATACACAGTAAGTTTGTGTGTCAGTCATTGAATTAATACCTTCATTACCCCCAATACCTGAATATTTAAAATTAATATGACATTAAAGAAATTGTTAATACATAATATAACTTATGAAAAATTGATATCAAGCACTACCTTTGAGTATACCACCACCCCATCCACCAGTGTACACCCAGGCTCTATGATCATGGGATATTCCCCAAACAATACCATTCTGACAACTTTCTACTTTTCGCAAGTATCCTCCCATCATTCGCCAAATCATTTCATCAGGTCCAATTATAACACTAGTTGAACTGTACTCCATTGTAAATAATTTCAATGGTCCTTGAACTAATACTGCTGTAATGCTTTCAGGACTAAGTCTATGTTTATATGAGCAACAATTTTGATCATTTACTATAATTGTAAACCCACTGTCATTGCAGATGATTTTTATAGTAAACTCTTGGCCAGGCTTCAAAGGTAATGCATGTCGTTCTTCAACACCCCAGTGACCTGCCTTTTTTGTATTACAAACAACAGTGCTTTCATCAAATCTCATATTAAAATGTAATGGTACCTCTGTTACTTCTGTTTCAATTTTGTGTCTCTGCTTTTTTACTTCTGGGCCTTGGAGATTTATATGAAATCTGTCAATTACATCAAATAAATTTCCAGTAATGTTTAGAATACTACCAGGTGGAAAGTTATTATGTAATGTTGTCACAAAGCCAGCTATAATATCTTTTCCAAAAACCTGAATTTCCTTTATATAACTACCATTTGCTTCAGCATTAAGTTTTGCTGGCAAAGGATCCCAGTTCAGTACATCACCTGCATTAGTCACGGCCCACACAGAATTATTTGATGGCCTACCTGAAAGACTATTAATCTGAGATGTTATGTCAACTAATACACTTAACCATTCCTCCTGTTCTATTTCAGAAATATATTGTATCTTAATAAATTCTTTAGTGTGGTTTGGAACTGATAAAGTTATTCTAGGACAACCTGGTTCTGAAGATGTAGTAATACTTGTGACTTCTCTAAGATTTATTATAAACTGAATTGTTCCATCAGGCTGAAAAACTGACATTGTACCTGTATTTTCAGAGGCATGCCAATACAATGACAAAATACAATCTTCACTTAGGTTATTGGAACTGACCAATCTTGCCTCACAACTACGGGTCCAGCCTTTCTCTTCAATTGCTAATCCATAGTTTGATAAATCCAAGTCTTGAATGTTTCTATTTTTTAAATTTTCTAGTATTTGAAATCTCCATTTAGCTACTATATCAGTATTATGAGCATTTTGTGAATCTGTAAACCAATGAGGTACTTGTACTGCATCAACATTACAAGCCCCAGCTTCTACATAATACCAACTAGTATCACATGTGCCCCAGGCTGTTTGACTGACTTCTTCATCAAAATACATTCCAGAATCCAAATCAAAAACACTACTATCACTATCAGGTTGGGCTTCCATACCTACCACAGAGCCTACACTCCTAACAGGACTCCAAGCACGAGGATTTTTTAATGTAGTTTCATAACTTTTTCCTGTTAAATCAATGTTTTCCACATTTGTATTTTTTTTTGGTCGTATCTCTCTTGAAGGTTTAATTGGTAAAGTATTTTCAATAGGTGCAGAATGAGATTCTTCCCAGGAGTTACGTAAATGTATGGTAGACTTCAGTTCCGGAGTATTTTCATTTAATAAGCTAAGGCTATGGTGCTTTGGATTTGAAGTAGAGGACTTTATACTGGCAGAGCTTGATGTGCGACTCAGCTGCATGTTTGCCTGTAACATCCTCCACCTCTTGCCAGTTAATTCAGCAGGAGTTATGCCACTACGCCAAAACATGCTCTTGTTTGATTCTCCAATTGCAAATACTTGATCATTGATTCCAACCGATATATGAACCATATTACCATTAACTTCCAACCAGCCAGTACCCATAGCAGCAGCCTCAGAAGTTCCTGCTGTATTGCCATCAATCCCTTTTCTGAACCACACTCTTGTGTCAGAGCTCACAGCCCATACAGAGTTATATCCTACAGAAATCACTGACAATTTAGTTTCACTTGGAGATTTAACTTCCAACCATGATTCTCCTGTTGGACAATCTTTTGTTATACCTTTCCTTATAATTGCTCTTCCAGACCAAAGCAATGCCCAAACCAATCCTGTAGGACCTACAGAGATTTGTTTTATATCACAGTTTGGTGGTATGCTTACATTTATCCATTTCAGACCTTCTGGTGAAGTTGTGCTCATGCCTGATCTATACATGACACGCCCATGAGCTGTTATAGCCCAAACTGCTAGAGTGCCAGCTGAGGCATGAGGCACTTTATTACCACCAATGCTCACATCTATGAATGGTTCCTGAGTAGCATCTTTATGAAGTGGGGCTATGGCACACCAGGAGTTCATGGCACTAAATTTCCTATATCTTATCCATTTTCGCCTTCGGACACAAGATTTCCATTGTTTAACAGTGCCAAATTGAGCAGGAAAGTCGACAGCATAACTCCATCCATCATGGTCTAAAGGCTGACCATCCAATGTTAACTCAAGTTGCCAATCGCCCTCCCACTGCCATGCCATAGAAGGTAGCCTAATGCATTCAATAGATCTATCTTTTGTTCCATCCTGTGAGGAGAAATGGTATCTGTCTGTAGGTAGAAGTCTTCCGCTAAATCCTTCTAAAGGGAGCCATCTCTCATTTTCATAAGATTCCTCTTTTACTCTAATTGGTATTTCTAATCCATGAACGTGAAGATAAATCTGTCGATCACCACCCACGGCCCATAAGAAATGAGGTACCGCCGACAATGTCTTGAATTCTAAACCGAGATACATAAACTCTCTCCAGCATGAGCCGCTTGTCGACAAAGCGTATACTTTACCCTCATTATTTATAGCGAATAAGAGCGAGTTGCTGGACATTTTTGACACGTCGCTAGTGATTTTAAGATGATAGAACTACCATTGCATTTTATAATCAATATATTATCACCTTAGAAACACAATTACTTGCAGTAATCAAAGATATATATGAAATCCATTTTTAACATTAAAGTACTCCCTTTAATAAGAATTACCTATGACAAGTAAAACGACACAAAATTCAGAAATGTAGTAGAAGTTAGAAGGTATCATAAGGTATAGCAAGGGAATAGGTTTTGGGAGTGAGCTATATAATACCGTATGTATCGTACCGTAATGTATAACAATTCGTAATCATTTTGATGCTTTTTTGGTTAGAATTTGACTTGTTTTCATTGACATTGACATTGTCATCACAGAGTACATTTGTTTATACTGATTGTCATTTTTTGATGTAGTGCCATAGTCTACTGTCGATGAGTAACTATAATAATACTTCTTCAGTTTAATCATAATGTTATATATTTTTATTTAACAGTCAACAAACGAGTAGACGAGCCACCTGATGGTATGTGGTCACAGAGGAGGTTGGATTGCTCTCAAGGATGAGTAAAGCCTAAAAACTTATTACACATAATCTATATATTGCTTATAGTTTACGCTGTCTGACTGTCCTGACACAAGTGTTAGAATGACAGTTATTTGAATTATAATTACAATATAACCTTCAGTCTGCTTCAGTTTACAGCAATAATTTTTTTATTTTGCAATGTAGTTTTTGCTTAACAAATTTAATACGAGTTCCTAGTTCTGAGGGCTATGCTATTTGTGGTAGCGATGTAAAATGTTTGAACTTTGCATGTTTCATACGCGTGTTTCGTGTAGTAATAGGTCTGGCATTGTACCAAGGAAGTAAATCAGTGCCATTTTCTAGTTGTAAAGAATGTAACTAAATTCATAAGACAAGCGAATATTATATAATAAAAACCTTTTTACTTCAATTTATTTGCTACTAATTTATCATGATGACTGTGTATAGTAAAATATTTGTTGCATTCAGGAAGTATCCTCTTTTACGAGGAATGGCATCGTATAGTATTATTTGGCCCCTGTCGAGTTTGGTCCAACAAACATTTGAAGTAAAGGAAGTGGGTATGTATGCACTAAATAAACTAAATATTATCTATCTGTGAATAATGACATCTATTCTAACTAGAATGATTTCATTCCAGAAACTGAGGACAAATATAACTATTGGAAATGTGCAAGGTTTGGCCTTTGGGGATCTTGTTATGTTGCTCCAACTCTTTATACTTGGTTAACAATTGCTAATAGATTGTGGCCTGGAAATTCATTACGTGCTGGTATAATTAAGGTAGGTATAAGTGAATTTTTTTTGGATCGTGTGTGTGGTCAGTAAGGTAATAATCCTACTGACCACCTAGGACCTTGTTAGTGTCAGTGAGTCATTATTTTTATTATCAAAACATCATTCACATACTTAGAAATTAAAACAATTTTACATAATTATTAAATGTGTGTAATTAGTTTTAGTAATAAAAAAAATATTTTGCAGACATTTGTAGAAACTATTACATATACTCCTTTTGCTATGTGCAGTTTTTATTTTGGAATGAGTATATTGGAAATGAAGTCAGTTGATGAAGCTATTGCAGAAGTGAAGGCTAAATTCTGGCCAACATATAAGGTAACATATTAAGGCTTACAGTGTTACATAAGTTTAAAGCATAATATTGTACTTTTTATATTATATTTTATATTGTATTTTTACACACACACACACATATATATATATATATTAATGAAATATAAAAATCCAGCACATATATTGCATATAATGATTATTGATCATAAGGATAATACTCCATTACATCTATTTAAATATACATGACTTGAATATGCATAAATATGAATATGAAGCTTTTGAACAAATTAATCTATTTCTACGTTTCAGGTAGGAGCATCAGTTTGGCCTGCAGTGGCTTTGATCAACTTCTGTGTTATTCCTCCGAGAAATAGAGTTGTTTTTATCAGTTGTTGTAGTTTTATATGGTCATGTTTTCTTGCTTACATGAAACATCTCGATAAAGAGAAAATGGGTAGAAAACCAGTAACATCATTTAAGATGTTAAATACTTAGGTGAAATTTGAATAATAATATAATAATAGCGCAATTTATTGTTGACAGTATTTGACACCGTATCTTCCAGTAGTACTTTGATAGTATGAAAAGTATATTTGTTAAGCTTTAACTATATTCTGCTAAGTATAAAATTTGTTAAAAATCTCCCATGTCATATGTATTTATGAAATACATGATGTTGTGATAAATAATTAAATACCTTTAGGTAAAAAATAGTCATATTTATCTCAGTCATTTATAATCTCGTGCAATATGTAACTTTAAAGAACTGTTTATAATATACCTAACATTTTAAAATAGAATGTAATTGGGTGCTGCTAGATATTTCTTCCTGAATATAAACAATTTAGTTGCAAATACGAAATTAGTTTTGACACTTATTTAAAAACATATATAATGACATTTATAGCTGTTTAAAAATAAACATGATATACTTGTATGTATTAAAAAAATCCAATAGATTTAACATCTTACTTTCATTGACAGGTAAAATATTACCTTTAAGATGTTGACTCAATGTAAATAATGATATTTATAAATATAGAATATAAAATGTAGACTTTTCAATGGCTTTGAAAAATTTCAAATTTAAGTTTGTACTAAATAAAGAGTGCTTTTCTTATCCAAGAAACTAAAGTTCAATTATTCAATGTATACATAAAAAATACAGTATTTTGAATTACAGCCATATTCCTAAGTTTAATATATATATATATATTGTAGTACTATAATAAGATTGTTTAATACAGGTGATAAGTGAAATGTAAGTAGGTAAATATACTATTTTTTTAAAATGTTACTTGGGTTAATCACCAAAAAATGTGATAAATTGTGGATAATGTGATACAATGTAATATGTGATATTACTTAGTTGCAATAGTGTCATCTACTCTCATAAAATATAATCTTATTTATTTAGATAAATTATTAATTTTATGTATTATAATATCAATATATTAAAATAATTTTACTTTTCTTAATCTTGTTTTTGTTGTACTTTGTCTTGTTTCTATATAAAGTATGAATAGTTAAATAATTAAAGCTGTCTTATACTATGAAACATATATATTTATTAATAATGATCCGCCCCTACTTTTTTGGGTTGAACTTAGTAAATCTAAATTAATACAGATTTAAACAGTTGATGGAAAACAGGGTAAATAAGAGTGGGGCTAATAAGGATTTTCTAAATCGATTAGTGTCATTATATTTAAAAGAGATTAACTCTAAATTTTTTAACATACATATGCTTTTTTCTACTAGCTACACCAAGCAGTCTAGCCAATCCAAGTTACACTAAAGAAAAACACATTGAATGTAACGTGATTGTGGACTTTTTTAACTTTTATATTTTTAATTGGTTAAAATGAGAGAAAGTCTAGAAATCGTCTAATCTTAATCATAATAGTGGATTGTGCTTTGAAGAAACGTTAAAGGTAAGTAAATAATTGCGTAATTTAATTGGGAATCTTAGTTTTATTCGAATACTAGTTTTTAAGTAAAGGATAAATAGAAATGTAGGAGGGAAACTGGCAAATGAACAGATATAATTGAAACAATGGAGGGGTTATTTGGTTCGATTAAGAGGTAAATTGGAATTCCTAAATAGAATTGTTAAAAACCAAAAATAGTAAATTTTATTACGGTACCTATTCTACAGTAATGTAATTTATACAATATGTGTTATATAAAATATGTTCTTTACTCAAATAAATATTATTTTAAGTAGAATTTAAAAATGTTTAATTTAAAATGTGATATTTTTGGTAATATAATACCTTACCTATAATAAAAATATTACATTACATAATAGATAGATAGTGTGACAGACCTGGTAAAAATTTCTATTAACGTCCCTCTCGAACCTATTTGCCCCTTCAGGGGTAAATTGGATCCTAAAGGGTTTTTGGTGAATTCCTTGGACAACTTAATACACATTCTTAAGTATACCTAGAAATATAAATATTATAATAAGTGAAGATTGGAGCTATTTACGTTATTTTACGAATGGTACAGATTTTTTTTCTTCTAATGTGGCGTTGGAATCCAGTATGGAAATCAGCTCCAAAGTCTTAGGTTACAAAACGAAACATCGCGAAGAGTGGATATCGCAGTTGACCTGGTATCTCATTGAGGCTTGTAGAGCGTTCCATTAAAAACCTTGGAACCACACAGCGACAGTGATCGGGCCAACCTCAGGACACAATACTGGCAAATGTGCAGACGCATGTATCGCACCACCAGAAAAGATAGGCGAGAATGGGCTGACGATGTAGCTGATAGTGCTTAACAAGCTGCTAATACTGGCAATCCGAGAGAGCTATATGATGCAACTAAGACCTTGGCTAGGAAGCGCGCCTATAGGGAAAAGCATCTACGGGACAAGTAAAGAAGACTGCTTACAACCGCAGAAGAACAGCTCAAAAGATGGCCATATTTACAACACTTGTAGCATTGTATTGTTGGATAAATATATAGATCAATATTTAAAGCACTGAAGCAAACATAAATCTCGTGATCGACTTTTAGGAAGAACTTAACCTTCAAATATTACGTAAATATTACAATTACTTGAGATTTCCTTTTTTATTTTCTTTAGTCATTCTCACTGGAATTCTCACCTTCCTTTAAACACATGCATTTGTAGGTAGTATTCTTTAAATTATCTGTCCTTCTTTTATTTATTGCAAGTTTTACATATCCTACAACATGTTTTTGGTCTTTTTCTGTCAGATTTGATTGAACTATCGGCAGTATATACTAATGTACTCTGTGATTATCGGTGTCCCTGTCAATTCTACTGTCACATTGGCTTCGATCTGAGGGATTTTAAGACTCCCAAGGATCAGCGTCTCCCTGATATATCTACGATATTATCTATATTAAATATGTACACTATTATAGTAAACTGATGTGATATTATAAATAAAAAAATCATAAAAAACTTATATAGATTGAATTTTTCCGCGATTTTTTTTATTTTTACAATTTAATAGTTTTGTACTGTCAATATTTCTGAAGTGGGTTGCAAGATTGATATAAAATGTTTTAAATACTTCTTTGGTAGCTTTGTATAAAATGAAGTCGTTATAAAAATATGATGATAAAAGCACAATAGCACATATAAAACAAACTATTTAATTTTAAAAATTCTTGTGGATACGTGGATTCTGGCGGATACGTGTGCAAATTATCAAATTAATCTTAAAGATTCCATTACATAGCTAGATACATACATAGTTACTGATCAAGGTAATAAAAGCAATGTTTTCGTATAAAATATTTACAATCACCGACGTTACCACAATTTTATTTCAATAACGATATTTCATTTTTATCAATATGATAATATAGTATCGGCATGGTTCGATATCGATAAAAACATTGATATATTAGGTTTGATATTTTCGAAAATTCGATATATCGTTGATCCCTAGTGACTTTCATATTCAATCAATAGGTTACAACCACAGAATACATTTGTATATAAGTGTCAACGTCGAGTATACGTCAATTAATATTTTTTTTTTGTTTAGGTGCTAAAGTGGAGTAAAAGTGTTTTAGTTGGGTTGAATTATTATATGCGTTTCAAGAAGTGTAACACAATTTTGATGGAGGCTAAATAAACGCTGTGGTTAGTGGTTACATCCTGTTTGGCGAAAGTAACTACGCTGGATAGTTGTTATAATAACTAATGAAAATATTGAACTTTTTTTTTGAGGTTGTAGCTTGGTAGACTTATTTTCATAATCCAAGGTGCTAACGTTGATTTACCTTTTATAGAAAAAGTTTGTCATGAGGGAAATAACAGAAAAAAAAGTGTAAGTCCTGCTTTGGTAGTAGCTTCTAGATTTGACTGTGCAAGGTTAATTAGATAAAACATGAAAATAGCACGTTGGTTAAAATAACCAAACTTAATATAAAAATAGAGGATAATAATGTGATTTAGTGGAAGCTCCAAGGCTCTGTAGTACAAAATTGGGGATCTAAATCTCAAACATTTCAAGTTGTTTCCTCTGAATTAGGTAGGGTTAACTGGCTGGCAGCATTCATACACATTATCAGATGTGAAGCTTTTCTTACCGTTAATTCAAGTGATAGTGGACTTCATAACATGTTAAACTTAGTGATTGAAGATACCATTTATAAAGTATAGTATATACAATATATAAGTATATAGTGTATAAATATACAAGTATATAGTATATAAATATACAAGCCGTATACAATTTTTTATACTTTATTGTGTTTCCATTTTATTGTGTGTACAAAAGAAATAAATTAAAGTTAGGTTTACCATCTTCATTCCTTTTAACATGCAACCTTTGGAGTAGTTATAACATGTGAAGGATTTTTATATTTGCATATTGGAAGACAGCTTAAATTTAAATTATTTATAAGTTATTATTGTTAATGAACATGGGATATTACTATGATTATAATGTGATGCTTGATTAAATATTTTATTTACAGGTCTATGAGCATTCCATTTTCAAGTCTCCAATTTGCTACATTAGCATATGATGTGCTAAGCGTTGATAAGGAAATAAAAGGAAGTGGTGTACAAAGGGAAATAAGTATTGATGGAACTAAGCTTCAAATGTTTGTATAATTTAATTGTATCAGTTTAGTTTGTTCTTACATCATAATTTTTAACTTTCTCATCATATTTTCAAAATATATTGTAATTAGCTTTCGTTTGCTGTACTACACCACACATCATTTTAATTTAAAGCTATTCAAATATGTTGATCTATTAGACATGTTTAATGTCCTTAGAACCAAGTTGATGGAGCTGAGCAGGGCTTCTATTTATTTTTATTTCAACTTAACAAACAGTCTGTCAAAACAAAACAATATTTTATTTAGCACCAGTAACCCACCTTTGCTTCATATCAAGAAACCTACAACTTACATTTACAAATAGCATCCTCATTGTTTGAGAGATCAGATTTACTAGTTCTAAGAAATAAAAAAAAATCTGTGGCTAGGACGTCAACATTTAAAAGAAAAAGAAAGATGATTGTCTGATATTGAAACTAGGTAATCTATGTCCTTGGTAATATAAATGTTTGTATTTTTTGTAAATAGTGGAAAAACAGAACATATCGGCCATTTGATAGTAAGTGGTAATAGTAAGGTCACTGCCACTAATACAAGTTAGTAACACCAAAGTTATCACCGAAGCATTGTCGGGTAATATGGAAGCAGAAAATCTGCTAATTACTTAATCTCCAACACTGCAACTGAAACATGTAAAAATATTTTTCGGTTGAACCTAGGAAGGTGGTAGCCAGGCAGATAAAAGCCTACCATCAGGCATGAGTCATGTCAGGATTAAACTGGGTTATACAAAACTCAGCAACCACCAACAGGAGAACTGTTCGCCATAGAATCATTTGTTGTTCATTAAGATGTACAATGAACATGGGCGTTTGCCTTGGCCCAAGAATCTAGTGGTTCCATGCCACTTAATCCCAATCCTTTGATTGCACTTTCAGAAGTGATACATATAACAACAAATTCTATAGATGCAATGTGAAGATTGTTGTGCCATGGATAATTTATCCTTGTGGTACACATGTCCGTTAACCATGTACATCCTTGCTCCAAAATTGCGCTAATTAATAAAAATAATATGATAAATTGTGGGTTTCAAGAAAAATCGTTTTTGTTGGAAAATTTGGCTGCTTCTACATTATGTACAGGGATTTTATGAATATCATATAGGGAAACGACTTTTTGTTTTAGACATTTATTTCAAACTATATATTATTATATTTTCTTATTTTTCATACATCTGTCAGATTACATATTTTTTTTATATACAACCTCCAACAGTTTTCATTATTATTATTTATATTCAGTTTGATCAATAATAAAACACAGATTAGGATCCCGCATGTCATGGGTGGCGTTGATATGTATAAAAAATTACTATATTATGAACGGCAAAGAATGAAGTAAAAACATTATTTGTATCATAAATTTTATATATCTTGGCTGGTATCTAATTTAATCGATCACTGGGTTGAGTTGTTTGGGGCTACATGGACTATGGGTCATTAAATGATAGTACGTCATTCAAAGAATAATATAAAATAATTCACTTTATGATTAATTTCAGTAGATTTTAAAATGTTTTATGTTTAAAATTTCCGTGTACTTTTCAGATATTTTCTGGCCGAGGATTTGAAAAGGTTGAGAGTTGCTACTAATGCCTTTCTTAAAAATGTTCTGCTGATTTTAAAAACAATAGAGCAATTTCATAAATCATAAAGATTATAGAACCATGTCAGAACATACGCCAGCGCCCACCCCAGCAAGATCCTTGTATGGATTTTTTATGTATTTATTAAGTAAAACTATTCTAGCTATATATTTAATCTGGGCACTGACTCCAGACTATTATCTTCATTATTTCAATATATACTATTACCCTGATAAGTATTGGGCAACAGCAATCCCTATCCAGTTCCTTGTCGCACTTACAATATTTGCTTTTTTTGTGTATCCAAGTTCTAATCTTATGTTAACTGGTACTATAGATGCTGTTACTACTGTATCGGATTCTTTTTGTCAAGAAACTACTGATAAAAGTAACGATACCTTTATACTTCCCCATAAATGCATTTGTAAAGATGAACAAAAATGTAAAATACTTAATTTTTGTATATATTTTAAAGACAATAAACAAGATGGTGTGCCATTATTACATGATTTGAATATTCGCAATGTATGTAAAAATTTATATTTAAATAAATGAGTTTTGAATTGCTGTGTTACATTTTTTTCAACCAGATTTATTTACAATACCCTAAGGAATATAATTTTAACCTTGCCAGTTGTAATACAACATTTGGATAGGTGATCGATACTGACATTTAAATACTTCTGTGCACAGTGCTGCCAATAAAAAAAATTCGTTTCCCCGCCTCGCGTCATTGAATTCCCCGTTTCTTTTTAATTCATTCCCCACGAATTCCCCGAAATGATATTTTTGTAATAAAAACACTGTTTTATACAAAATGAGTTTAGTATACTTCCAAAACTATTATCATATACTAAACCTTACAAAAAAATGAACTCACATCTACAGACTACATCTACACTATTCAAAACAAGTTATTGAATTTGACGGTATTAGCTATAGAATCTCTTTAACAATTGGATTAAAAATAAGTTTAACCGTCATATTTTAGTGCTGGACATGCATCTCACATATTTGTTTAACTGTAACTGCACTTTTTAACTATTATTCCAAAATTTTATTGAAAATTTTCACAGTACGCGCCAATTTAAGAAATCGACAATCATAATCAATGAATTAATTATGATGTAGAAATGGATGCGTTCAGAAATACAGAATCGTATTTAAATGACAGTTGAGCAGGCATTTGAGTGATGTTGCTATTCATAATTATGTTAATAGTGTCAAATTGTACCTGCTCAGTCGGAACGTGATGTTTTAGTTGTATTATCCAACATGAAATAGTTCAACGAAAAAGATGGTCTGGATTCCCCGAAATTCCCCGATTTTTATCATTCCCCGCTTTCTCCCCGCATTAACCCACAATTCCCCGCAAATCGGGGATTTTCTCCGCGATTGACAGCACTGTCTGTGCATTAGAAACCACGTTAATAAAAAAACCGCCACAGGACACTGCAATTATAAGCACTAGTTTACAACAACAACAGAAAACAAGTATAAATTTTCTGAAATCTTCCGATTTATCCTGGTTCTGGACGCTAAATTTCCCGTTTTTATTTATTACTAGATGTTGTCTGGGGTTCGGTTTTGATTCTTTTTTATCTAATTGAAGAGATGTCCGCAACATAATTATCAAAGTTCTCCATGTATTGAATTTTCTTTTTCATCAGGAATCTCATAATTTACTGAGATAGAGTCGGCCAAAGACAAATAAAGGACGGGAAACCAAGGTATATAAAAAATAATCTGACAAATTTGAAGAAACAAAAAATAAGATCAGGAAAGCAAGGCACAGGATAAAAATAAATATTTAATTTATATATAAATAGTTAAGAAATATTATATAAAAAGGTAGGTAATTTAATTTTTAATATTAATATTATATCCTATTACAATACGTATGAATAAATTCAATTTTTATATTACACGACAGAATAAAAAGAAATCAAATCTTAATATCGTTTTTCATAATAAATAACGCTAAGGTTCTAAATATATCTGGATTGAGGGAGAAGAGCAGGCAAGATACGGAGGTTGGAAAAAGTATTTTAAATGCAATTAACTTAAAAAAAAGATAATAATCATGTAAAAGACAATCGAATAAAATATGATTTAAATTTCGAATATCTTTCTTGCAAAAGCATTCCGAACATGCCCCATACGCATAGGTACGTATAAGAACGAAAGTGGGTTTATTGTTAATTTCAATTTGCAAAACCAAGGTTTAATGTTATAGTCGATTTACTTTGATACCCCTAATGACTGAACGGCTAGGTGACCACACAAAAACTACACTATCCTTTTAAACATTGGTATAATTTATTTTTTATATCAAAATTATTGGAAATTCGGATATGGTTTTTAAAGAACTTTTACAATCGGAAAATATTAGAGTTTTTTTGAGTTTCAACAAAAGTACATATTCTACTGCTTTCCATTCCCCATTATGATGTCTCAGCAAGTAATCCGCAATCATCCTTAAAGTGCTTTGAGGAGTAACAATAAATAAGATGCCGGTCTTGTCAATTCTCATTTATGACTGAATTAAACTTGTGGTTACTATTTAACTCACGTTTTGATAGACCAAATTGTTTATTTCAGGAAATTGACACCTTAAACGCAAGGGAAGGGAGGTTCACCACATTCTACTTGGAGAGCATGGATTGAGCTAGATTTCATGATATGGTCGATTGGACGCGATGTAATTTTTATAATGAAGATATGTAACATGGCTCTAAAAGAAAATAACCATAATCAATAAAACTTCTTATCAACACCTTATAAACAAGTTTCATGGTAAAATTGTGAGCCCTCCACCTGACAGACATTTTTCAATATTCAAATTATTTTCGCATTTATTAATTATGTATTGACAATGAGGCACACCAGAAAATTTTGAATCCAATATAAATTCCAAGAACCTTACTTCATCTTTACAGGGAATGAATTCATTGTTATAAATAATATCCACGGACGGAGGTTTTCGCATTCTCGAAAATCAAATAACTGTACTTTTAGGTGCCGATATTTCAAAATCGTTCAAACTTGACGATCGCGACAAGAAATTAATAGTTTGTTAGCTTCATCTATGGAATATGTATTAAATTGCTTTTATTACTAACAATGCTGCGGCATTTCTATTAGATTATCTTTGCCGACTTGTGCATCTTGAGGTTTTACATAATTAAATTCATTTTGTAGAGAGGCAGCGTTGTTCGGTTTGATAATATTTACTTTAAGATAATTAATTATTTTGTTGTACTACTTGATACAAACATATTGTTACGAAGCTTCTCGAAGTCGGCAGGCTTACGAAGTTTCTAGAAGGACCGTTACGGAGAGGCAAACAATAGAGGCAATAAAAGAGAAACCCAGGTAGTAATAAAAACTACCTGGGTCATTCCAGGCCAATCTGACCCGTATGCCTCAAGCAAAAGGGGCGAGATTAGCATAGATGAGGGCCGAAATGGGGTTGTTTACCTGACCCGCTATTGTTATGTCGATTTCCCGGAATTCCTGTTGTTGTTGTATACTTCAATGAAGGGCGTGGAAAGATCTGGAAGCCCGGAAATCGATATAAATAGCGGGCAGGGTCGGCCATAAGGCATTCGGTCTCCGGATACGAAGTGAAGAGTTCTCTCCCTACGAAGCGAATACCTGCGATCTACGAGTGTAACTGTGATTGTGAAGTGTGTGTGAAGAAAAATAAAGTCTCTGCGGAACGATTGTGGCATTTTTACGAGCCTGCGGATCCTGACACGTAACAATATTAAAAAAAAATTTTTTGTCATAAGAAATATTGAACCTCAAAATTGATGTTATTTCCATCAGCTCTTCGTCGGTTCAAATTGTTCTTGTTCGGTTCAATTGACATGTTTGCTTAAAGAGTTCCGATGGCTATCTTTCAAATCTACCACAGGAGGTCTAAATGCATTTAATAGAATTCCAGTTATCTTAATTTCGTCAAATAAGTGTCAAACAGGAATATTTAAATTCTGAGCACGTAAATGTGACTGAAACTGATTTTTTAACTTTCCTTTTATTGTTTCTACAACCCAACAGCACACACGGTCACAATCGGTCGGAAAGATCATAGCCACAGTCTTTTGGGATACAGAAGGTATTTAACTGATCGATTATAAAAACGTGGTGTTACTATAACAGGACAGTACTACGCTTTTTTCCTGGAAAGATTGAAAGAAGCCATCAAGGAAAAAAGAAGAGGAAAGCTGTCAAAAGGTGTACTCCATTGGCACAACAACGCACCCGTTCATACGTGCCATCTTGCGACGGCTGCCATTCACCGATTCGGCTTCGAACAACTAAATCACCCAACCTACAGTCCAGACTTGGGAGCCAGTGACTATTTTTTTTCAAAAATGACGAAAAAGCTGCGTAGAAAAAAATTAACGACGATGAAGAAGTCAAGTCGGCAATTTCGGCCTTTTTTTAGCACCAACGACTAATAATTTTTTTTCAATGGTATAGACAAATTATTTGAGATATCCGAAAAATGTATTAGGATTAACGGAAAATATATTGAAAAGAAAAAATAGTTTGGTGTTAATTTCAACCTCCTCCCCTGTCATTCCCCGAACTTTTTGACCTCCACTCCTATGTATATTAATGATGACTGTATTATCAACACTACAGCAGTTAATTTAAAATCAGTAAAGCAAACTTAAACCTAGTTTTAGTAGGTATTTATGTTGTACTTATACAAAAGTAGAGTCACCGACCACTGACCTAGAAACTTGACACGGACATAAATCTATAAGAAACCTACATAAATCGAAATACGCTGGCCAATTGGCGATTGGCATATGCAGAATGTGTTGGAGTATCTATATCAATTTATAATATAGCTATGTGTATGAAGATTGTCTGAAAAATTATTGTACTTGGAAACAAGTAACAAAATTTGTAATAAGTATTTACGTAAGAAATTACAATTAAAATGTAATTATTCCAATATAGACCATCCAAATGTGTCTCAATTTCAAAACACGCTTAAAATAGTACTGTTATATGCTCCGCTTAAAGTCCTCAACTTATTCGAATTTCCTAATTAGTTTACCATACGTTATTAATCTATCTATACATATAATAAAATTCTAACTCATCGCTTTCTGTACATGAATTAATCGGAGCTTCTTACTAGTAAGATCTCGTACATATTTACTGTAATTACACTGTAAGACTGTTTCGGATCTTTTATGTTTTTTTATCACAGATTTTTTTCTTTATCATAAGACAAACCATGTCGATTTTTTTATTTCTTACCTATTTTGTAAGAATTTTGTAGCACAGTGAATAAGTTATAAAAATGCCAAATTTGAAACTTGTCCCGTAATTATAGTATTTGACATTCAAGACTAAATTTCACACAGTCATGTCAATTAATTGCGCTTCTTTTATATTAAAATTTTCATAAGTTTTCTTTGAGCGATAGTAGTATACAAGAATCTAAGTAAAATAACTGAAACCTTGGCATGCTCGCTGGATGTTCGCATAGCATACTGCCGTGCGCTCTAATATTGATTCAATGTTTGTAACCGAATCCTGCAACAGCAGGAATACCTCGCTCTTGCGCGTTAGTTTGGTAATATCATGGATGTGATGCGTCAACCAAATTGTATTCCAATAGTTTTGGTTTAGGAATTACACACGAATTTAGAAAGATTTAGATTTTATGACACTTTAAAATATATAATAATATAATAAGAAGAAATAATAGTTTTCGTTGTAAATTTAGTCATAGGGAAAAAACAGGTACCTGTTTATAAAATGACAAATATATCATATGTATTATATGCAGCAAAAACAACTTCCCAAACTCTGAACCTTAAATCATTCAAAAGCATTCTATCTGAGCACAAGCTATATTATGTCGATAAAAAAAACCATAAGATTTCGGTGTGAAAATTAAGACTGATATGAATAGAAAAACTAATAATTTTGCTGTATTGGGGCGGCCTAGAATACTCCCCCCAATCCCATGTTGGCAGAACAGGCTGTCGTAAGAGGCGACAGAAGCCAGCATGCTTTGTGGTAGAGCTTCGCATAAGGATTTTATTATCAGTACTAGCTATGATACCCAGTTTCGCTCGGGAGTTGATATGAGATTACGTGGTAGTTGAAATAAAAAAATAAACTATGACGTAAAAAGTAAAATTTTTTATTGAAAACATTTTCTCATTATTTACACTACTTGTTTATAAACAACATTTTTCATTTTATTGTCCGGGGTATATATATATAAATTTTTCGAACTTCCTACTCTTGAGCAAGCTACATATAGCTGACCGTGAGAGAAGCAGGATTCGTTGAGGTTGATGCCACAATATTTTAAAGTTTGTCCTTGCGCTTTGTTAATTGTAAAACTAAAGGCTAATTTAATTGGAAACTGCAATCTTTTAAATTGAAATGGCAATTCAGAAGAGATCAGTGGTATTCTAGGTATAAATACTGTGTGTCCTTTGTTCTTTCCAGAAATAAGTTCAGCTTCAATGATATTATTCGATAGCTGTTTTACGATCATCCTCGTTCCATTACATAGTTTTGGGGAGTTGAGATTTCTGAGTAGTATGATTGGAGATCCAATTTTCAGACGAAGGCAGTGTAATGGCATTCCTGGTATTTGTAAAGAGTTTAGAAATTCAGTAGGGAAGTTGACACTTTCTTCAATGGATACCATCGTGTCGATCGGTTTATATATTTTCTCTTCACCAGGTATTTTCTTTAGAATATTAAAATTGATATCGTTAACAATATTATTTTTAATGGCCAAAATTGCTCTTTGAAATAACCACTCTACGTTGGCATAGTTCTGAATAATATTTGGATAAATTTTGTCTTTT
Source organism: Megathymus violae (assembly GCA_003671415.1). Lineage (NCBI taxonomy): Eukaryota > Metazoa > Arthropoda > Insecta > Lepidoptera > Hesperiidae > Megathymus > Megathymus violae. The sequence continues at coordinate 10,384,884 of PDGT01000001.1, forward strand.
CACATCTTCTAAAATGTTCAAATACTCGACAACAGATGGCACCATTACAGTACTCTACAACAGATGGCGCCAATACACTACTCGACAACAGATGGTGCCTCTACTGAAGGGTTGGAAAAGCCCTTATATCTTTAAAAACACGCCCTTTAGGTTAAAACGGGAACTTTATTGTTCGAGGGAGGATAAAGGGCTATCACACTATATAAGTCCCTTTATCGTGCCGGAACTCCTTTTTAAGTTTTATCGGCACGCACATTTTATCAACTTAGTTTTATTATATATAATGATAATGATTATTATTAAGTCATTAATATTATTACTGATATTAATATCTTGCCGTGACGGATGTCTAGCTAGCTACCACCCTCCTGCTTGAGTCAGCCGCCAAAGGACTCGTCGTGTTCCTTCTGGGGATTTGAGAGCCTGTACTTTTTTTTTCTTTCTTCTTTCTTTGCAGACAACTAATTGATGATGCCTTTGGTGTTGCTAATGTCCATAGGCGATTGTGACCACTTACCATAGAGTGGTTCGTCTGCTCGTGTGTCGGCTGTTTATATAAAAAAAAAATCGCTTACTGTGTTGCTGAGCGCAACACTCGAGAATAGCTGGATCAATTCAGCAATTTGTCTTTAATATTTTATTAAAGTCTCAGGAAGCTTTTTATGAGATCTGAAAGAAACTGTTCCTATTTGTCAAACATTGGATGTTAATGAAAAACAATAATATTCAAAACAAAAAAAGTTATTTTCCTAGTTGTTTTTAAACAATTTATGAATTAATAAAACTTATTTTTTGTGGTCAATTTATTTATTGATAAAAAATATAACATATTCTTGGTTGTTTTCAAATACAGTTAGCGAAAATTTCATGCCAACTATCAAGGTAGCATATTATTTTAACAATCAGATTTACTTCCTTTATTTCTTAAAAAAAATGCAAGCCAGTCTGTTTAATTTATAAATACAAGGCCAAATATATCACAAAGCTGGTTCACTGCTGCCGGTGTTAGTTGGTAACAACAAATTTCTGCAAATTTATTTCATCGGCAATTCAACATAAGAAATTGACCTATGTCGTACACGTAACAGTTCATTCTGGAGGTCTATTGTACAAAAATTACAAAATTTATTTCATAAGCATAATCAGTTGATTACATTGTTTAAAACTGCACTGGATATCTGGATAGATGCACATCTAAAGTTCATAAAATTATTATCAGAGCTGTTCAAAGTCCTGTGGGCCAACATGTAAGATGTTTCAATGCACCAACGACTGATGAAGTTGCCATTGTCATAGTTGGAAAAAATTTGCAAGCCCGTGATATTGTTTTACATTATCGTTACAGTTACAGCGTGTATATGAAACAGACCGCTCATATAATGCATTACAATATTCAATCAATACTTTGGCAAAGTGAAGATGGTTATCATTTTTCAATCAAGATGATAAATCCATTTACAGGTAACTTAAAACATGGGTTAGCAATGATAATTTTGTATCAGCCATTAAATGTGTCACCGGATAAGTATATAAGCCGTTTACGATTATATTATCCAGTGGCATATGAAAGTTGAATGAATGTCATGAAAATAATAATTAATTTATAGGTGCAGAAAGTAACATAAAAGGTAGTTCATTGAACTATTATTATACACCTTGAAATGTCGGTGAATATTTCATAAATATGCTGTTGATATGTATGTCCATACTGAAACAGAGCGAGTGACATTTATCAGTTTCAACCAGACCAAACTTCGTTCTGAACAATATATTTACCTTCGAGACACAATTGATAGTGATAAAAATGCAGAGAATCTCGGTCGGATAACAATTCTTCCGTCAACATATTATGACATAGGAGGTGCTCGATATGTGCATTAATATGCTCAAGATGCGATGTCCTACTTTCGTTATTATGGCACAGAAGATTTATTTATCATATTTACATGCAATCCGCAGTGGAAACATATTAAAGAAGAGTTAATCTCTGATGGATTTAATTGTGAAACACAGCGTGTTTGGCGAGACACGTAGCTGATGGTTGAGCGAGTGAGCTATATTAGCTGTCAAAATTATGGCTGTGAATAAAATGTAATTCAAATTTAAAAATGACATTGCCAGAGATTACAGGATATGGACATCAGCAAGATCAAAGGTATCACCTTACTCAAAGTAGCCCTTCACCACGAACCCGGCAGCGGGAGCGGCCTCTTCTCGTGTTCTCTTTCAGCATTTCGCCTACCACATCTTGTAGCTGTTGGCCAAACAAATTATGTTGATATACTTTTTTATGTTAATAGCAAACAAACGAGCGGACGAGGCACCTAATGGTAAATGATCACCATCTCTCATGGAACTCAACAAGACCAAAGGTATCACTGATGCGTTGTTGGCCAGGAAATGAGAAGAAGGTAAGAAAGAATGTACTGGCTCTTAAGCCCCCAGCCGGAACATGACGAGTTGTTTGGCGGGTGACGCAAGCAGGAAGGTGGTAGCTAGCCAGGCAGGCTTTACAGAAAGGTAATAATACCAGTAATAATATTAATGACTTTATAATGTTATGAAGCTTGTCGAAAGGATGGCCGAGAAGAGAAGAGCGGCAGCCTTACGAAGCTTCTGGAAGGGTGGCCGACCCTAACAGTAGAACAATAGAGGCAAAAAAAAATAACAAAACAAAACCCAGGTAGTAATAAAAACTACCTGGAATACTGCAAGCCATTCTCACCCTTATGCTTTATGTAAAAGGGGCGAATATGGGTGTTTACCTGGCCCCCTATTGTTATATCGATTTCCGGGTATTATTGTTGACTTCTATGAAGGGCGTGGAAATATCTGGAAGGCCTGGAAATCGATATAAATAGCGGGCAGTCGCCCACAGAGTATTCGGTTCCCGAATACGAAGTGAAGAGTTCTCTCCCTACGAAGCGAATACCATTGATCTACGAGTTAGTACCAGAAAAGTTAAACCGGACGAGTTAAACGTTCCCGACAAAGTACGTAACGTACAACGACTGGTGAATGGGTTAATTCCAGAGTTTATTGGACAAGTCCCAGTGATAATAAATAGTCCATAAATAAAAAAAACTTACAAATTAATGTGGGATACGGGTTCAGGGTGCGAATTAAACGTCTTTTTTTTATAAACTTGTAGCTTTTTATTTTCTTTACTCCTTCTTGTTCGCCCAAGTAAATGTGCTCTTCCCGCTTCCTCCTTCCATTCCTTCTTTCTCTTTCACACCTCATACCATCTCAATCACACGCTGTACCTTTAGTCATACGTCATAACCGTTCATCGTCTTACGTTCCGATTCCCACATTAATATATTAATATTTCGAATTACCATAACGAGAAATACCGTGTCATAGAACAATGCAGATGCTATTTCTAAGCGTAAGGTAGTTTTTCTGAAGCGAAGCGAGGGCACTTTGTTAGGTGCTATATATGTATTTATCCAACTGTTGTTGTATAAGGGGTATTAAAACACGAATGTGTGTTTATCATACGAGTGTTTTAATACCTAATTATCAAGAGTTGCATACAAGACGTTATCTACTCCCATGCTTTAAATCCTCTATAAAATATTCTGAAACAGTTTACTGGTAACATTAAAACAGCCACGCTTAGTAACCTAATATCATTCAATACTGAGTATATACAAATAAACTAAGTATTAATGAAATCATTATTTATTGTCGTAGTAATTAAAATTTTGAATAGTAACACATTTTTGTAACAATTTTGTTTATTTTTTTGTAAACAAAACAATAAAAATATCGAAGAAAAATCGTGGGGATTCGAATAACTCACTTTTTTTTACAGCGCACGGCGTTCTGGTAGTGAAACGCACGTGAATGACAATGTTCTTTTTTTTGAAATTCATAGAGATACCACACATCGAGCAGTAACAATGTGGCTGTCTGTTGAGTAAACCCTTTGCAGAGAAGAGCTCGAAAAGAAACAAAGGAGTGTTATAATGAAATTCAGTACAACATTATATCATCCGTTTGGATGATATAATGGTTATTATGTCATTGGGTGCTTTAATGTTGGCAGTAAGCCAAGTGTTTCAGAATCGTTTATAGAGGATTTAAAGCATGGGAGTAGATAAATAACTAATATATATATACAGGGTGTCCCAGGGCGAAGTGACCGCCCGGCGTCTCTTGATTATTTGGACAAAACTATCAACAAATACCATTGAAATCAAATGAAATAATATTTTATTCGAAGTTGGTTTTTACAAACACTTTTCGTACATCAAACTACGCCATCGCTTCAACAAATCCCTACTGTGAGTGGTCTCGGAAGAAGAAGTGGCAAGAAACTCCCGAGGAGTTTTTTTTCCTATTCACAGTTACAGAACGCACTTAAACTGGCTTAATATTAAACTCATGTCCAAGCAGTCTTATCCTGAAAGTAATCAGCAAGTTTGTATTAACCTTTCCGCATAAGAACGCCTTTGACGTGAGCTTTAAATTTACAATATGGCATTTTTGTTAATTTTAATGGAAATTTATTATAAATATTTACACATCTACCCATGAAAGAGCCACCAGTTTTGCTTAGTCTGAAATTTGGAACAATTAGTTTAGCCTTACTCCTAGTATTAATACTGTGAACATTACTCTTCCTAAGAAAACTATCAGAGTATTTTTTAACGTACATAACATTATCTAAAATATATTGTGATGCTACAGTTAATATATCAATTTCTTTAAAGAGATCTCTAAGGGAATCCTTAGGCCTGAGGTTGTAAATGGCGCGTACTGCTCTTTTCTGTAATATAAAAATCGACTTAATATCTGCAGCAGAGCCCCACAACAACAGACCATAAGACATCACACCGTGAAAGTAGCTAAAATAAACTAATCTTGCTGTTTCTACGTCCGTTAAGAGCCTCACTTTCTTAACAGCGTAGACATTAAAGTACAGGTCTTATCGAAGTAGCTTTTTTTATTTTTTTTTGTAGAGAAACCTTACTTGATGCACTATTTTCAAATTTTTTTTTTGTTTTTATATTTATTTTCATTCTGTTTTTTTTATTTACCAGTTGTTATTATAGTTTATCTATTCGAGGTATAAAATGTAGCCAAAATTAAATAGGATTTTTTTTTAAAGAAATTAACGGAAAGTTTTTGAAAAGAATTAACCTTTTAAATTTAATTTCGCTAAAAAGTTGGAAAATCGCCCTATGAATATTATTATTTTATCAATTATTATTAAATTACATGATATTACCTACAAAATCTCATGAAAATGTTTGTAGTTATCTCAGTCAATTATTGAACTACAAACATTTGAAGTATGCACCCCATTTTCGATAATAGGACGAGTATACTTTTAAAACCAGGCTAGTGGAACATTTAAGTGTTTTACTATCAAAAATAGCTTCTTTCCAGCATGAATTTTCCATTAACATGTGGGCTAGAATAATTAATGACCAAATTATTGGGCCATTTGAATTGCCAAGACGGCTTACGTAAGAGATCATGTTCAGTTTTTTGCGCGAAGACCTGCCACTTTTGCTACAAGACGTCCCATCGCTAACAAGACGAAACATGTATATATGTATATACATAGGAAATGTAATGGTGGTAAATTTACTTGTATGAAGGTGTTCGCGAAGTTTTGTTTTGAAGTTCAGTCTAGTGGCTGGATTTCTCAGATCGTCCGTTAAGACGCAGATGAAAAATCGTCGCGGTCGCGTCACACGGCCGTGGTACATGCTGAGTGCGCCTCTATTTACTGCTTGATGCTGCAGCACACTTCCATTAAATAATAATAATATATTTTTCTCTTTTTTGACTTATTTCCGGTTTTTTACCGCTATTTGAGATTGTTGTTTATGTGTGTTGTTGTACAAGTTGTAAATAAATGTATTTATTTCTTTTAAATATTTGCGCTTGATTCTGGATTGTAGATGTCTTTTAAGGTGCACATCATTCAGCTCTCACCTAGACTAGTGACTGCCGTAGCCGCCATAGGGACGGTATTGCCGAACGTTAGAGGTCTTCTTGTAGGCGAATATAGGTATACTGAAGTTATTCAGAGCATGGTATTATACGGAGTATCAGTATGGGTGGACGTTCTTACCATTTAAAATAAAGAAACTAGCTTGAAAGGCACTGATACAAAGATGGAAGGAGCACCTCTGTCCTCCCATGACTGGGTTGGCTACAGTGTTCATTCCCATGTAGATCGTTGGGTTGCACGGTAGCATGGGTCGCTAACGTTTAGATTTGGTGTTGGTGCTAACCGGACACGGCTGCTTCGGTAAATACTTGCACTAGTTAGGGAGGCGGGGAGTAACATCTGCTTGCTATCCCTCGATCAGCCTCCCAATTCCGTTCGGCAGTCTTTTTCTTTACCATTATAATTTCGCCGGAGACCACGACCCTCCATTATAATCTTGGTTGCAAAGGATCTTGAGGATTAATACTTTGACCAGCAAAGTTTTTGAGGAGACGTTCGTTTACGAAGCAGAGCACTTTTTACCCCCGGTATGCCATAAAAAACTTTTAAACGATTTCCAAAAAATGTTATTCTAGGGTTCATTCAACCAATCGGTAGGAATCTCTAAAGGAATTTTAAAAAATCAGTTTTCCATTAATTAAGTCGATTATTTCAAAATAAGTGGGATCTGGTTTGGTTCTTGTTTCGGATATAAAATAATTAACGATATTTATTGGCTAGTGCTTAATAAAGGTAATTTTATTTTTAAATAAAATTAATTCAGAGGAAGAAAATTAGTTAAATTTTGTTCGTTTTACTATATCCACAGTGATAAACAAAAAAATAGTGATGACGAGTATTCATTTACATACAATACTTAATAAATTATTGAATCTATATGATTAAGAATACAATTTTGCACGTAATTCTAAACACTCTAAATCTTGCAGGAGCCCACGGAGAATATAATTATGATGTAGTGACCTGGTGACCCATAAAATTAATGAAGCGAAATTTTACAGTGGAGACTACTTCTTTTAATATAGATTATTATTATTTAAGTAGCAAATGAGAATGCCATTTGAGGATGATGTTACGTCACCACTGCTGTCCCAAGGACTGGACATCATTATCCAACCTAAATTTAAGTCTAAAATTTTGTTGTTATACTCAACGCGATAAGATTACTGGAGGCCGATTAGAGACAAATTATATCGTTTTTGTGTGAGCCGCTTTTGTAATTTGGTATCCACATCCTGCAGAGCGAAATGTAAAATTGAACAAATTAAGAACGTGGTACACCTAACTGTGTTGAAAGAACTATTTATCAAATAAAACAACATGTGAGGGTTATTGTTAAGCTTATAAATATTTGTATTAATTTCTTAGTTGCAATTCTGACTATTAAAATAATCATTACCCATATTGTAGTGTAATATTAATACTGATGTCGTTCTACCACCTATCGATAAAATTAGAAAAAAAAAGTTTGGTGCCTATAAATTTTGTGATATCATGTATCATGATTAAACTTTTATTACTATTATTCTTAAATAAAGTAATCGAGATTGAGAGTGTGATTTCAGGCAAACAAAAAATATTATTGCTAGCTTGAAGTTTAATATTTTGCATGATTTTATTTAAGATATTATAATAAGTATTGTTCATCAGATTACAAAAATCAACTTATTGAATAATACAACACTTGTATATATAATTAAAAATTAGATAAAACAATGATTTTAAAATGTATTTTCAAAGCTATGAAATCACAGATAGCAGCAGGATCAACAGGACTGACTTATTGAAACTATAATAAATGGAGCTCAATGTTAATATATTTTAAAGGATAAAACAACACTTCCCATGATTAGTACAAAATAAAATTAAATATATTGTTAGTTTTTACATAGATAAAATTTATTTAAAAGTACAGAACATATGAAGGACTACACACTGAATTGAGATAAAATACTGACTTTAAAGGATGTAATGTAAGCCATTTTCAGTATTCATATTTATTATAAAATAATTTATTGCATTGATTAATATAATTATTTGGCAGACCAAAAGAGATTTTCCAACAGTGCATAGGTCATAAACCTAGTTAAATATAAGTGAAATTTGGAATAGAAGCTGTAAGAAAATCTGCAGTTAGACTAGCCTCTACATCTTATATACCGAAACATTATGACTAAGAAAGTTTAATATGTAATGTTCCAGCATACAAGTTCAGCTGCATGCAGGCAACAAGAGGCCAGCATACACCCAAATATCCAAATATAAATTAATTTTAAGTATAGTTCATAGACAGTAATTTAATATATTTTGTACAATAAAATACAATTAAGTACAACTTGTAGCAAAGATATTAAAGAGAGTAATATTATCTCAAGTGTTAAAGCTGCAATAACGTGTGTGTACGCACAAGGCATATTTACACAGCACACACGCACAGCAACAACACACTATGTGCTGCACACTATAGTACATAATTAATTTTATTACTTATTAGAATATAAAGACACGCCCAAGCTGAGAACTTCACTTTACATATTTCAATGCATGATTAGCCAATGAACATACTTTTATTTCACTAGCAGATTGCTATTAAATAATACATTGATCGTCGCTTAATATCACAGCTAATTATGCTTTGAAAAATTATAGACATGTCTAATTTTCACTAATGTAGATAACAATGTAGAGTATAAGTAGACAATCTGAATAAATTTACATTACAATATCATGTCTTTTCATATGAAAAATTTAAAATTACATTACCAAAAATTAAACAGTGCAGCGCATTATAAATAAATGTGCATACCTTAATATTTAATTGACTAAATAAATTTGTTGCCTGCAGATCTGACATAATTTAAATATCGAGAGGTAATATCTTAAGAGAAATTTTAATTTCAACTATTGAAAAAAGTTTAATCCAAAGTTTAAAATATTTAGTATCTATTATGACAATTCCCTTCAAATCCACCTTGGTTATAATATGAATGTGAAATATCATCCCCAAAGCCGAGTCTCCTTCACACATATTTCACTGCCACACATACTGTGGGCCAAATATAAGGATCGAAGAGAAATATTAATTAGCACTTCACGAGTGTGCATTGCTGTTGACATGAGGCTTCTTATCCTGCGGCTCAGGTGTGCGCTGGCCATCGCGCCGCGGCGGCATGCGCTCGTTGATGGCATCCAGCCCCTTGGCTTCAGCAAATGAAGTGATTTTGTGATTTGGAGAGAAGCCCTGTAATGCATTCTTTAGAGACGTTTTGCCGCCAGAAAGAGCACCCAGCGGCAGAGCACCAGTGGGAGTCAGCCCCTTCAGCTGAAGAACTGATTCACTCTCCTCACGTAGAACAGAGAACACATGAGCCATTTTTCCAATAGCACGGATTTTGTTACGTATTACTTCTTTTCTGAGATTGGCTTCCTCCAATGCATCATCTCCTTCTGTCATCAATTCATCATCAGAGCAAATATTCAATACGTTGACCAGCATTTCTGTTACTTTTTCACCAACAAATGGAAGAGACCAAGTGAAAACATCCATGAAATTGGGCAACCAATATGGATGAGGAGAACAATTGAATTGTCTAATATTCATGACATTGTTCTCATATTTCAGCACAGCAGCCTTGTTGTTGTAGACGTCCAAGTAATTTGGAGCAGAGAAAATAGTAATAAGGCTCGGAAATCCAGTAGTTTGGCTTTTGCGGTACATTCGGTAACCGGCATCTTGAGCCTCATGAGCACGAATGATGGACAGCAAATTGTTTCTTTGAAGAAAATCACAACAGGCTGCATAGCTGTAGAAATATGAGCAACCTCTAACAGAATTGTGCGAGAAATGTTCGGCATTCTTCTCATTTCCAAAGTCTTCCAAGGGATCAGACCATAGCAAGTCACACATGGCTCCAAATGCAGGGGGCTCTTTGAATCTATCTAGTTTACGAATATCATCTAAGCTGTTGATTTCGGGAGAAAGGCCCCCATGTACACATAGGAATTGCTGGTTCATAAGAGCAGCAAGGGGTAAGCAGTCGAAAGCATCCATGCATGCATCATACACTTTCTCAGAATACTTAATTTTGCATTCCTGTTTGAAGGTGAAGTATTCTGTCAAATGTCGGCATTCGTGGTTACCGCGTAATAGAAATAACGTCTTCGGATAACACAACTTCAAAGCCCAGAGGTAAAGAACACACTCTATACTAAAATAACCTCTATCAACGTAGTCGCCTAAGAATAAATACTTGGTGCAAGAGGGTGAACCTCCCACCTCAAACAATTTCATCAAATCATAAAACTGGCCATGGACGTCTCCGCACACGGTCACCGGTGAATCAATCTCGATCATAGTTTTTTCTGACCGTAACAAGGTGGCACCATCTTGGATGATTCGTAGAGCCGCATTTTCCTCGATCCGACCTTCTAAGATAAAGTGTTGCTTCAGTACATCTGGTAAGGGCTTTCCAGATTTTTCATCAAATACTTCAGATACAGTAAGCTTGTGGCTTGGAGGGAAAGCAACACTTTGAATCATACGCTGCGTAGTCGACACTTTATCATTGCTCCCGGACATATTTGTCACATAAAAAACACTAGGTCTAATCCATACACGCCACTATTTTCAAAATGGCAGAACAGATATAATACTAAAACAGAATCCCGATTTCACGACAGAGATACTACTGCGCACTGGAAAACAATGCGCAAACATCTGGCGAGTGGTCAATAAAATAAACAGGGATATCGAGCGCGTTTTATTACTTTTGAACATATCATTTTAAATAGTAACACTGAGAGAATACATATATGTTGCTAGTCGATTTTAAATGAACGACCCAAATAACATTTGCAACTAATATAATATAAAATGGTATTCACAGAAATTGTACAAAATAAAATAAACACTAAATTATATTATACAGGACTACCAGTATTATGTCATGCATCCGGTCCGGACCGGACCGGTACAGTCTTTAAATCGGTCCTCATAACATAAATTTGTTATAAAGTTTTATTAAATTGGAAATTATATTATATGGTGTGGCTTGAAAGTTAAAGAGAATTTAAATATACGGAAATTGGATAGTCTGGACGGCCAGCCTCAGCCGTAACAGACCAAATTGTTTGTTTGTGTCATAGATTTATCTGAATCCATATAGATAATTTTTTTTAAACTGTTACTGCATAACCATGACATTAAGCTGATAACATCGTAAATGTGAAGTATATAAGTTTTTGTAATTTCTATTGTTGTTTGTTTAATTGTTGAAACGTTTAATTTCTTCTTAAGAAATATTTTATATTTATTTCTTAATACTAAAACTATTTCCCTAAAATACGATTTTAATCCGGCCATTGAAACAAGATGGTTATTTAAAAAAATGTAGTTTAAATGTAGCAAAGGCACTGTTGGATGAGTGAAGTGAATTCACAATCAGCATTCGAGTGAAGTGTAATATGGATAAGGGATATTATGTATATATGTATTAGCCTAGGTGCTACGTAAAAGTATACTTCTTTGTCGGTCGAATACCAAAGTTGTATTCCTAACTTTGTAAATTGTTAGTAATTTGTAAATGTCTACTTTCCCTGGCTGTAACACTAATTAACGCTAATTAAGAACCGTTAAATTTTTACATTGTCTTGAAAATATTTTATTGAATAAAAATGTTTGTTTATAAAGTGAAAACGTAGACTCGTTTTCAAAAAATTTGTGTTATAAAAATAAGTGCGATGTAATTAGCTTTTTCTGAACAGCTTTTACGTTTGTCTTGGATAGTATTGTGGGAAGTAATGATTATGATAGTTGAATATTTTCTATAGTTTAAAATTGACAATTTTATTAGTTGCCACAATATAGTACTTACCGAAAAACTAGGTGTTCGATTATAACTTACTATTATATTAACTCTGTGATTATAACATGAATTATTTGACACCAGTCTCACTACAAATTTACCGGTATTAGATCATGTTATTTTGTGTACTATATTTTAACCTTTATTTAAGCACTCTATACAGTGCGAATCTCCATTATGTGCACATAATATTGAAACAGGCGAAATTAAACTGCATTTTGTCGAAAAAAATAATAATTTTTTTTGGGTTTTATGATCTTTTACCAAATTTTTTTTTGGAAATTGTGCACCTTAAGTAAATCAATCGCTATAACTTGTGAACTAAGAGGGTTGTCATGTTCAAACAAAAATTACAATGATTGCCAATAGTAGGCCGTACTGATCCATGAAAAAAAAACAAAAATGTCATCTTCCCAGGAAAAAAAATCAGATTTGCGTAAAGAAAGCAATTTTTTTAGGTTAAATTTCAGTAATCGTGAATTTCCTCAAAATAATCTAGGCTTTTTAATTTTTTTTATTATTCAGTGTAATTCTACGTACGTGTTAAAAAAACCACGCCTCTAACTCAAGTTTGCTAGGAATGTTTCAAAAAAGGTACTCATGACGCGACGCACGTGCGCCCTAATAAAACTCAGGGAGAGACCTTATTTAAAACTCGGGTAGAGACTTGCATCAAACCGAGATCGCCGTAAACCCGCAACTATTATTGATGTGGCTAGCAAACGAGTTTTACTACGAAATTTGTTTGCTAATCCGACTATCAGTGTTAGACGCTTGACACTGCAACATTTCATATCTCAAATGACGGTGTGGCGCATTTTGAAAAAAGAAGGATTGCATCCGTATCATTATCAACGGGTGCAACACCTGCACGAAACAGACGGGAATCCAAGATGCGTCATATTAGCCTGGATTCTTAGAAAAAACCGGGCAGATCCAGAGTTTTGGAAGAAAATTTTGTGGACGGACGAATCACCATTTACGCGACAAGTATTCCTTGTCGAACGAACGCCATGACGCCCCTTGATTATTTTTTATGGGGTACTATGAAACAACGGGTTTACAGTACCCCTATCAACAATGAAGCTGATCTTCTTTCGAGAGTGGAAAACTGTGCCTTAGATATAAAAAACAACCCCGAAATGATCCAGAGAGCAACGCAGCAAATAATACTTCGGGCGACGTTATGTTTACAACAAAGGGGCGACCATTTTGAAATTCTTCTATACTATTTTCTGTTAATAAAATACTTCAATAGGTATTAAAAATATTTTTTATTATCAACACCCTTAAAAACTGCCTTTGTTTAAGCGCTCGTAGCGAACGTTATGTTTAAGTTAGAAGCATAATTTTTTTAGTATCTGAAAGCTAATACGTCATAGAATTACAATGAAGAATTAAAAAAAAGCCTAAATTATTTTGAGGAAATTCACGATTACTGAAATTTAACCTAAAAAAAAATTGCTTTCTTTACACAAATCTGATTTTTTTCCTGTGAAGATGACTTTTTTGTTTTTTTTTTTTAATGGATCAGTACGACCTATTATTGGCAATCATTGTAATTTTTGTTTGAACATAATAACCTTCTTAGTTCACAAGTTATAGATATTTATTTACTTAAGGTGCACAATTCCCAAAAAAACATTCAAAAGGTCATAAAACACATTTTTTTTTTATTTTGTTTGTCGACAAAATGCGGTTTAATTTCGCCTGTTTCAATTCATATTCTGGAGATTCACACTTTATAATACTGTGTAAAATGGCCATTTTATAGCAGTTTTAGAGTAAAACTTCTACACATTGCCAATGATATGTAGGTAATTTAAATTTCTGTTGAACTTCACTTGTGTAACTAACTGTGGGGCGATTCTCAAATTTGCACATATCAAATGCGGATTCTGCAGTGAAACTACTTTATCCAGCTTGGTAAACGTTTACTTGCCGTTACCATTACGTACGGTATAATTAACGATTATTTTGATTTGTAACATTCTAGAAATCTGTACAGTGCTGAATATTATCGAAGCAGCTGTAATACAAATGAGCCCCTATTAAATATTATTAAATCTCTTCGTTTTGAACAATATATATAGATATGACATCAGTGGAGCTCACAATGCACGATTGTTTTATTTTTGGCACATGTATACAATTAATAAAGTAAGTTCACGCTACCACGTCGAGGGTTGCCGATAAATGAAAACCGACGTTACCCTATCCATCGTCGGCAGTATACAGTTCTTGTCTGAAAAGTCCTTCACGAGATTAAATTCTTATATGAACGACATATCGATATACTTTTATACTTATTACTAATTGTAATATTCACAATATTTTATTTCTCACTACATAAACTTAGTAGTAAATACCTACAGTTTGCGTTACGAAAATACTACCTTAAACTTGTTATATGGGCTCCAAACTATTTCTTTTTTATTGCTATTCTAAAGTAAGGAGGTATCAGAAGATTGACGAGGATAAGTATTAGTGGTACAAAATAAATGTTTAGTTATTATGGCAAATCACGATGTATTTAACTATATGACTGCCTTTCGAGAAATTGGTATTTTGAATCAAAGTTTATTATAGTGGCTGCGAGGTTATGCTTTTAGAGGTGTTCAAGTAAAATCTGTGGATTATCACAGTCATGTCAATTTTGCTAACACGCTAGAGTCTGGGAACTTAACAATGTTAGATTACGGTATAGTGCGGTATAATCATTAGATTTAGTCTAGATTAGACTACTAGATCTATCTAGTGCTTATACCGCACTATACCGTAATCTAACATTTTTCAGTTAATTAATATTACTAAGTTGTTAACAAAAATAACCTGACGACTTGAAGAAGACAGCGGGCATCCGTTGGATTCAGAGGGCTCAAGACTGGTCAAAGTGGCGCAAGTTAGGGGAAGCCTATGTTCTACAGTGAACTTCGAAGGACTAATGATTGGATGGATAATAAAAAGAAAGAAACAAGTTTTTTCTACATCAACTGGATCAGTGGCAAATCTCCATGGTCTGTTTTTCAGGTTAATTTTTCCGCGAACATGCAAATTGTGGATCAAAATTCTTTCGGAGTTATTCCCTGAGCGCTATGATATGGAGGTTTACAATAAAGGTGTAAAAAGAGCTCTTCTTCGAAGTCGTTGTTACAATGGTGACTCCTCCGTTGTTACCTATGTCCAAGGGCAACAGTGACCACTTACCTTGAGGTGGCCCATCTGCTGTTTAGGCTGTTGTAACTCTTCCAGATACCTTTACTTTTTAAATTGTTAAAACTATGATACCTATTAGATATTTTACAACCAAAACTCAGACAGCCTTAATTCTACTTAATCAAGTCAGATTTTATACAAATGTGATATTTTTCAGCCGTTATTATAGTTATTTTCCTAACTAAAGTAATTTTTTAATTTTTTGGCTTTTTCTTATCTATTTTTATATCATTTTCATTGTCCCCATAGCCTAGTTGGTAGTGACCCTGCCGGCCGAGCGAGGAGTCTCGGTTTCGATTCCCGGCTGGGGCAGACATTTATGTGCCAGATGTTTGTTCTCGGGTCATGGGCATTTGTAATTTCATATTTGTGTATTTCCATGCCATCGGCAACACAGGGAATCCTAGTGCGGGGGTGTGTGTGTGTAAACGTTTATTTATTTTATATATTTTGATATATTTTTTATTTATTAGGTTTTCTTTTTATTCATGATTTGAACGTAGTCGTATAATGCGATATAAGTATTACACGTTTTACGGTGTCTGATATATTCTTGTCAATGTGCTTTTAGAGAGAAGAACGCACATCATGTGCGCAAAATGCAGCCTGATTTTAGATCCATATAAAAATAGCTTTGATCAGTTTTAGCACTATTTGCAACACCAAAATTTTAAAGCCAAATTTGTCTTTTAAACTCATCAGTTAGTCCATTTTCTCCATTTCTTATTAAACCTCGATGGTCTAACAATAGTTTTCGCGACATAATTTCACCCGTAGCGATTGAGATTCTACATAGCTGAGCATATATTGAGTTTTGTAGAATATATCTTGGCAAACATCATAACTTTCTACCCCACATTTACACATTAACTGTTTTCTTTTCACGGTTTTTTCTATTTTTATCTCTTTGATGAAGACGCCAATAAATGTTGTTTGTGTTTTACATGAATCAAGATTCAAAAGCTTTTGTAAAAATTTATGCATCTTTTCAAAGGAGCAACCTTTGCTGCATTAATACGTCAAATATATGAAATTCCTTGGTCAACAACAAGGTCTAAACAATGACTGGGGAATTAAGTTAGTTATTATGGTATATTGGTTTCACGGACCAACTTATTTAACAGTAAAATGCAATTAAACTGAGAAGCCGTGGTTAGACAGTGTAAAATGTATCGATATAATTAAGTAGGAAACGGTATATGGTGTTGAAGAACGTCAGCTACCACTCATAACAAATAAACCATTATACAAAGACAAACTGGCTTGGCTGCCTTTTACGTAAGTGGAGCAACGTAACTATTTACCATAGTGAAAATTTAAAAAACAGCAATATAAATAGGTTGACTTTTGCACTTTAAGTTATTCAGTTGATATCGACAATATCTAAATTTTACGTCTTAATGACTGTTTTTAACAGAAAAATATTAGTAAATATTTGAAGATTTGACAAATAGCTGCACCGTTATTTAAAGAGATATCGACATGGTTGTGTTTGTAATTGTTCTTTAGTCTTTTGAGTTTAGGTAGCCATCTTGCGTTATCTTCAGTGGGTATTTTCATTTGTATGTATCATGTGCTTGTGTATTAGAGTGTTTAATTTAAATCTTTTAGTGTTTTGCAATTGTACACTTTTTCTTATAATTTCTAAAGTATTTCTTGAAATATTTTACCCTAAATATACGAAATTGCTCAGATATTTTTCATTGTCATCCTTTTTTTATATACTATATTTCTTATCGACGTATATGATTTTGTGTATTTTCCGTATATGGCATGCAACGCATAAGTGGTGTCTGTTTATAGAAATAAGGGTACCTGTTCGTACATAACAAAAGTTTCAAAAATACGATTGTTCTATTTATTCTCTATTTGCATGTGTCTAGTTCAGCCCTAATACTTCTTTTATTATTCTATCTTGCTTAAAATACTTTAAATTAACTCCTGTTCAGTAACCGTGTAACCATGAATTTAGAGTTTAGCAAGTGTGTGTATTATCGCACGTCGCCCAAACGATAGCTATTATTTTTATCGCCAGCGACTATATTTAACTCTGGGCTAATAATTGCTTTGTACACTACATTGGAACTTAATTTACGTTTTAGATTACGCTCTTACGTATTGTTTCTATTATTTGTTTTGTTCTTATCGCTTAAGATATATTTCAAATGTTTTCACTTCATTGATTTACTTTAGATAATTATAGATCACATTATGTAATTTTATATACCGTCTTTGTCATGACATTAGCTGCGACCTCCCGAAATATATTCCTATGTCTACCGTTCAATCTATCCATCCATTTACGCTCTTGCGCGGCTTGGCTCTTGGTTTGCGCGAGACAAGATCGCTTATTAGAAATACGATATCTATTGTTTTACTTCGCAATTTTTTATTGTTACTTTTAAATGTAAACGGATCTAATTAAATACTTGTTTTGATATATATTATTGTCTATATGTTATATATAAAATTATATGTTATATAACCTACCTAAATAACCTAAATTTTGCAATTACATTTTTGGGGCTCTGCAACACCCATTTTAATGCATCGTGATAGGGGACTTTATCAACCTTGTTAGCTACCAGCCTCCTTTAGAATTAATACTCTACATATTTTGGTTGTAGTGTCCCAGAGCCAGGGTGAGCGGACAACATGTCATCGCATCAGTGATACTTCTACATAGTAATACGAATATTTACTTATAAGTACCATCTTGGCCCATCTGTTCTTTTGTCGGCTATTTACATAAAAAAAAAACAATATCAATCGTTAAGCTGACTAGGCCTTCAGCGGTGGGGGTATAATTCAAAAACTTTCGACATTTGGGTTAGCCATTAATCCCTCCACCAATCGAATGATGATATGGATTGGATCCGACGGCGGTGTCTTCCAAAGCACGGAAGAGCTCAAGAAATATTGCCACTAGTGGACGCCCATCTCACTACCAGCCACTGCAAGCAATTGTTTAACTCTATCGATCACTTAAGATTTTCACAAGACTAATCAAACTAGAGGTAACGTGATCACCTAACAGTGAAAAATAAATGGCATACAAAAAATAATATTTAAATGTTCGATCATGATAGTCCATGGTATGAGTTTGCATAAATAATAAAAAATTAGACACTCCTGTCGGGACTCAGAATTATGATACTTCTGTGCAATTTTTGTCACCTTCGGTCACAAATGCGGATAAAATGTGTCGAATCATATATGAACTACGTTACATCTATAATTTTGTATCTTTATATAATCGTGAATATTATACATTTTAATTATAAAGGGTACTCACGATGTTTGTATTACCTCTTAACGCATAACGAACTAGATACAAAATTGACAGGCTTATCTGTCATTAGTGTCTGTTAAGTGTCAACGATCCAGAATTTCTTCCGTCACGGCAGTCTTGGCGTAACCATAATTTATGAAATTGGATCCAAATATCGGTAAAAACCCAAAAATTGTGAATACTCAATATAGTTTAATAGATACTGCGCTTTAAAGCTGGAGTCCGTGCCAGAATTCGCGCTACCCTTGGAACAGAGTGATCCAGTTGGTCTATATATAGCACTATTTAATACCATCGATTCAGAGTTAATAAATCATTTAAATTTAAATATATAGATGTGAGTAAAAAATATAAATTCAGTGATTGAGCAATGACAGGTATTTTTAAAAACTGAATAAAGTTGTATGAATTGTTTGGTGAAAAATAATTCCATAGGGCACCGTCTTTTGTTGAACATATAAAAATATATCCTTAAATTTTTAAATCAGTTTGCATTCAGGCAAAATCAATATATATTAGGGAAACAATTAAAAATTCTAATAATAAAATTAAAACTACGTGGAATGTTATTAGTAATGAGACGGGTATGAATAAATTACGCGACCTGAATATGAATTGGTGATAATAACAATAAAATCACATCTGATAATGAGGTAGCAACCGCTTTTGAAAATTACTTTCAAAATTTACCTGTTACGTTGACTAATGAATTAAAAAAATATGTTACTAAATGTACTATTTTATTTGAATTTAAACATACAGCATTAAAAGTTGTTAAAACTTTTCGGTCACTAAATGTTAAAAATACTGGTAAACTGTGGGGAATGTCAGTTAAAATTATAAATAATGTAATAGATATCATAGCCCCCCCCCCACATCACTCTAATCTATACTAATAATAAAATTCTAACCGATCGATTTCTGTACATGAACGATTTATGAGAAAAACTATTATTAGGGGCCTTTATTAATGTAAAAGAACCCAAAACAATAGTTGTTAGAATTTTTGTCTGTTTGTCTGTGCGTTTGTTCCCGCTAATCTCAGAAACGGCTTAACCGATTTTGTTCTGGTTTTCACTAATGTATTGCAATAAGCGTCACTTATTACTTCAAGTTTGTTTCATTACAATCCGTCCATAAATAAGAAAGTTATGAATTAATATATGTATTCTTAATTCACAGAACGTCAAAAACCCAGATAAATGCAGATGCTATCTTTAAGCGTAAGGTAGTTTTTCCGAAGCGAAGCGAGGGCATTTGCTAGTCTTTAATAAGTGGTTTGACTTAGGTACTTTTCCGGATCTAATGAAACATAGCAAAGTCATTCCGCTCTTTAAATCCGGTGATAAATCAGATTGTAATAATTACAGACCAATTTCTATTTTATCAACACTTAGTAAAGTTTTTGATAAGATTTTACTACATCAAATGCTTGAACATTTTAACAGAAATGATTTACTTCACCATGATCAATACGGCTTCACTAAAGGTCGTAGTACAACTGATGCAGGTGCTAGATTTATTAAACACACATTTGAGGCCTGGGAGGGATTATAAAATGCTTTAGGTGTCTCTTGCGATTTGTCTAAAGCATTTGATTGTGTTGCTCAAGCTCTCAATTTGATCTCGTCCTATTTGAAGGGTAGGATTCAATGTGTCAGTGTAAATGATACCAAATCATTGAGATCATCAATTGTAATGGGTGTTCCACAGGGGTCTATTCTAGCTTCCTTTTTCTGGTTTATATTAACGATTTGTCGTATTTTATTAGCAAACATGCGGACATTGTACTCTTTGCGGATGACACATCTCTAAAATTTAAAACTGAAAGAAATTAATTAAATTTTGACGATGTAAACAGTGCTTTGTCCCATGTATCGCATTGGTTTACCAACAAAAATTTAGTTTGAAATGACAAAAAAACGAAGTGTATAGAGTTTGCACTAAAAATGTGCAGAAGGTAGGCAAAATCCTTAAATTAAATAATGAAACATTGACTATGGAACAATCCACAGTTTTTTTAGGTGCCAACTTAGATAGTAAGCTACCGTGGGGCGCCTATATATCGGTTCTTGCAGGTAAACTTAGTAGGTTTGTTTACGCTATTAGGAAGATAAGACTGATTACTGATGTAGAGACAGCTAGACTTGTTTATTTTGCCTACTTTAATGTCTTACGGTGTCATAATGTGTGGTAAATCAGCGGAAATTGATTCAATATTTGTATTACAGAAAAGAGCAATCAGAGCTATATACAGATTAAAGTCACGTGAATATGAAGGGAAAAATTAAAAAAAATAAGTGTACTCACCGTAGCCAATCAGTAAATATACAATATATAGTAATTAAGTATTACTTAAAAAAAATTGAATACGTATCAGCAGAAAAGCGATAACACAGTCATGAACAAGAAATAGGCATAATTTGGTTACATATTCATATCCCCTTCAATAGGTTTAGCGTGTCTTTATGGGGCTTAGAGTACGTTTTTATGATGAGATTCCTAAATTGATACTGGAGTTGCCCATTGAAACTTTTAAGCGACGCATTAAAATACAACTTATAGGCAAAGGATAGATGAATACATGAATGACAAGGATGCCTGGAAATAATTGTGTCGAAACCAATTCCGCACAGGTTTAAATTTTTGTAATTAACACGTGTTGTTAAAAAGATGCACTGAGGAGTTTCTTTCGCCGTTTCTTCTTTTCATTGTTAAAGCACCTTTTCGAAACGGTGGTAGAAGCAAAAAATGACGTTTATATGTGTATTTACAGAATACCTTCTAGATTAAATGATTTTGAATTTGAGTTAAAATGAACATCATTTCTAATAATGAGATGGAGTGGCAAAAACTGTAGCGAAAGAATTTCATAAAATGTTTCATGATAACAACAAAACAAAAGCTGGTTTATTATCTCCGAGTTCTCTATGTAATATTATTAAAATATAAAACAAGTGGGTACATAAATATTATGTGTACTTTAATAGCTCGGTATTTAAAGCAATTTGTTGAATTGAAATGAAGAAATACAGGTTGTGTATTACATGATGCTATAAGTAATATGCATTTTTGGCGTCTATTTCAATATTAAAATTCTGTGTAAGCATAACCATATTATTCTATGGGTATATCAATGATATATTCATCACTATGTCAAAATGTGTCTAATTTATAGTGTTGATAAATACCGGTAAAAAATCTGCATTCTAAACCGTTCTGTTAGTGTCATTATATTTAAAAGAGATAAACACTTTTTTAATTTTTTAACGAGCTTATATTTTTTGTTACTATCTACACCAAACAGTTGAGCTAGCCAATCCAGTTTCACTAAAGAAAAACGCGTTGAAAGTGAATTCGTTGTGGACATATGAATATTGTACTTTTTAATTAGTTACATTGAGAAAAAGTGTTGAAATCGTCTAATCTTCAAAATAATAGTTGATTGTGGTTTGAAGAAACGTTTGAGGTAAGTATATAATGGCGTAATTTAACTGGGAATCTTAGTTTTAGTCGAACGCTCGTTTTTAGGTAATTTTGAAAATAATAGGAACGCGAAGGGGAGGAATTGGCATGAGAACAGGTATAATTGGAACAACGCGGGAGTTATGTGGTTTGAATAAGAGGTAAATTAGAAATCCTAAACAGTATTATCAAAATCAAAAACTTATAACTTTAAATAAAGTAGTAAATTTAATTTCGGTACCTATTCTATGAATAGTATATTGTATGAATTTACAATTTTAAATAAACTGTTATTTTTTTTTTGATTTTAACAAACCTTATTCATATCCAACAAGGCAATAAAAACCACATTGTTATATTATGGCCATAAACCGTTATTTACCGCAACGAGCACTAAGTTCAATCTGTGATCAACTATTTTTTATTGCTTGCCCTTTTTGCTTTTTCTTTATTTAGACAGGCTATAAAATACAGATATTCCAAATATTTTTGATCAAAAAATATGTTTTAATGTTTTCAGAGTGCCTCATAACTACTTAACCAAACCAGGTGCTAAACGATATAAAAAGTTCGACGATCTATTAATTCATCAAGCGGCATATAATACTCGCCCCAATTCCATGCTAGTAGATCAGGGTGTCGTAAGAGGTGTCAAAGCCAGTCTGCTTGGTGATAGAGCTTCGCTTCATTTATTAAGTCATTAATATTATTTATCTTTCCGTGAAGCGTCCAAACGACTAGTCGTGTTCTGGCTGGAGTTTTAAAGCCCAACACTTTCTTTCTTCCTTCTTATTTCTTGGCCGACGCATCAGTGATACTTTTAGTGTTACTGATGTCCATGGGCGACGTTGACCACTTACCATCTGCTGGATCGTCTGCTTGTTTATTTACAAAATATGTGCTTGGTTATTTACAAAAATATGTGTATATATATATATATATATAAAAACGTAAATTTTCTTAACCGCCTTTGAAGAAGACTATAGGGAAAGATGTAACTCTACCCGGCCAAAGAGAGAAAGGATTCTGAATTTTAACAAAGACACTGAAGAAATTTTGAAAATTTTTGAAGTATTCTATTTCTACCTAATTAACTGAAACTAATTTTTGTTCGCTGATTTCAAAGAATTATTTTTAATAGTTATAAATTAATCGAAAGTCTTAAGTAAGCTTTAATATTGTTATTGTTTTAATTTATTTTTTTATAATTATTGTTTTTGTTATTTGCTGCTTTAATTTATATTAATTTAAATTGTGGAATAAACGTTTTTCTTACTTCTTTCAAAGAAGAGATCATAAATAAATACGAATAGACTGTGGTATAGAGATTTTCAAGTAAAATGCGTTATTTTTGTTAATATATTAACTTACCCACAGTAAAAATATTACTGAGAAAAGAGTGACTGGTAAAAATTCCGATTAACCTCCCTCTTGAACCTATTTACCCCTTCAGGAGTAAGTTGGTATCTAAGTTTTTTTTGGTGAATTTCTTAAAATTTGACAATCATTTGACAATCTTAAGCTACTTAACATCTAAAAAAGCACACCACACATTCTTAAGTAAACTTTGTTTTATCATATTTTACGGAAGGTTTAAACTTCCATTAAAAGTGAAGATTAAACCTATTAAACCTATTTTACATTAATTTATATATACACATTTTGTCAAAAAAATAACAATGATTTTTTTCACATTTATAATTTAAATTATACCCTGAAAAATTTTAAAGTTTATAACTGTCCATGAGAACAAATCATTTGAAGCCATTAAAAAAATCACATTTCAGATACATTTAAACAAATTATATTCGCTGGATGTAATAATATTGTTTAAAGCTGTATCATAACATAACATTAAATTAGTTACCTAAAATCATATGACACTACTTAACAATTATAATATTTGCATATAAATATTTTATTTCGAAAAAAAATTCTATTGACTTAATCTAAGAAAACATAACGTTTTGTCTTTTCACAAGGATGTATCATGGGATACATGATAAAAATTATATTTGGACGAAATATTTTCGCAGGTAGCCCCTATGAATTGTCTTATAACAATCATCCTAGGTCTGTAGGTTACCATACTTAATACTGTAATGTATATTTTATTGTAATATTATTTTGTATTGGTATAGCAGGATTTTTATCCATTGGATGCGGATCTTTCTTCGACGATTATCTCCAATTTATTAGACACACAGGGTACCTTATTAGATCCAGAAAGTAATTTATCTGCTGTAAAATAGTGGAGATATCATGTAGACCTATATTAAGAAATAATAGATGCCATTACACCATTTGTTTTCGCAAAAAGACGAGTAATCATTAGGAAGACAGATACACTAAGGAGAAGAATAGCATAAAACTATATCAGACAATATATATTAAGTCATAATTTTATAGTAGTTTATAATGTGAAACCAACTACGTAACCATTAAATCTTTACAAAAACCTTGGTGTATCGTTATTAGGTCTTTATTGTTAGTCACAGAATACTCTGCAAAATAAGCCTAAGCGTACATGTGTCAATGTCATATTAAGGGGAAAACAGTATAATAACAAAAAACTATACATCTAACCCCCCAGATTCTAACTAAAAATTTAAGATGATTGCGTTACACTAAGTCCAATTTAGAAGATAAGATAGGAAGCTGTAGATCTTTTGCTTTATATTCTTCATATTGCTCTGCCTAAAGAAATTTCAATATCTATGGTCGTAGAATATCCATGCTTTCAAACAAAATGTGTGTAATAAAACACAAAAACGTATATATATTTAAATTACGAATTTAAAATAAAAGCTAACAATTAATGTAAATGATCATGATGACCTTGAAGAAATATATAAATACAATCGCCTTTTATACATGTACAATTAGAGTATTGAACTACCCTTAATACTTAAAACATTTTATAGGATCAGTACACATAAGAGAGTTCCGTCCCGTAAATAATAGTAGAACTGCATAATAAAATGCCTAAAAACGATTATATTAATAAAATTAAAAACAAAGAAACATAATAAAACTGTATTTCTAGAAACTTTCATGTACAACAGTTTTTAAGTTACACAAACTTTTGTAAGTAGGTGGTGGTGTCAGTTTACAGTCACTGTGGACTCCACGGTTTTGTACTTTGGTTTGCTGTGAGTGAAGGGTAGATACCGGTACTTTATCATATGCTGAAAATTTAAAAATTGCTTATATTAGTGTACACGTCACAATCTCTCTAGGAATTCCTGTCTAGCATGTTATATATCAGAGATGTTATGGAGCTCCGTAACCGTAACCGAAACTATCGGATATCAGAAATAAAAATATATCAGAAACCGTAACCGAATCCGACAAAGATGTTTCGGATAACTCCGGATAGCGGCGGAGCCTAAATAAAGCACGTTATGACTGGTTTTCGCTGACCGAGCGGGTACATTAGTCCCGTCGTTCTCATTTTAGACAGTTTTTATTATTTAATTACTTTTTTTCAGTGATTATAATACCACATAAAACATAGGAACAAAGTCAGACTTTGTAAATATATATATTTTTTCCAAGTCGTAAATCATCTAATATTCGTAACTTAAATTAACCGAAACAATCGGATAATCCGAAATAATTTCATATCCATAACCGTAACCGGTAAAATATTGTTCAAATATCCGTATCCATATCCGGCTCCTAAATTTTATATCTATAACATCCCTATTACATATACAGTTGAGAAAATTTAGATACACATTAGATAAATGTCTGCAGTCGCTGAATATAGAGTGCAGAATTCTTCACTTGGTAAGTATGGTGGGTCACTGCACACTGTATTAAGTGAATTGAATATTACAACAACAATAATAATAATAGATAAAGGCATTCTATGTTGTGGGTCGCATAAATAATAAGTAGGGCCATTCAAGTATTATGTAAGTATCATAGCGGGCGTGGGGACCTGAGCTTTCCTTATATTTGATGATATGGAAGCAGAGGGGGTCTGGATGGTGATTACCTCAGCAATATTTATTCATTAACTTTTTGAACAGATATCTTTGGTTCAGTATCAATTAATGTTTGTTTTTACCAATGATTTTGCCATTGTTGTAGTGGTTAAAAATGTCTATGTCGTATAATATACATAAATCCAAGTTATATCAAAAATGTTATATATATAAAGCTAAGGTTTGGTCGTGTGTGGAGTACTGTTACACGTGGGCTGGTGTTGTCAAATGTTACCTAACAGCTTTGGAGTCAATAAACATCCAACATCATCGAAGACTTAGGAGTCATGGATTCAAGTGTCATAGATTAACTTGACTTTATACACCAAATTTTAAAATAATAAAGTAAATTAATACCATTTATAAGTTAACAATATAATATTTAAATATCATGTCAATAATTTGCTTGATTAAATATTAAATTTGCATTAAATTTCTTTATAGTCTATAAATTCTTTTTCACAGGAGTTAAACTACTGCATGTCAAAACCTATAAGGTAAACTGAACAGATTTAAAAATATATGTAATCAATGTCTATTTAGGCATAGGAAGGATGACAAGGGGGAGGGGGGACTTAATCACTAAAATTCTGCTCCTTATGTAATACTTGAATGGCCCCAACAAAAAAACCTGGATGTCAAGATATACAACTATACCTCATACAAATATGAGGTTAACTAACTAACTACTATACCAACAGTGCTGGTATAGTAGTTAATCTATAGATGGTTGCAAGGCTCGGGGTGCAAAGGACTCTACACATCTGTGAGTCCAAGTTAAACTCCCTTGTTTGCAGTGATTGTTGTTATCATTGTTTTGCTTGGTAGGCCAAAGTCTACTCGGTCAATTTTAATCATGCATGGTGGTAGAATCCTTAAGCTGGCCGGCAAGCGTTTTGAAAGTGTGCGATGTACGATGCTTAGGGAGAACAGTGATCAATACAGTCAGGTGACCTTTCTACTCGTTTTTGGGTTATTATAAATTACATAAAATATTATTCTATTTATATCAGACTACTATAGCGTTATGATACCACTGATGTCTATAATATAAATATACTGAATAGTTATATGTATATCTCATAACAATATCAGTAAGTACCAACTTTGTGACAAATATTTTTCTACATTTTCTTATTCCATAACTGCCCTACTCCACTTTAGGTTCTCAGCTCTCTGGCTGTAAAGAAGTAACCAGTGTAATAACAATACACAACATTTTTATATGAGAGCAATCACAAGATTATCCAGTAGATTAACATTTTAGTTACTGGGTTAAATATTTTATTTGAGGAAAAAAAAAAATTACATGGAGCTCACCATACATATAGCAATAGTGAGTAGGTGGTCATTTACACTGCTCTACTTTATGTAAAATAGGTACATGTACAATAGGTAGTCAAAGTTTATTATGGAAGTTGAAGCCCTATTATCTACTATGTGCTAGTTTTGCACACCATTATCACTTTGAGAAAAATTACCATTAAATTAACTTATCATAATAATTACCCCAAAGAACAATTTTTTTTAACAATGTCATTATTTTTGTTTGTATTGTAGAAATGTGTGTACTAACCTTGATTTGCCGTTTCATTGTTATACAGAACAGTGTTATGAAGTACATTACTAAAATAGGCCAAAATACTGGTATATTAAAGGCATCAATAAAAGTACAACAGAATCCTACTATTGTACTCTTCGTGACAGAGAGCCAAAACTTAAATTCAGGCAGTCTTCTGATGAAAGGCCTAAATTCTTCACTAGCTCTAGTAGGTAATGCAGGGCCGCTATCATCTTCACCTGAAAATATTACCAAATATCTTATGAAGTTGTAGGTAAGTTCCTTATTATTGTTTAAAAGGTGGCTGTTGATTGAATTGCCAATGTTCACTACAAGGTGAAGGTTCGATCAAACCCAAGTACTGAGTAAGAACATCATTTTTGGAAGTAAATGCCATTATAAACTTGCTTCAGACTGATATGGAACAGGTGGCTCTTAAGTTTTTTCCTGTATACAGATGTATATAGCAGTCATGGTTTGCTGACATTCACAAATTTGGTAACTAATTGTTACTACAACTAAAAAGTTATTAACGATGGTTATTCATAATTGTCATTTGTTTCAGTTTGCTGAAACAACCTTAGTTACTGTCAAGTTTGCCTAGTTAAGTGGTCATCATCATGGTGAACTACAGATTCTGAGAGGACACCTGAGCTCAGCATAGGGAAAAGGTAGGTATGATGATTGATTAACATAGAAACGGGTTTTTTACTATTAGAGAATATTTTTTCAATATAAGTCTTATAATATTATGTTAATTATTGATGCCCATATATTAGTCAACAATGTAATGAAATAAAAATGTTTAAATATTTTAATGATAATATTTGGCCATTCAATGATATCTATATATTAAAAGAGTTGATAATTATAAATTTCACTTACCATCAAAATCCATTGCTGGATCGATCTTTGGTGTAAGGAATGCGATGAATAAGTTGAGATGGTAAATACCCAGTGCGTATGTTACTATGTACCATCCCTGAAAAAATTATTTATATAATTAATTCTAAAAAATGTCACCAACATTTGATGCTAAAAATTACAGTTCAATTCTTATTAGACTCTCCCTTTACAAAACTTTTATTAGTATTAAATTAATCCTAATTTAATAACAATGAATTTCCGCAAAGTAATGCCTGATACTATCAACTATTATTAGTAATGGAAAATTTGTAAAAACAAGTATTTTCATATCAGGGTTGCCTACTACCTAAAAGTTTTTGAATGCAATAGTTTTTAGCTCTGATATTTCAATGTTTAATAGCCTTGATTCTTTGTACACTACTGCACTACTGAAACCACATGTTTATAATTTCATTTACAGGTTGTGTTAATTGTTTGTCTTATCATGGACATGTATCTCTGTCGATGTTTCCAACTGTAGTACACATAAAGTACAGTAGCAGGTTTAGAAATCCTATGACAATAGTATATTCATTAAAAACTTGAAAATTTTAAGTTTGACCTCTAGTTCTGCCTCCACAATATTGCTTTCATGTTATGAGCCAATCTTTATCTTTTTAAGACGGAGATTTTTAACAATGAAATTGAAATTTAATGATTATACAATAACTTGATTGCTGATTTATTTTAGAAAATACATCCACTGAATGATCTATAATAAGGGATGTAAATACTAAGCATGTTACTCCAGTGACCTTAATACTTAAGACTTATAAAGTAGTAAGTTGTCAATGGATTTAGCATTTATTATTCATAATAATGATGATATGAACTTTATTAAGAAAAAAAATAGTAGAATTGAGAATGTAATCCTTAATTGTAAATAAACCAATCTATCTGGATTTTTAATTATTTTCAAACTAAACATACTTTACAATTTTTTTGTTAAAATTGGCTTATGGCTACAGTGACAATGTTACTCTAGAGAGACAACTAAAAATGTATTATTTGGCTTACCTGCATTAGGAATATTCGGAGTAAAAATAAGGCTAAGAGCACAATAGTTCCAACCCATCGTCCTTTTGTATGTGGTGTCCATTTGTCAAGAATACTTTGGTACATCTAGTAGCAAAAATAACAATCACCAATTATGTTAATTATTTAGGACTAACAATTCATTTCGCGAGATATAGTACAGGTATTTACACAAATTCTGTACAATAATTCTAAGAACAGCTAATCTAAGTAGGTATATGAACTCTAGAAACTGCCAAACATAAACTTTATCCTTTCACGCACTCCACAAAAAATTATCAAATACGTAAGTAAAGCATTTTTATACATGTATTTGAATACTTAAATGTTACCTGGGAAATACGGGTCCATCCTTGCGATACAAAACCTTTTCTGGTGGGTGCACAGGCTAAATCATTTCCGTCCATCATATTGGCTTTATAACTATGTAATTGCTACTTTTTACGTTATATGTTTACCATAACTAGTGTAACACAATATTGAAAATAAATTAAAATAGTTGTTTATTATAGTAATTATGAACTTTACACAATAATTAAAATTGATTCATAACGATTGTACACCTCGACATTTTAGCGATTCTGTCTCTGTCTAAATTTGTTACATCTGTCAAGAGCTAGGGTTGTCTAAATGTATAGAAATAAGTTCAAAATTAGAACATTAGACTTTTATTACATACTAGCAAACTGCCCTCGTTTCGCTTCAGGAAAACTACGCCTTATATTATTTTAAATTAATTTATAACTTTTCTATTTATGGACAGATTGCAATGAAACAAACTTTAAGTATTAAGTGATGCTTACTGCAATACATTAGTGAAAACTAGAACGAAATCGGTTAAGCCGTTTCTGAGATTAGCGGGAACAAACGCACAGACAAAAATTCTAACAACTATTGTTTTGGGTTATGTTGCGTTAATAAAGGCCCGTCATAACGTTTTTTCTCGTATATCGTTCACGTACAGAAAGCGATCAGTTAGAATTTTATTATTAGTCTAGATATAATTTTGTATATTAACGTAATCTCTAAAAATTAAATTCATTGTTTAATGCCATTTAATTGTTTCATTCTACTAAACAAACTAAATTAAAAACAGATCAAAATTCAGGAGCTGCAGGGATTTTCGATACTTTATTTTCACAATAATAATAATAAATGTTTACACACTCTCTATCAATATGACATTACAATCAACCATGACCCGAGAACAAACATTAATCTGTCACATAAACGTCTACCCCGGCCGGGCATCGAACCCGGGACCCCTCGCACGGCTGGCAGAGTCACTACCTACTGGGTTATAGGGTCGTCTATAAGGCAATAAAATAAATACAAGACAATAAAATATGGCAAGCACTGTAACCATTGACTGTGACTTGTGTCATAAATTAAACTTATACAATCGTACTGCTAGATCGTATATCAGCTAATGGAAATGGTAATTCAACATATATAAAGACCATTTACCAAAATACTATAGAGCGAAGCTGTTTTCTTCCACTTCGTTACTTATAAAAAATCAGCGTTATTGATTTGTGCAAAACCATTATTTTTAAAATCTTACGGAAAATGGATTAAAAGAGCGGTTTCGTTAACCTTTTTGGTTGACACACGTGTTCAAATATTATGGTATTTATTAAAATGTAATAACCCAGTCTTGTTTCACTTCAGAATACCTACGGCTTCCATTAAAAAATAGCATCTGAACTGTTTTAAAATTGAATTTATTTTGTTGTATGAAAAAAAAAATCATTTATTATATTCATCATCATTATCATTAAAATCCATATTGTTCCACTGGTAAGCTTGGTCACATAATGGGAGGAGTTAAAGCCGTAGCCTGGCCACGTAGGTCAAGTACCGAATTTTGTCCAATTTAAGCTACAGCTATTACAATATTCTCATGTGCCATCCTTAAAACTCATGGCGCGTGGTATTTGTCACAGATGAAAAAAGGTTTATATTACAGATTATTTAAAAATACAATTGAACAGCGCCATCTCAAATTGACTTTCGATGCCAGGTACGTCATTATCAAGTTTTTTTTAGTATAACTAGATAGCGTTGTACACAATATCTGAATACATTGTTCTGAAGTATATTCGAATTGCCTTTTACGAATTTATAGAACATTTACTTTTCTGTGTATGCGTATAATTCAAAAGCGATAAAATCATTACATTACATATATAGGATTGTCATTATTACAACCTATAATTGTCCCATTGTTGGCCTCGGCCCGGGTCGCTTGAGTCACCCCTCATAATGAGGAGTTAAGGCCAACGTCTGCCATGCTTACGTTTGGTTAGCAGACTTCACATATTGACTTGATATATGACTTCACTACAATTGGCAGTTATGTATATAGTACATGATAAATATTGACCCATGCAAAAATAACTTAGATCGTGAAATATTTTTAAGGTGTTTCGATTGCAGGGTTGATAAGTCTTGTATGGATATTCACAGACGAAATTACTATCAACCATAAGGTAACTTGTGTTCGTTTTTGGATATTGACAAAAGGAACACTTATCTTAGTTCTTAAGTGAAAATATATTCCTAACTAAAGTATGTAGAAATCAGGCATGTTATGGAGCTCCGTAACCGTAACTATCGGATATCCGAAATAAAAATATATCTGTAACAGTAACCGAATTCGATAAATTCCGGATAACATCGGATAGAGATAGTCTATATAAAGCACATTGTCTCGTTTAGGCTGCTCGAGCCGATACATTAGCCACGGCGTTCTCTTATATAGTTTTTATTATTTCATTATTTTTTTCTGTGATTACAATATCACGTAAAACCTAGAAACAAAGTCAAACTTTGTATTTTTTTATTTCCTAAGTCAAACTTTGTAAATACATTTATATATTTTTTCCAATTCATAAATCATCTAATATCCGTAACTAAAATTATCCGAAATAATTTCATATCCATAACCTTAACCGAAACCGGTTAAATAATTTTCATATATCCGTATCCGAAATTTCGTATCCACATCCCTAGTAGAAATATCTTCCTTTGAAGTGAATTTCAATTTTATATGACCACCGATACATCTACTCCTGAACCTTACGCTTACTTAACTACGTAAATATTAATCCGTTTTTGTGTAACTATTATATATATTATCCTACCATATAATTATGAGAATAGGAGGGGCTGGTTCAATAAATCGTCGCTTAATATTAAGAAATTTAATGAAATAATAGATCTAATTACAATTTATACAGTTATTTTACAATTTCATAGGTATCCGCTTAAGGTAGCTTGTAATCTGAGTCTACTAAATAAATAACACAGAACAATGTTATGCTGTATGCCTTCCTACCTACTACTATTTCTATTATTGCAATTACCTATTTAGTTATTTACAGTTTGTAATATAGCTAAATATACAATACAATAATTATTTCATGTAATATTACCTTTATAGTTTTCAATGTAAAGGGAATTTTGGTCCAGCTAAAACCTATATGCTAAGCACAATTCCTAGAGGAATAAGTATGTATTTGATATTGCTATCATTTATTATTTTAAAAATTTACATATTATAATTATGATTATTATTGCATATTAAAATAGGCTACACTTGCGACATATCACCTTATGTATACGCAAATACTCATAAATATGATACTTATAATTACGAACTCATAGCCATCACATTCTAATATTCATATATACTTAAATTCGGAAGAGGCAACCTTCAATATACTGATTACGTCAACCGATACATTACGAATTTGATTAGAACATCCTAATATCGCTTTAAGGATCATTATTATAAATATTTACTTACATTCTAATAATATATACTTGTATTAAGGCGAAATATACCTATTTTCAAACAATACTTTAATGAAATGAAACAACAAAAAAGTTGGACTTACATGTTTTTAAGTCATTAATAATAGTTTTTATTAATAAATGCGTTTATTACAGAAATTAGTATTCTCGTATTTTAAAATAAAATGATGAAAGCAAGGTCTACATATTAATGTGTGTTTCCAACAAAATTTGTCTTAGTTTTTAAATCACTTTTAATAATAAAATATTGCATTTCTAAAGTTCTTATAATAACTACACATGAATATATATGAATGTAATGTTCTTGATGAGTGTAATGTTAAAAGTTTTCTGTCAATATATGACCACATCATGGAATTTCTAGATTCAATATAAGCTTAATTAATTAGTATACTATAGACAATTTGATATGTACATCACATTTACTTTACTGCAGAAAAGTTTTGAATCTGATTGTTGGTATTGGAAGCTACCCATGAACTGAAGACATCTCTGTGAAAAATATAAGAATGTGTTAGTATAAAGTTGTTTCATGAATTATAGAAATTTAAATTTATGATATATACATATATTAACATCTGTAAATATTACCTGCAATGGCTGACAACACACTCATTAGAGCAATATTCATCTTCCCATTCACTGTTAGCTATTGCTGGATTTGTGCAGCCTTGACGTATGCATGAAGGTGTACTTCTATTTTCATTTTGCTAAAATAATAATTGATATTATTCACTTATTTATGAATGTGTATAGTTATTGATTGCAGCTACTTTTCAATACAGCAGCGTGGAAAGCTTTTGTCAAAATCTTTATTTCAGATGAAGAGCGTTGGCCCATCTGTCACACAAAGTATTGGAGTGTAGTGGTAGGTTTGTTGCTTAGCTACTACCAATGCTTATTGATTACTACTTTGCTAGAATTAACTGTGAAATGATTTTGACATGTGTTATGTTACAGTATTAGAGAGATAGTTAATCATTGTTTTTCGCTATTTTCTTAGTGGGTGGGCAGAGGTGAACACTTAAAATTAGGTGGCTTGTTGATATTAAAAAGTTTTATTTCAATATTTTTACAATATATTAATGATCATAGTACCATTAGTCTGTTGGAGGCAAGTTACTATATATATATATATTGAGGATGTTTACTAATATTGTCTTTATATCTAATTGTGTAAAAATAGTATTACCTCAGGAGACTGCTGTGGCATTCCTGCATTTCCATTTGTAGTGGCAGAGTTTTGTTCTGTATTGATAATAGAATTTTGCTGTGGGAGGGGTGGCTGCGGTGGTTGGGGGTGTGTTTGCTGTTGGTGTTGTGGGGGCTGTGGTGGTTGAGGTGGCTGCTGTTGATGCTGTAGTTGCACATGTGATTGCTGCTGTAGTTGTTGATGAGATTGCTGCTGTGATTGTTGCTGTTGATGTTGATGCTGCTGGTATTGCTGTGCTTGTTGAATCTAGAAAAATTATATATTGTTGATACAATAATAAAAAATTGTAAAGTATGAACTTAACTGATAAACAACCACCATTCAATCAATAATTTAAAATAAAACTACCTGTTGTGAATGATGGTACTGCATTGTTGTATGCACTTGGCCCATCGGTGGAGATTGAGACTGGACCTGTCTATATCCTGGAGGGGAGATCCCTGTGTTTGCATAGTTAGGGGATGACTGAGTTGCTTGATAATTTCTTTGTGACTGCGGCATACTAGGCTGGCAAGATTGTGGTGTAGAGTTAGGATTCATTTGGTATGCCTGAGGTGATTGTCCAGGGACACCCTGTGTAATTAAAAGATTTTGTTTATACTACATGAATCCAGATATTTAAATACAGTATGCACCTTAGGTTAAAAATATCAATATATATAACTTAAAACTACATAACTACAGGAAATAAAATAATAGCCTGAAATAAATAACAATGGGAGAAAGAACACAAATTTACTCACTTGGTATGATTGCGAAGTATGACCCATGGTTCCTTGGTACCCCTGGGGAGACTGTTGAGGATTGGAAGGGTATCCTTGAGATTGTTGTCCTGTATATCCAGGTGGAGGTTGTCCCCCTGGAAAGCTTTGAGGAGAATATCCTTGAGGTGTTTGGTTTGGTACATAACCCTGAGGGGAGTGGCCATTCCCATATGCTTGCCCCTGATAGTAGTTGCCATAATTTGTGTTTGAATTATTGTGGTTATACATGACTTGGTTCTCTTGTTCTCCACTCTGGTGACAAAAAGGTCATTTTTATTTAAAATATTGAAAAGTATGCCATTTTAAACAAAAATATGATTAAACATCTAGTATAAAGATAAACTTAATTATTTTATGTAATTAAATGTAAAAAAGTAACAATCCTTCTTCTATATTATAATATGTTAGTAAGGCAAAACGTACTATTTGTACATTTTGTAAATTTTATGTAGATCCTGTGCCACACTTATTTATTTACCATAAACCCATAAATTTATAGCATTCTGCTTTTTTGTCATTTCTCAAATCAATAAAATGAGAGCAAAAATAACTTAATCATATATATAAGATCTTTTAACTGCTAAAAAATAGAATACGCGGAATATACATATAATCATTAGTTAAGATTTTTATGTCAATATAAATAAGCACAGACGAAAGGAATAACCATTTCGTTAATATGAGATTTAAGTAAATCAAGACACTAGTATTAATATCAAAAATGTTATGTTAAATAATTCCGGGAAATACAATAACACTCACTTCAACAAAACCGGATTTCAAACAAAGCTTTAAAGCTCTGGAAGCTTACCTATAGCACGCAGTTTTATTCGTAGAGCCACACAATATTTCAGTAATTGTTAAATTAAACACACAAGCTCATATCTCTAAACTATTATATGTGTTAGTTTATTGTGCATATATCCCTGATTTTTAAACTTAATACAAGAAACACACCAAGCTCCGACACAGGTTGTCAAATAAATATTAATGGCGGCGGCGTCCCAACCCGCAAATAAAGCATCTAAACGAGACCGGAGGTACTGTAGCCACAGACTATTTTAGAGTACGCGCATGATGGCGTCTGACGGGTAAAAATAGGTGTTGCCAGAAATGGTCGATGCGTGCTTATATAAGCCCTAATTCTTTATTATTTTCTCCTCAAGTGGAATGTTATACTTATAATAATTGGTGTTTTTTGTAGCCATAAATGGGTTACAAAACAAGGTGATACACCAAGAAACTAATGGTGCCGAAGAGTATGCAGGGGTATTACATGTAACCTGTTTTTAATTTTTTGCAGTCTATAAAATAAATCTTTATCCATTTCTGTCCACTGTCTGTGTGATATGCCTATATATTCAAACGATTTAAATTATATGGGCATGCAATGTATTGAAAATTCAACAAATCTTAAAACTATATCACGCATTCCTGATATCATGTAATTATGGTAAATTAAAATTTCTTTCGTTAAACAGCGAGGGGGAGAATTTTAATTTGCGTGTTTGTAGTTACTCTACCCGATCAGATAGAGTCAGCTTTATCTGTATAATTAGAAATTGAATATATATTCGGAAGCGAGTATTTAATATGGAATATAATAAAAAAAAATTAAAGAATAATCATACGTGTATCTAAGTCATACAGGTGTATCTAAAATTTGAGACCATATTCATAACAAGAGATCCGAAAAATTACGAAAATCATATTTTAGTCATATTACTATCAAACTATCTTAACTACTACTATGTGGTTACTTAGTTCGTCTAAAAGATCGAAAGCAATTTAAAGTAATTAGTAACTATGACAAGTGCAATGAAAAAATTAATATTTATGAGTGTTCTTTTGTATATTTTGGGTTCATTTTTTATATTCGAATTAAGGTTCAATAACAATATTTAGCGATATGTTTATAATAAATAAAATAGTATGTCAAATATAAGTCAATAAATTAAAAATATTGTATCAACTTTATATCACTCACAACTTCATATTAGATATTTCTGAAATTTTTGTAAGTTTACGTTCAACATTAAATAGAATATTCTATTTTTAATGAATACCTTTGCATTGTTAATATTTCTTGAATAAAAGATTCAGCTGCTATAAGTCGGACTGTTTATTTCGGTGGCATATATTCTTGTCCGTTATGATAATTACATAATAATTGATACATTTATTTCGGTATCTTATCCAGTACAACAAGTAATCTTAAAAACTTTTGTGAATTAAAATGTTCCGGGCTATTAGTAATTATAACAGTGCTATTAGTAATATGATGTGGCAGATAATACACTTTATGACTACTTGGCTTGCCTGCTACACGACATAAAAATTCCATATTTTCCATACCAAAATAAATATAATTAATTTCAACTTTGTATAGGGTTTATTTATGATTTAAACGCAAAGTCGTAAGTAATTAGTATAAAGGCTAGTCTTTGAAATATTTAGATAATAAAAAACGGAGAGTTGAAGATAGACAGTAATAATGTTGTTTCATAGTTACTATTACATAAAACACGCAAGTCTTCGATGTTCTGTGAACCTAAGAACAATACGTTTTTGTGGTTGATTCTGTACTCCATAACTACAAACCTGCTTCACTTTAGGCGATGGCGATGGCGATGGTCCTGTGACAAAACTTCTGTCCCAGTAGAAGTTTCCCCGCGCTCACAGACAATTTCATAGTAATTTTAATTGATACGTGATCCTGGGTTTTTTACACAATACACGTTTTTTTTTGGTCCAAATTAAAAACTATGTAATAAATTTATACTATACACAGTTTCACTAATATATATATATATATCTTGGTAGCAAATGACCACTGCCAACAAAACAGGTGTAGACAGATACTAAGCAGAAATGCATACATTTTATTATGTTTGGGCGTAAAGTAGAGTTTTCCGGCGTTGGCGTGTGATAAGCCTATGCTCAGTACAGAAGCCGTGACAATGAGACGCAGACGTCGCACAATGACGATTATGATTTGGTATTTCACTAATATAATGGTGCAGACGAAAATCTACTGTTGGTTTACCTGTTTATAACAGCATAACTAAATGAAATAAATAAGGATAGGACCACTGTACATTTTACGATGAAGTGAAAGTAATTATTTTGTAGAAATTATTGTAACAAGTTAAGAATTACCACTGAAATGTTGAAATTATTTCGAATGAAATTGACAAATTTTATGGATTACATTGCGTCCAATACAGAGATATTCCAGTGACCTTGCCTGCCGAGCGAGGGATTCCGGGTTCGATTCCCGGCTGGGGTAGACATTTATGCGACAAATAAATGTTTATCCTCGGGTCATGGGTGTTTAATGTCACATTTGTGTATGTTTATGCCACCCGCAACACAGTGAGTCCTAGTGCGGGGGTGTGAGTGTGTAAAAGTTTATGTTATATGTACATATATATGCAATTTATACCATATCAAACAACACATTGGGTCACCATTGCACTTGCCACTAAGTCAGTTTCGGGTATTTATATGCTGCACATTGTGATGTTGCAACAACAATGTACGAGGTGACAGTACCTGGTCCTATTGGAGGTAGCTGGGCTCTGGACTACCCAGTTCAATTCCGACAATGCACGGTGGTAGGATTTTTACCTACCTGACCAGCTTCCTTCTGGAGTCAACCGTGAAATATATATAATGTGTTTCGTTTGGACTGTTAACATGTTAAATAGCGTATGCCGTGCTTTCTTCTTGAATTGCAACGTGTAATCGATGCCTTTGTTATGTAATGGGCAGGTGACCATTTTCCATCAGATGGCTCGTCTGGTATTGATATAAAAGAGGTTATAATTCTTTAACCTTAGACGAGGTCAATTTTCAATAGGGCAGTGTATAATTAATTTATGTAAACTCGTACTGTCATGTAAGTCGTATGTTGCTTTTACGAGTATGCACATAGTTGTTACAACTTATTTAAAATCTATTTATACTTATGATCTGGGGGTATTCAAGAGAAGAGTGAATAGACTTTTATAAGTTAGTGTGTTGAACATCTTCATTTTCAGTATCACTACCACTTACCATCAGGTGGGGTGTATGTCAAGCATTAATTTATTTTATGTAAAAAAATTCAAGGCTGATGCTGCAAATTGTAAATTGATTATATCTGATGTTTTTGAAGTTAAACATATCAAAGTAACAAATTTTGTTGCCACTCATATCTTACATTGAACTTTGGATCTTTAGTTCAAAATTAATTTTATATTGGAATTAGATTACAACTTGTGTAATAAGACACGTTCCTAAATTTTTCATACGTATTGAAATCGACGTTGTTACGTCCGTAGTTGCATTCTGATTTGCAAACAAAACAAAACTCACCTTCGATACTAAACTCGCTCTGTATGCAGCGAGTGCCTTCAGGTATTCTTTCTTGGCTACTTCGGTTTTTTGCTTATAAACCTGTGCACAACAGTTGTAAAATAAAAACGTATTTTTTATTAATTCATTAATTCATTCATTAACAGATAATTGTAGATGTGAAACTGTACAGTCATTGAGATTAATTTTTTGATCTTCTGATGGTTTCATGGGAAAAAACCACGCAGTCTTTAGTTGGTACAAAAGTGGTAAGTGTAAATAGCACTTTACATTATGTACGAAGAAAATATAGATTCTTTTTAGTGCGCAATATTCAGTGACTTACACTTTTATGTTCCGAATCTAACCCATCCCACATTGAAGCGACTATCTTAGACACTTCTCCAAAACTTGCATTAGGATTTTGCCCTTTGATGGCTGCTTGCGTATCTCGAAAAAATAAAGCGTATGCAGAGACAGGTCTGTAACAGAGGACGTATTTAATTTTATTGCAATCTTAATTATAATAATCAATATCGATTTTACAAGATTAGACGAGATTATTTTTAAACACTTACTTTTGAGGTTCATTGGGGTCTCGCTTTTTCTTCTTTTTTTGGACTTTGGGTTTTTTCTGCATCTGACCTCGATTCATTCCATTGTCCATTGGTTCAGGAGATGATCTTTTTACAGCCATGTTGCCTACGCCGATCTAAATACGAGTATGAATTACAATTATGCATTTATTTCATACAATTTTTTTCAATACTGATACAGAAATATTCATTATATGTGTTTTTATAAGTTACCAAAGTTGTTGAAAATGCCTTTTAATAGAATCTATTTTTTTAAGTTTAGTGAGCATACATTTTTCTTTATCATTTACAATATAGTTCACTGGCAAAATATATGTATGTCTTATCTATCTTAAAGTGTATGTGAAGTGATAAAATTTGCCTATACCTGATGAAGCGTAGTTTGTTGCTGCCGGCTCGCTGAGCAATAATGGATAGGCAGAAGGCTTTCCGCATCACCAGGCAACTACCAACAGACAACCAATTCATTAGAACAATCTACAATAATTTCTATCACATTCAACTGTAACATGGTGAGTTTACTTGCCAATGAACTATATTAGAAAAAAAAAATGATAAAAGCAATGCTCAAACAAAAATAATATAGCTGTACTTTAATATGTCACTTAATTGCAAATTTTAACTGCCAATTATTTATTTTATGGAAGTTTTGACCTTGAATGAATGAGTAACAAAGAGTTATGTAAGTATATAAATAACTGAGTAAGATAATGAAATTAAGAGGGCTGACTTGTAGCAAGTAAATATCTCCTTCCATTTAAAATGTTGTGCTGGCGTGTAAGACAGCACAATTTTATTATAGTAAATGTCAAGCAGAGTAATGTGAAGTAAGAAACATTCAATATTTGTTATATTTTATTCCATTTATTATTTTATATAATAATCATACGACTAAGTTTTAAGTTTTATTGTCCGTGATTTTCGTAATCTCTTATTGATCAATAAACGTGGATCAATATTACCAAAATATGCAAAAAAAAAAGTTTGCTCGCACACATTAGATTGATTTCAACCAACAAGGAACTTATTTCTATTTTCTTTACTCTTAAGAAATTTGTAATACATATTATTTTAATTTTAAACAACTTATATAAAACCAATAAAAATAATGTAATATCTGAGCTAACTATGAAAAAAGCATTACACAAAGCATGCTTGTATCTATCACATGCAAATACACTAAATCTATTGCGGATATTTAATGATACAATATAACTATTTTAAATATTTACCATATACATGCAAGTATTACCAAAAACATTCATCATCATAAGCGATAGAGGTAGCCAAAAGGCAGCCTTGTCGCTAAATAGCAATTTCTTGCAATCTATCTTTAGAATAGGATAGGAATGAAGGAAACAAAATTATCTACTTTATATACCTGCGAATGATGAGAAGGCACACTGTCATCAGAATCATCACTGGTTGTTCCAGGTGGTGAAGCTCTTTGGGGAGACCCATATACTGGTCCTGGTTGTGTTGGAGTGCTTGGCGTAGGTGGCCCACTCATTACTGATGTTGGCTGCATCATGAGAAGCCTATGCTGCCCCCCAGGTTGTTGCTGAATCATGTAGTTTCCTGAAGGGGCACCAGCACCACTGCAAACATTTAAATAGGTTATAATTTGTGTACTTCAGCTGACAGTAAAGCAGGTGCTTTTATAGTCACTGAACAATGTGTTCTTATCAAAGATTACTCAACTTGCCCCTCTAACCAATCATATAAGGAAACTTAGGAGTTTATAAGATTTTCCATCATTTTTAAGGATAGATTGCGATAACTTACAAATTAATTAATTTTGTAATACAATGTATCCCTATGGGCTGGATGTACTAAAGAGTAAATTACTAACCCCCACCTCTCAATATTGTACTTTTATTCCTGAGGTCAGATTCTAATGCAGAAGCATGATTTATACGAAATAAATAATATCATACTCTTAAAAGTCAATGCAATATTATAAAGTTACATTTAAATTTAGAAAATTTTAGTGCCATTTGAATTGTTTTCAAAATAGATTTAATAAAAATATTTTGTAATTAGGAATAAGGTTAATGGCATTACGTTTATCAGATCGTTTACGATTACAAATATTAGGAAAGAAACTTTACCTATGGGAAGTTACTGGCGTGTGTGGTTCTTGAAGGTAGAGAGGTTGTTGATACGAAGGAGCGCCACCTGGTGGAGCTGCTAAGCCATCTTGCGCCGGATTCATCATTCCAACCTGGATGTCAAATCACAAGGGAAACCATGTTGGATAATTATTATAAGGGATTACCTTTTTTCTAGGTTGATGTGAAAATAGAATGTCATTTATAATTCCCCAATTTTTATATTTTAAACTATTACTAGTACTAAAAATCTATGCAATCACAACTCAGTTAACCTTCACAATTCCACGCATGCTCTGTCTAATAAATTCGTAATGTCAAATTTTGTTGTCATTGTTCGAATCACAGTAGGTTTTTTATGTACTTTAAAAATGTTACTGTTTTTGTCATATATGACATATTTGTCATTTGCTTTTACATCCAGATAAATAATTAACAACAACACAGCATAAAAATAAAATTGCTATTTATCAATCTTAATAGGAAATAGGTTAATAGTACAAAAAAAGTTTATCTTTTTCTTATAATATTAGATTAAGTAATGTATTTAACATCATTAAATATTTTAACAACAAGCACAATCGCTTCCCAGACATGGATATCTAGCTTGGCGAGATATATTTATTTGCTAAATCCCCTGACATTGCGAGAACAGAGCTGAATTAGTGGAGAATAATTTGTGGAATTTACTGACAATTATTTATATAATAATGAAACTTTCTGCGAATAAGCTAATTTCTTGGGTTTCAGATATTAAGTATGATATAACACAGTGGTGTGTCGCGATTTGTGGGTCTCCGATTTCGTCGGACCGATAGTATAGGGTTATGGCGTGTCTCTTAATAACACGCTAGTGTACAGAAGAAAAAACTTCTAACGAACTTGTAATTAAAATTATACGTCAATATAAGTTTTATGCGACATAATTTTAATGCCTTTTATTAATTCATCATTCATTTTAAATTTTTCAATGAGGCAAAAAAATTAACGTTTTTCCTACCTCAGTCTTTTATAAAAAATACTCTAGTTCCTTTATTTTATTTTGATGTTTTGTATAAAAAATGTAAACGACATTGTAATTCAGTTCGCAGTGTACAAATAGTGTATAAATAAATGTTTTAAAATTTTTGTTTAGTCTTTTTTTTCTTAGTTAAAAATAAAAAATAAGTAGCGTAACTTATCTCAAGCTAACACCATATTAAGAGAAAAAAACTAGCCTAGCAATTTATAGACTTTTAAGAAAACCCGGTACACAAATGCAAATGATACCTACTAATTTGTTAAGTACAAGTATAAAAAATATGCAATCTTTTTGAAATTCAAATTTTTAAATGTTGCTATTGATTTTGGTCAAAGTTACAAACTTTAAGTTCATATAATATTGCTTACTCTGCTTAATCTAGTATACGTACGTCTCGTCAATAAAATAGTTTGTATTATTATGTATTTGAAGATTAGAATGTATTATTAATTTTTTAGAAATTTAGTAGTCTTAGTGTTGTAAATGTATAAATATTTGATGTCTTTGCATGAAACATTTTGAGGTATTTGAAAAACATAATTCTGCTTGGTTTATATTATGATTTCAAATTAAAAAAATAGATATGCTAGCTCTGGTGGAAGGGTTTTCACTAATTGCTGGATATTGTAACAATGCGGGCAGATGTAGGTAGTTTTTTAACGTAATAAGCCATGAAATTTGTGCGTCAACTAATTGTGGAAACCGAATTTGTATGTAATTTCAGAAACCATAAATTCAAAACAGAAATGCCATGATTGGTTCATTATTTAATTAAGAGTTTAAAAGATTAACTTACATTATACTATAACTGCATAATATTGTCTACGATATATTGTTAAAGT
Source organism: Megathymus violae (assembly GCA_003671415.1). NCBI lineage: Eukaryota > Metazoa > Arthropoda > Insecta > Lepidoptera > Hesperiidae > Megathymus > Megathymus violae. Next base: position 10,428,893 of record PDGT01000001.1, read on the forward strand.
TCATTGCTATAAGTATTTAATGCGTTATGAAACGATTTAGTGCTTGGCCATGATAATTTTCATTATTAAATTGGTTGCAAAAAATACTTAATGACGTAAATTTTCACCCACTTTATTTAAGATATAGCATAATATATGACAAGAACTGATGACATGTCACAATCCGTTATTCTCCTTAGCATTGTCAGTAATTATAGTCGTAATAAATAGACACAAGAATAATTACGTAATTTAAACACTAAACATGTTTTGTTTTATGAATTTAAAACCATGGGATCTTAGATATTTCAAATTTATGTTTGATTCTGCTTAAGTTTAGATTTTAGAAATACTGTATTTCAGAAATATAAAGCTATTTTTGAATAGCTTATTTGTACTATTCTATAAATCTGTAGGCTCTGTCTGTATATCCTTAGTATATTCATATTTCTTTGGCAACCTTTTTCATTTGTTTCTTTCCATGCGTGTCTTTGCCATAATAGCTTTTTGTAATTATACGTTATACTTATAACTTAATTCGTTTTCATTTGTTTAAATATGTTATTTTCTTTTTTAAGCGTATGTCATTTATTTGTAACATGTAAAGATTGAATGTATATAATTATCTTATTAATTATTATCTATTCTTGACTACTGTATTAAACTATATACATTGCGGAATGTTGTTGAAGTGATAAGATTAAATAAAGACCAGAATCCATCCAAATTCAATTTAGTTTGAATAAAATCAATTTAAAAATTAGGACAGTTGATTCGTGGGCGGTTTTCGTAAAAGCACACGTGTAGGTATTGAGAATGATATGAAATAGTTTTATTTCTTATTCTGTTCGTTGTAAAGTCTTACAGCCATAGAAGTATGTCTATTTCTTCACTCATAAATATCGTCCTTTTTCCTTGTTCATATTTTCAGCTAGAAGATTGTAAATGTAAACTACATCACATACTCGGTCTCTATATTTAACTTTACGATTGTTAAATTGTTCATGTAAGATACTAAATGAGGTGCATACATTTTATAATAACTAATTAATTCATGTCAAAAGACCTCACCACTCCAAGCGTCGTTTATGATATTTATTGAATTAAAATATGGATAATGTTATTGATGTAAATAAAAATGACGTAAGTGGCTACTCGTAGTACAGAGAGCAAGGTTTGTATAATGCTATTTTCACAAACTAATAATGTATGGACTTTAAATAATTTATTTAAGAGTATGACATCACTGTCTGTTTGTTTAAAATAAATCTGCTAAACCAGTTAATTACAAAATCGAATCGAGTTTAGTTTTAAAAATCTCGTCGAGTGCTCGCTGGAAGTAGGAACTAATTAGCAGAAGCATAACACAATTATACTTATTATAATTTAATGTAATTTCCAAGAGAACTGTGATAGCATCACCCTATTTGGGCTTACTAAATTATCTTTAACTAATGTTGCTTATTTTATAGGGTTATAGTATATACGTTAAAAACAGCAGTCATTTACTCATTCGTTAATGTTTGTCTATCTGTACTGAAGTCTTTCACATCTTATTTTTACTGAATCAAATGAATGTACTTCTGCAAGGTGACGTAGACACCATAAATAATAGAATTCTCTAAGCGTATCGTTACGTATCGGACTAAAAGATCCGTTTACAGGAATTTAGTTATGGAATGGTAACGCAAAACGTAGTTTAAAAATGGCATATCTATTACATTAATATAGTGGTGATCTCTTAGAAAATAAAAGGTAAAAATATTAGTATTCCTGAATAGTACATGCGACAAATCTAAATTGTGTCTTTCAAACGGTAGGTTACATTGACAGACAAGACTGTCAACGTCAACAAATTTTTATTAAAATTTTGTTGTTGACAAAACTTATCGATGGAATCAATCCAATGCAATATAGTACAAAATATTTATTACCCTCCTGCCATTTTCTTCTCCTTTGTTCCTTCAGAAGTTACTAAATTAAAACACAGATCTTGAATTCCAGATATATTTAATATCGCTTTTGGTTACAACTGATTTAAAATGCAGTGGGCATTACAACCATTTCTAATTTATTTAATTATTACACACAACTGTGCTCAGTTATTTAATGAAGGATTTTTTTTTTTTTTTTTTTTTTTTTTTTTTTTTTTTTTTTTTTTTTTTTT